>CM072244.1:34971161-35028993 GCA_036851935.1 Coregonus suidteri | reverse complement strand
GGATTGAGATCTGGAGACTGGCTAGGCCACTCCAGGACCTTGAAATGCTTCTTACGAAGCCACTCCTTCGTTGCCCGGGCGGTGTGTTTGGGATCATTGTCATGCTGAAAGACCCAGCCACGTTTCATCTTCAATGCCCTTGCTGATGGAAGGAGGTTTTCACTCAAAATCTCACGATACATGGCCCCATTCATTCTTTCCTTTACACGGATCAGTCGTCCTGGTCCCTTTGCAGACAAACAGCCCCAAAGCATGATGTTTCCACCCCCATGCTTCACAGTAGGTATGGTGATCTTTGGATGCAACTCAGCATTCTTTGTCCTCCAAACACGACGAGTTGAGTTTTTACCAAAAAGTTATATTTTGGTTTCATCTGACCATATGACATTCTCCCAATCCTCTTCTGGATCATCCAAATGCACTCTAGCAATCTTCAGACGGGCCTGGATATGTACTGGCTTAAGCAGGGGGACACATCTGGCACTGCAGGATTTGAGTCCCTGGCGGCGTAGTGTGTTACTGATGGTAGGCTTTGTTACTTTGGTCCCAGCTCTCTGCAGGTCATTCACTAGGTCCCCCCGTGTGGTTCTGGGATTTTTGCTCACCGTTCTTGTGATCATTTTGACCCCACGGGGTGAGATCTTGCGTGGAGCCCCAGATCGAGGGAGATTATCAGTGGTCTTGTATGTCTTCCATTTCCTAATAATTGCTCCCACAGTTGATTTCTTCAAACCAACCTGCTTACCTATTGCAGATTCAGTCTTCCCAGCCTGGTGCAGGTCTACAATTTTGTTTCTGGTGTCCTTTGACAGCTCTTTGGTCTTGGCCATAGTGGAGTTTGGAGTGTGACTGTTTGAGGTTGTGGACAGGTGTCTTTTATACTGATAACAAGTTCAAACAGGTGCCATTAATACAGATAACGAGTGGAGGACAGAGGAGCCTCTTAAAGAAGAAGTTACAGGTCTGTGAGAGCCAGAAATCTTGCTTGTTTGTAGGTGACCAAATACTTATTTTCCACCATAATTTGCAAATAAATTCATTAAAAATCCTACAATGTGATTTTATGGAATTTTTTTCCTCAATTAGTCTGTCATAGTTGACGTGTACCTATGATGAAAAGTACAGGCCTCTCGCATCTTTTTAAGTGGGAGAACCTGCACAATTGGTGGCTGACTAAATACTTTTTTACCCCACTGTACAAGCTTATGTTTTGGTTTTTGATGGGGAAATACATTTGAGGCATTTATAAGTTATATTCTTCAAGAATCAATGGCTATACAGTATATGGGTCTTTCTATAACTGCCAGTGAGGGTTTCCTTGCATTTATGGCAGTGTAGTTCCCTTAAGGGTCAGTCAACTTTGGTAAAACATACTATGGGGAGTCACACTCTCGCGACTTCGAGGCTATATACAGGGGGTTCCGGTACCGAGGTAATGTGCTGGGGTACAGGTTAGTCAAGGTAATAATGAGGCTATATACAGGGGGTACCGGTACCGAGGTAATGGGCTGGGATACAGGTTAGTCCAGGTAATAATGAGGCTATATACAGGGGGGGTACCGGGTACCGAGGTAATGGGCTGGGATACAGGTTAGTCAAGGTAATAATGAGGCTATATACAGGGGGTACCGGTACCGAGGTAATGGGCTGGGGTACAGGTTAGTCAAGGTAATAATGAGGCTATATACAGGGGGTACCGGTACCGAGGTAATGGGCTGGGGTACAGGTTAGTCCAGGTAATAATGAGGCTATATACAGGGGGTACCGGTACCGAGGTAATGTGCCGGGGTACAGGTTAGTCCAGGTAATAATGAGGCTATATACAGGGGGTACCGGTACCGAGGTAATGTGCTGGGGTACAGGTTAGTCCAGGTAATAATGAGGCTATATACAGGGGGGGTACCGGTACCGAGGTAATGGGCTGGGGTACAGGTTAGTCCAGGTAATAATGAGGCTATATATAGGGGGTACCGGTACCGAGGTAATGGGCTGGGGTACAGGTTAGTCCAGGTAATAATGAGGCTATATACAAGGGGTACCGGTACCGAGGTAATGTGCTGGGGTACAGGTTAGTTCAGGTAATTTGTACATGTCGGTAGGGGTAAAGTGACTGTGCTTAGATGATAAACAGCGAGTAGCAGCAGTGTAAAAACAAAGGAGGGAGGGGATTAATTGTTCAGCAGTCTTATGGCTTGGGGGTAGAAGCTGTTAAGGAGCCTTTTGGTCCTAGACTTGGCGCTCCGGTACCGCTTGCTGTGCGGTAGCAGAGAGAACAGTCTATGACTTGGGTGACTGGAGTCTTTGACGATTTTCCTCTGACATGCCTAGTATCTAGGTCCTGGATGGCAGGAAGCTTGACCCCAGTGATGTAAAAAAACAAACAAAATATAACTATTGTAAAATAGATTGTGTCCGTAAAATGTATATAGTATGTATAAGTTGGAAGTAGAAGCCTAAGTGTTGTTGTTCATTACTTTGCTGCAATTAGGGGAGAGGTGGTAGGGTTAGTGGAAAATAATACATTTACATTTTAGTCATTTAGCAGACGCTCTTATCCAGAGCGACTTACAGGAGCAATTAGGGTTAAGTGCCTTGCTTAAGGGCACATCGACAGATTTTTCACCTAGTCGGCTCGGGGATTAGAACCAGCGACCTTTCGGTTACTGGCACACCGCTCTTAACCACTAAGCTACCTGCCGCCATAATAAAGGAAAATATATTTTTAAAAGATACAGTGGGGAGAACAAGTATTTGATACACTGCCGATTTTGCAGGTTTTCCTACTTACAAAGCATGTAGAGGTCTGTAATTTTTATCATAGGTACACTTCAACTGTGAGAGACAGAATGTAAAACAAAAATCCAGAAAATCACTTTGTATGATTTTTAAGTAATTAATTTGCATTTTATTGCATGACATAATTATTTGAAACATCAGAAAAGCAGAACTTAATATTTGGTACAGAAACCTTTGTTTGCAATTACAGAGATCATACGTTTCCTTTAGGTCTTGACCAGGTTTGCACACACTGCAGCAGGATTTTGGCACACTCCTCCATACAGACCTTCTCCAGATCCTTCAGGTTTCGGGGCTGTCGCTGGGCAATACGGACTTTCAGCTCCCTCCAAAGATTTTCTATTGGGTTCAGGTCTGGAGACTGGCTAGGCCACTCCAGGACCTTGAGATGCTTCTTACGGAGCCACTCCTTAGTTGCCCTGGCTGTGTGTTTCGGGTCGTTGTTATGCTGGAAGACCCAGCCACGACCCATCTTCAATGCTCTTACTGAGGGAAGGAGGTTGTTGGCCAAGATCTCGCGATACATGGCCCCATCCATCCTCCCCTCAATACGGTGCAGTCGTCCTGTCCCCTTTTCAGAAAAGCATCTCCAAAGAATGATGTTTCCACCTCCATGCTTCACAGTTGGGATGGTGTTCTTGGGGTTGTACTCATCCTTCTTCTTCCTCCAAACACGGTGACCAAAAAGCTATATTTTTGTCTCATCAGACCACATGACCTTCTCCCATTCCTCCTCTGGATCATCCAGATGGTCATTGGCAAACTTCAGACGGGCCTGGACATGCGCTGGCTTGAGCAGGGGGACCTTGCGTGCGCTGCAGGATTTTAATTCATGACGGCGTAGTGTGTTACTAATGGTTTTCTTTGAGACTGTGGTCCCAGCTCTCTTCAGGTCATTGACCAGGTCCTGTCGTGTAGTTCTGGGCTGATCTCTCACCTTCCTCATGATCATTGATGCCCCACGAGGTGAGATCTTGCATGGAGCCCCAGACCGAGGGTGATTTACCGTCATCTTGAACTTCTTCCATTTTCTAATAATTGTGCCAACAGTTGTTGCCTTCTCACCAAGCTGCTTGCCTATTGTCCTGTAGCCCATCCCAGCCTTGTGCAGGTCTACAATTTTATCCCTGATGTCCTTACACAGCTCTCTGGTCTTGGCCATTGTGGAGAGGTTGGAGTCTGTTTGATTGAGTGTGTGGACAGGTGTCTTTTATACAGGTAACGAGTTCAAACAGGTGCAGTTAATACAGGTAATGAGTGGAGAACAGGAGGGCCTCTTAAAGAAAAACTAACAGGTCTGTGAGAGCCGGAATTCTTACTGGTTGGTAGGTGATCAAATACTTATGGCATGCAATAAAATGCAAATTAATTACTTAAAAATCATACAATGTGATTTTTGTTTTAGATTCCGTCTCTCACAGTTGAAGTGTACCTATGATAAAAATGACAGACCTGTACATGCTTTGTAAGTAGGAAAACCTGCAAAATCGGCATTGTATCAAATACTTGTTCTCCCCACTGTATATATATGTATATATATATATATATATATTTTACATTTACATTTGAGTCATTGAGTCACTTATCCAGAGCAACTTACAGTTAGTACACTACCAGTCAAAAGTTTGGACACACCTACTCATTCAAGGGTTTTTCTTTATTTTTTACTATTTTCTACATTGTAGAATAATAGTGAAGACATCAAAACTATGAAATAACACATATGGAATCATGTAGTAACAAAAAAAGTGTTAAACAAAGAGATTCTGTAAAGTAGCCACCCTTTGCCTTGATGGCAGCTTTGCACTCTTGGCATTCTCTCAACCAGCTTCATGAGGTAGTCACCTGGAATGCATTTCAATTAACAGGTGTGCCTTAAGTTAATTTGTGGAATTTATTTCCTTCTTAATGCATTTGAGCCAATCAGTTGTGTTGTGACAAGGTAGGGTTGGTATACAGAAGATAGCCCTATTTGGTGAAAGACCAAGTCCATATTATGGCAAGAACAGCTCAAATAAGCAAAGAGAAACGACAGTCCATCATTACTTTAAGACATGAAGGTCAGACAATACGGAACATTTCAAGAACTTTGAAAGTTTCTTCAAGTGCAGTCGCAAAAACCATCAAGTGCTATGATGAAACTGGCTCTCATGAGGACCGCCACAGGAATGGAAGACCCAGAGTTAGCTCTGCTGCAGAGGATAAGTTCATTAGAGTTACCAGCCTCAGAAATTGCAGCCCAAATAAAGACTTCACAGATTTCAAGTCACAGACGTATCTCAACATCAACTGTTCAGAGGGGACTGGGTAAATCAGGCCTTCATGGTTGAATTGCTACAAAGAAACCACTACTGAAGGACACCAATAAGAAGAAGAGATCTGCTAGGGCCAAGAAACACGAGCAATGGACATTAGACCGGTGGAAATTGTCTTTATGCGACGCGATGTGGGTGAACGGATGATCTCCGCGTGTGTAGTTCCCACCGTGAAGCATGGAGGAGGAGGTGTGGTGATGTGGGGGTGCTTTGATGGTGACACTGTCTGTGATTCATTTAGAATTCAAGGCACACTTAACCAGCATGGCTACCACAGTATTCTGCAGTGATACGCCATCCCATCTGGTTTGGGCTTAGTGGGACTATCATTTTGCTTTTCAACAGGACAATGACCCAACACACCTCCAGGCTGTGTAAGGGCTATTTTACCAAGAAGGAGAGTGATGGAGTGCTGCATCATGACCTGGCCTCCACAATCCCCCGACCTCAACCCAATTGAGATGTTTTGGATGAGTTGAACCGCAGAGTGAAGGAAAAGCAGCCAACAAGTGCTCAGCATATGTGGGAACTCCTTCAAGACTGTTGGAAAAGCATTCCAGATGAAGCTGCTTGAGAGAATGCCAAGAGTGCAAAGTTGTCTTCAAGGCAAACGGTGGCTACTTTGAAGAATCTAAAATCTAAAATATTTTGATTAGTTTAACACTATTTTGGTTACTACATGATTCCATATGTGTTATTTCATAGTTTTCATGTCTTCACTATTGTTCTACAATGTAGAAAATAGTAAAAAAAAAAAGAAAACCCTTGAATGAGTAGTTGTGTCCAAACTTTTGACTGGTACTGTATGTTATTGTTAGATGAAGTTATGGGCCAATTTGGCATACACTTAGTGTGTAAAGGTAGCCAAAGAGCATTTTACAACACAGAGCTTAATGTGAGTTTCCTTGAGTAGCTCCCGATCTTGCTCTGATAATGTGTGGTAATATTCAGAATACATTGTGAAATCTTCGCTCACCATTGTTCCTCCATGCAGATATACTACATCCATAACTAGAGGTTATTAGCATGGAGGAGTTCAGATATACTACATCCATAACTAGAGGTTATTAGCATGGAGGAGTTCAGATATATACTACATCCATAACTAGAGGTTATTAGCATGGAGGAGTTCAGATATACTACATCCATAACTAGAGGTTATTAGCATGGAGGAGTTCAGATATACTACATCCATAACTAGAGGTTATTAGCATGGAGGAGTTCAGATATACTACATCCATAACTAGAGGTTATTAGCATGGAGGAGTTCAGATATACTACATCCATAACTAGAGGTTATTAGCATGGAGGAGTTCAGATATACTACATCCATAACTAGAGGTTATTAGCATGGAGGAGTTCAGATATACTACATCCATAATTAGAGGTTATTAGCATGGAGGAGTTCAGATATACTACATCCATATCTATCGGTTATTAGCATGGAGGAGTTCAGATATACTACATCCATATCTATCGGTTATTAGCATGGAGGAGTTTCTGCAGCCAAATTGTGTTGCATAGCAACAAACAGCAAACACAGAAAGGGTCCTATATTGGAGAGTAAAAGTCGTCTGGCACTCTGCTTAGGATTTCAACAACTTTAAACTTTAACTTATTTCTAGCCTACAGTCATCGATGTTTACTACTAAGTCAGACAAAATATGATGTTACTCACTTGACTGAAAACAATTGTCAAAATATGACTATTGTGTTGCTCATGGACGTTGACTGGGTATCACCTTTTAGACCTCAAATCAAACAGTGTTTTCTGCATGTTGTGGTTCTTTAACCATCTGTGTGACTGTCGTTCACACAAAGGGTATGTGGCTATCGTGGATCCTCTGGGGAGCCTCAACAACCTTTTACCTCAAAATAAACAGTGTCAGAACACCTTAAGAAAAAACCATCTGATACCCACTGGGAAACCATGCTGCTCTGACTGTGGGAAACGTTTCAAGTTTTCATCAGAACTTAAAAATACAGAGCGAGTACACACAGGAAGAAACCTTATAGCTGTGATCTGGGGAGTTTTACTCGGTCAAGCTAACATGTACATCTGAGAAGAGGCAGAAAAACCTTACGACTCTCTCCTGATCAGAAGACTTTTGTTAAATTTAATAGATTTAAAACACCATCTGACACCCACAGGAGAGAAGAAATATCACTGCTGCTCTGACTGTGGGAAACGTTGCAAGTTTTCATCAGAACTTAAAATACACCAGCGAGTACACACAGGAGAGAAACCTTATAGCTGTGATCAATGTGGGAAGAGTTTTACTCGGTCAAGCTACCTGATAGTACATCTGAGAACACACACAGGAGAGAAACCTTACGACTGCTCTGACTGCGGAAAGACTTTTGTTAATTTAATAGATTTAAAATCACACCAGAGAACACACACAGGAGAGAAATCACCATATAGCTGTACTCAATGTGGGAAGAGTTTTACTCGGTCAAGCTCCCTGATAGTGCACCAGAGAACACACACAGGAGAGAAACCTTATAGCTGTACTCAATGTGGGAAGAGTTTTACTCGGTCAAGCTCCCTGATATTGCACCAGAGAACACACACAGGAGAGAAACCTTATAGCTGCTCAATGTGGAAAGACGTTTTTTTTGTCAAGCTCCCTGAAAGTCACACCAGAGAACACACACAGGAGAGAAATCACCTTATAGCTGTACTCAATGTGGGAAGAGTTTTACTCGGTCAAGCTCCCTGATAGTGCACCAGAGAACACACACAGGAGAAAACCTTATAGCTGTGATCAATGTGGGAAGAGTTTTACTCAGTCAAACTCCCTGATAGTGCACCAGAGAACACACACAGGAGAGAAACCTTATAGCTGTACTCAATGTGGGAAGAGTTTTGTTGCATCTTGCTATCTGACGATACACCAGAGAACACACACAGGAGAGAAACTTTATAGCTGTGATCAATGTGGGAAGAGTTTTCCTCAGTCAAGCTCCCTGATAGCGCACCAGAGAACACACACAGGAGAGAAACCTTATAGCTGTGATCAATGTGAGAAGAGTTTTACTCAGTCAAGCTCCCTGATAGTGCACCAGAGAACACACACAGGAGAGAAACCTTATAGCTGTACTCAATGTGGGAAGAGTTTTGTTGCATCTTGCCTTCTGACGAGACACCAGAGAACACACACAGGAGAGAAACCTTACAGCTGTACTCAATGTGGGAAGAGTTTTGTTAGATCTAGCCATCTGACGAGACACCAGAGAACACACACAGGAGAGAAACTCTATAGCAGGAGATAAATAATAAAGCTGTGATCATGTGACAAGAGATACTTTGATAAAAGATCTCTGATCAAACATCAGAAAATACATACATGAGTTGTTTCATGATATCAATGAAATAATGTCACAATGTAGAATGTTTTAACATTGTAGGAGTACTGTAATTAATAATGTCACAATGTAGAACCCTAAACATTTCCCCCTGTTCAATTTATTTCAGCGTGATATGGATATTAGCCTCTGGGAAAAATCCAGGCTCTGAATTGAAAGAGTATTTATGTGATTTAACAAAAAGTAAAAAATAAAAAGTTGTGTTACACGTTAATCAAAATGTATCTAGCTGTTTTCTACCAATTGTCCTCTGACCAGTGATGTACACATTATTCCCAGATTCCGTGTGGTTTTTGAGCTATTCGTTTTAACAGGACGTGCAACCTCATCTCCCCCCTCTTGCGCAATTGATTTCAACATGATATCGATGAAATAAGTGTTGTGTTCCTTTGTTTAGCGACCCATGTAAATGCATCATTCCAAAATGTAGCTGACTGTCTTCTGCAGGTTGTCCTCTAACCAGTGAGGTAAAAGATATCTCCCATTTCCATGTGTTTTTTTAGTTGTGTTAGTTTCAACAGCAGGTACAACCTGATCTCCCCCATAATCGATATCAGTGACTTATTGTTGGTGCTTGTGCAGTTTATAAAGTGCTTGTTTTAATATGATTATTGTGGCACATTTGTGTAGATAGTACAGTTTCGGTTTCGGTTTTCAATATATCACAAACTGTTTTTGCATATTGGTTATTGATTTGGACATGTTAAAACTGTGTTTTGACATTGAGGTTTCCCACGTAGCAAAATGTCATTGAAAAGACATTGAAAAGAAGACTATGCCTGATGTCCAATATAAACTCAGCAAAAAAAAAGAAACGTCCCTTTTTCAGGACCCTGTCTTTCAAAGATAATTTGTAAAAATCCAAAATAACTTCACAGATCTTCATTGTAAAGGGTTTAAACACTGTTTCCCATGCTTGTTCAATGAACCATAAATAATTAATGAACATGCACCTGTGGAACGGTCGTTAAGACTTACAGATGGTAGGCAATTAAGGTCACAGTTATGAAAACTTAGGACACAAAAGAGGCCTACTATTGACTCTGGAAAACACCAAAAGAAATATGCCCAGGGTCCCTGCTCATCTGCGTGAACGTGCCTTATTCATGCTGCAAGGAGGCATCCTCCCTCATGTGGTACCCTTCCTGCAGGCTCATCCTGACATGACAATGCCACCAGCCATACTGCTCATTCTGTGCGTGATTTCCTGCAAGACAGGAATGTCAGTGTTCTGTCATGGCCAGTGAAGAACCCGGATCTCAATCCCATTGAGCACGTCTGGGACCTGTTGGATCGGAGGGTGAGGGCTAGGGCAATTCCCCCCAGAAATGTCCGGGAACTTGTATGTGCCTTGGTGGAAGAGTGGGGTAACATCTCACAGCAAGAACTGGCAAATCTGGTGCAGTCCATGAGGAGGAGATGCACTGCAGTACTTAATGCAGCTGGTGGCCACACCAGATACTGACTGTTACTTTTGATTTTGATAATGTGTCCCCCCAGGGACACATTATTTGTGTGTGGAACTTGTTCAGTTTATGTCTCAGTTGTTGAATCTTGTTATGTTCATACAAATATTTACACATGTTAAGTTTGCTGAAAATAAACGCAGTTGACAGTGAGAGGACTTTTTTTGTTGCTGAGTTTACATTCGGTTTTAGTTGAAAATATGTATTTTCAGGTCGTTTTTTCAACGACTTGACAACAACTTAATTTCAACGTACTTGCAGCCTATAAACATGGACGCAGTATAATAAATTGGTCTATAATCAGTTTTATTAACAATCTTACATCACTCCAGTATTTCTTTACAACATTCAAGTGCTACTTGTCTTTATTCCACTACTGAAGAAGCATGACTCAAATCACCTACTCATATTTGAAACATCCAGCCTGACAAAATATACATTTTTAATTATTCAATGCCTCACCATTAATTGAATTATTGCCAATACATATTAACAAAGGGGTGATCATTTGGTGTTGATATTTTATATTTACAATTCATGCAACATTTAGTAATCATAATTTATGCAACGAACTGACCATTTTGGGGTACAATTATATTGACATTGTTGCACTGCTTGTAGAATATCAGGGTTCATTCTCAGATGTGCCAACCCAAATGTACTAGAGTATGACATTGGGGACTCGGCCCCGATCCAACAACATGCCTATCGAGTGAACCCTGAAAAGAGAGAGAAGCTCCGCAGTGAGGTGGAAAGTTACTACGGATATTGCAGGAGTTTCCTCTTGAAATCAGACATGTCCGTGGTAAGGACAACTTGGTTGCTGATTGTCTCAAGGGTGGGCAGTCAAAACGATTTGTGTTTTGCATTTAGCCAGTGCGTTGTCATGGATCACAATTTATTTTGACTGCACGTTTTTCTGTATTGGAGATGAGTTTTGTTTGGGCTCGTTCCAAGGGGACGAGAGTTCTAGAAGCTAATGAGTTTTAGGAAGACCAGAGTTCTAGAAGCTAATGAGTTTTAGGAAGACCAGAGTTCTAGAAGCTAATGAGTTTTAGGAAGACCAGAGTTCTAGAAGCTAATGAGTTTTAGGAAGACCAGAGTTTTAGGAGTTTTAGGAAGACCAGAGTTCTAGTGAGCTAGTCTAGAAGCTAGTGAGTTTTAGGAAGACCAGAGTTCTAGAAGCTTCTGAGCTAGTGAGTTTTAGGAAGACCAGAGTTCTAGAAGCTAGTGAGTTTTAGGAAGACCAGAGTTCTAGAAGCTAGTGAGTTTTAGGAAGACCAGAGTTCTAGAGCTAGTTCTAGAAGCTAGTGAGTGAGTTTTAGGAAGACCTAGTTCTAGAAGCTAGTGAGTTTTAGTTCTAGAAGCTAGTGAGTTTTAGGAAGACCAGAGTTCTAGAAGCTAGTGAGTTTTAGGAACGACAGAGTTCTAGAAGCTAGTGAGTTTTAGGAAGACCAGAGTTCTAGAAGCTAGTGAGTTTTAGGAAGACCAGAGTTCTAGAAGCTAGTGAGTTTTAGGAAGACCAGAGTTCTAGAAGCTAGTGAGTTTTAGGAAGACCAGAGTTCTTCTAGCTAGTGAGTTTTAGGAAGACCAGAGTTCTAGAAGTGAGTTTTAGGAAGACCAGAGTTCTAGAAGCTAGTGAGTTTTAGGAAGACCAGAGTTCTAGAAAGCTAGTTTTAGGAAGACCAGAGTTCTAGAAGCTAGTGAGTTTTAGGAAGACCAGAGTTCTAGAAGCTAGTGAGTTTTAGGAAGACCAGAGTTCTAGAAGCTAGTGAGTTTTTAGCAAGTGAGACCAGAGTTTAGAAAGACTAGAAACTAGTGAGTTTTAGGTCAGTAACTTATAACCACGGAACCACCCCAGACCTTTCATGCATGACTTAAAGCACCTGAGTATTAGATTTACTGCCAGGGTCTAGTATGTCACTGCCAGGTCTGATTTTCTCTTTGGTTTGAGCCCACGGCAAGAAGGCACCAGAGCCTATTGTGGTAACAGGTTCACACTAGATAACACAACCACACAGTGCATGAAAAACATGAGGTGTGGCTAACGTTTGCAAGCTTGAGCTAGCTACCGAGCTAGCATACAAACTCGGTAGCACAGAGTAGATCCTCCATATGACGTTGAGAAATAGTGCATTGTGGGTAGTTTAGAAGATATCTGGAAATAAGTTAATAAATATGTAATAACGCAAAAACATAACTGTTTGAACTTAATAGGTAACCAGATCGTGACTACAACTAAGTTCCTAAGTCTTTAACCACACTGTGTTGTTACATTGGTGAGTAAAAACACATGCTTCCTACCCTTTAACTTTTTGTCTGAAAATAAAATCTACATTTTACTCAACTTCGTTACCCACTCCAGTCAGCAGATGGCGATGTGGGACTTTAAGGCTATGCTGCTAGTGTGACGTATAATCTAGTGGACGGGACGCTTCTTTCAACAGCAGCAACAGTTAGTCAGACACCTCGGTAGCTTGCTAGACAAAATAGCCCAACCAATAAAGCTCTTTAGACGCTTTCGTGTATATTAGCCACTGTGTTTTAAACCCACTTCTGTCGTCTAGTTAGTTATCCCATTTAATTTCATATTTACGGTGTTGTTGTTATTGGTCAGCTAGCTGGCTGGTTAAGTTAGCACTAGCCTAGCTAGCTAACATCCCCGACCATGAGCTCACTAAGCTACTCTCCTCCTGCTAAAGAAGAGGAGGTCTGCTGGACGGAGAAAGAAGCTCTAGTGAAAGAGGAGGAGGAAGAGGAGGATGTTACAATACAAAAACAAGTAGAGGGTGAGGCTGTTACCGTGAAAGAAGAAGAGAAAGTTACAGTGAACGAAGAGGAAGACGCGTTCAGAGTGAAAAGGAGAGGAGAGGAAGACGCGTTCAGAGTGAAAAAGAGGAAGAGGATGTTACAGTGAAAGAAGAGGAAGACGCGTTCAGAGTGAAAGAGGAGGAGGATGTTACAGTGAAAGAAGAGGAAGACGCGTTCAGAGTGAAAGAGGAGGAGGATGTTACAGTGAAAGAAGAGGAGCAGTTTTTGGAGTGAAGAGAGGAAAGAGGAGGAGATGACTGTCACATCGAAAAAGAGAGGAGGAGGAAGAGGAGGAGGAAACTGGATATCTGGTTTCGGTTTTCCCAAAGGCACCTTAAGGCATCCAATGGTTCTAATGATGAACTTAGCAGTAAGATGGTTTTGAGAAACCGTGCCCTGATTAACACTAGTAAGTACTGTCTTAAAAACAGAGGCACAAACTCTGCAGTTGTTGATCTGATGTGTGGTGTTAAAGAGGAAATCTGCAGTTGCTACATCCATATTTGGACTTTTAAATGATTTATATTCTTGAAGAATATAACACATGCCTCATAAGCTTAGTTCAACTGTCTTACCCCATCAGAACCTAAAGTAAGCTTTTTTTACTCCAATGTTTAGAAACAATGTGAACCAACACTGTATAGCCTCAACATGGTTAAAACTATAATGTTGATGTCATGGATGGTCAGTCCTTGCATCCATAGGTCTGTCTATGAATTTGAGAGTAGTTACATTTCTCCAGCCCCATCCTCATCTTATTACCAAAACAGTGGTGGAATGACAGCTTTGTTATTGTTTGAACTGCAGATTGGTTGATTGATTGATGTGTGGCTTTTTTAAAGGGACGACCTAGGATTTAAACAGAAACAAAATGGCTGCCCTTAGACTTGGTTTGGTAAACAGCTGAGGGATGGGGGCTGGAGAAATGTAACCACTCTCAAATTCATAGAGAAAGCTATTGTAGCAACCTTAACCCAAAACCTAGCGACCTCATCAAGAAGTTCAGACATCTTGGTATAACAGTTATAAGGTGTTGGCTTGACAGTCTCTGGACCCAGGTTTGAGTCCAGCTCAGGGCTACCCCTGGAATTCACTACACTATGAATACAAGGACTGGCCGTCCATAAGGTCAAAATCACAGTTTTAACCAGATTGAGGCTATACAGTGTTTGTTTACAAACAGTGGCGTTATATACAAGCTTATGTTTTGGTTTCTGATGGGGTAAGACAGTTGAAACATTTGAGGCATTTAAAAGTTATATTCTTCAGGAATCAATGACTATCCAGTATATGGGTCTTTCTATAACTGCCTGTGAGGATTTCCTGTGGGGGTCAAATTGTTGGAGCTGTTGATAAGTCATTGTATAATATTCAGCCAATTTCTTGCACTTTTTTTAGGGCTGGCCCTAGTCGACTGGTCGATTGTTTGGTCGATAGGCTGTTTTTGTCGACCAAGATTTTTTTTGTCGAGCAGTCGCAAATACACAATATATACAAAAGTATGTGGACACCCCATCAAATTAGTGGATTCAGCAATTTCAGCCACAACCGTTGCTGACAGGTGTATGAAATCGAGCACACCACCATGCAATCTCCATAGACAAACATTGGCAGTAGAATGGTCTTACTGAAGAGTGCTGAACGAGCAGTTTTGCCTTGAAGAATTGGCAAAAATCCCAGTGGCTAGATGTGCCAAGTTTATAGAGACATACCCCAAGAGAGTTGCAACTGTAATTGCTGCAAAAGGTGGCTCTACAAAGTATTGACTTTGGGGGGGTGAATAGTTATGCACTCTCAAGTTCAGTTTTTTTGTCTTATTTCTTGTTAGTTTCACAATAAAAAAATATTTAGCATCTTCAAAGTGGTAGGCATGTTGTGTAAATCAAATGATACAAACCCCCAAAAATCCATTTAAATTCCAGGTTGTAAGGCAACAAAATAGGAAAAATGCCAAGGGGGGTGAATACTTTCGCAAGCCACTGTAGATACAACATCCTGTTGAAACAACACTTGTATAGCTCCATTGTTGTTGAATGGACTAAAGGAAAAACACATATTTCCTACTGATGAGTCAACAGGGTTAATTGTAGGTACAGTGGGGAGAACAAGTATTTGATACACTGCCGATTTTGCAGGTTTTCCTACTTACAAAGCATGTAGAGGTCTGTAATTTTTATCATAGGTACACTTCAACTGTGAGAGACGGAATCTAAAACAAAAAAACCTGAAAATCACATTGTATGATTTTTAAGTAATTAATTTGCATTTTATTGCATGACATAAGTATTTGAAACATCAGAAAAGCAGAACTTAATATTTGGTAGAGAAACCTTTGTTTGCAATTACAGAGATCATACGTTTCCTGTAGGTCTTGACCAGGTTTGCACACACTGCAGCAGGGATTTTGGCCCACTCCTCCATACAGACCTTCTCCAGATCCTTCAGGTTTCGGGGCTGTCGCTGGGCAATACAGACTTTCAGCTCCCTCCAAAGATTTTCTATTGGGTTCAGGTCTGGAGACTGACTAGGCCACTCCAGGTCCTTGAGATGCTTCTTACGGAGCCACTCCTTAGTTGCCCTGGCTGTGTGTTTCGGGTCGTTGTCATTCTGGAAGACCAAGCCACGACCCATCTTCAATGCTCTTACTGAGGGAAGGAGGTTGTTGGCCAAGATCTCGCGATACATGGCCCCATCCATCCTCCCCTCAATACGGTGCAGTCGTCCTGTCCCCTTTACAGAAAAGCATCCTCAAAGAATGATGTTTCCACCTCCATGCTTCATGGTTGGGATGGTGTTCTTGGGGTTGTACTCATCCTTCTTCTTCCTCCAAACACGGCGAGTGGAGTTTAGACCAAAAAGCTATATTTTTGTCACATCAGACCACATGACCTTCTCCCATTCCTCCTCTGGATCATCCAGATGGTCATTGGCCAAAAGTAGAGAAGACACGATGAGGAATAAAGTTCCACTTCTTGGGAATTGTTTTATCCAATTGATCTTAAAAGTATTATTTAAGGTAGTAAAGTCCAGGAAATTCAGCCCACCATACTCCTAAATGTTTAATTACAACAGTTTTCCTAATATAATGGGTACGGTTTCTCCACAGAAAGTTGAAAAGCATCTGGTCTATCTCTTTGCTTAATTTACCATCAGGATTGAAAGATAGAGCGGCGTATGTTAGTCAGGAGATACCCTGTTATTAGGGCTCTTCCCTTTAAAGATACAGTGGGGGAAACAATGGCTTCTGTTGCTATTGACTTAGAAGACTTCTGTAAACAATATAGAAGGACTTAGAAGACTTCTGTAAACAATGGCTTGTTGCTATAGGGACTTAGACTTCTGGAAACAATGACTTGTTGCTATAGGGACTTAGAAACTTCTGGAAACATGGCTTGTTGCTATAGGGACTTAGAAGACTTCTGGAAACAATGGCTTGTTGCTATAGGGACTTAGAAGACTTCTGGAAACAATGGCTTGTTGCTATAGGGACTTAGAAGACTTCTGGAAACAATGGCTTGTTGCTATAGGGACTTAGAAGACTTCTGGAAACAATGGCTTGTTGCTATAGGGACTTAGAAGACTTCTGGAAACAATGGCTTGTTGCTATAGGGACTTAGAGGAATTTTCCAAGCTGTTTAAAGGCACAGTCAACATAGTGTATGTAAACTTCTGACCCACTGGAATTGTGATACAGTGAATTAATAAAGTGAAATAATCTGTCTGTAAACAAATGTTGGAAAAATGTCAGGATATACAGTGGGGGAAAAAAGTATTTAGTCAGCCACCAATTGTGCAAGTTCTCCCACTTAAAAAGATGAGAGAGGCCTGTAATTTTCATCATAGGTACACGTCAACTATGACAGACGAAATGAGGAAAAAAAATCCAGAAAATCACATTGTAGGATTTTTAATGAATTTATTTGCAAATTATTCTGCTACCAAATTGCATGTGCATCACCCTCGTGCTGCAAATTTTCCAAAAACGCGTCGTCGTCTGGCACACTGCTTAGGGTTTGAGCAACGGCAATAACTTATTTCTAGCCTAAAATCATCCACTTTACTACTAATGTGAAAAAAAGACAATATGGCTGTTGTTGATCACTTCACTGTCTTATTAAGACAATTGTTAAATAAGTTTGTACACAACATCATGGACATCACCTTTTAGTTAAATTAAACAATGGGTTTCTGCTGTTGTGGGCCTTTAACCATCTGTCTGACTTTGTCGTTCACACACAGGAGAGAGACGTGACTATCGTGGATCCTCTGGGGAGCCTCAACAACATCATGAAGCTGAGGAGGCAGAGAAGAGTCTCTCCACATCAGAACTCCTCAAGAAACACCAGCGGAAACCCACAGGGAAGAAATCTCACCGCTGCTCTGACTGCGGGAAGAGATTAACCTCGTTAGCAGACCTCAAAAGACATCAGAGAATCCATACAGGAGAGAAACCTAATAGCTGTGATCAATGTGGGAAGAGTTTTAGTGTTCCAAGCAGCCTGAAAACACACCAGAAAACACACACAGGGGAGAAATCTTATAGCTGTGATCAATGTGGGAAGCGTTTTGTTACATCTACCAGTCTGACTATACACCAGAGAATACACACAGGAGAGAAACCTTATAGCTGTGATCAATGTGGGAAGAGTTTTAATGTTCCAAGCAGCCTGAAAACACACCAGAGAACACACACAGGGGAGAAACCTTTTAGCTGTGATCAATGTGGGAAGAATTTTACTTCATCTAGCCAGCTGACTATCCACCAGAGAACACACACAGGAGAGAAACCTTATAGCTGTGATCAATGCGGGAAGAGTTTTACTCACTCAAGCAACCTGATGGTACATCAGAGAACACACACTGGAGAGAAACCTTATAGCTGTGATCAATGTGAGAAAAGTTTTGTTACATCTAGCTGTCTGACTATACACCAGAGAACACACACAGGAGAGAAACCTTATAGCTGTGATCAATGTGGGAAGAGTTTTACTCAGGCAAACATCCTGATATCACACCAGAGAACTCACACAGGAGAGAAACCTTATAGCTGTGATCAATGTGGCAAGAGTTATGCTGGTAAAAGATCTCTGATTAAACATCAGAAAGTACATACATGAAGGAGTTGTTTCATGATATCAATGAAATGTCACAATGTAGAATGTTTTAACATTGTAGGAGTACTTTAATTAATAATGTAGAACCCTAAACATTTCCCCCTGTTCTATTGATTTCAGCGTGATATGGATATTAGCCTCATCAGGGGAAAAATCAAGGCAAAAAAAAGTGTTGCGTTACACTTACCACATTGGTGACCTACTTGAATGAAAATGCAACACTTCAAAATGTAGCTAGCTGTTTTCTACAAATTGTCCTCTGACCAGTGATGTACACATTATTCCCAGATTCCGTGTGGTTTTTTGAGCTGTTAGTTTTAACAGGACGTGCAACCTCATCTCCCCCTCTCCTGCAATTGATTTCAACGTGATATCGATATGAGTGATGACAAATAAATGTTGCGTTTCTCTTCGTTTTGGGGGACCCTAAATGTAAATGCATCACTCCAAAACGTAGCTGACTGTCTTCTGCAGGTTGTCCTCTAACCAGTGAGGTAAAAGATATCTCCCGTTTCCATGTGTGTTTTTTTAGTTGTGTTAGTTTCAACAGCAGGTACAACCTGATTTCCCCCGTAATCGATATCAGTGATTTATTGCCACTTGTCAAAACAACAGCGTTTTTGGGGATTGTGCAGTTTATAAGGTGCTTGTTTAAAAAAAATATGATTACTATTGTGGAACATGTGTTTGTGCATTTTAGGTTTAGGTTTTCAATATATCCCAAAAACTATTTCTGGATATTGGTTATTGATTCGGACAGGTTAAAACTGTGTGACCTAGCAAAGACTATCCCTGACGTCCAATTTAAATGTGGTTTTGGTTGAAAGAACGACTTGAAAACAACTTAATTTCAACGTACTTGCAGCTTACACATGGATGCAGTATAAACCATTGGTCTATGAATTGTTTTTATTAACAATCATACATCATTCCAGTATTTACACACAGTATTTCTTTACAACATTCAAGTTCTAATTGTCTTTATTATTATAATTGTCTTTATTCCACTACTGAAGAAGCACGACTCAAATCACCTATTTCAAACATCCAGCCTGACAAAAGATACCTTTTTAATTATTCCATGCCTCTGCCCGACGGCCAATCTACGCTCGGTTTTGTCCAATCAGTCAGTCCGGCCACCGAATATGCATAATCGATGTAAAGAGATGGGGTGAATGAGTGGGTTAAAGTACATTCAACACAAATGCCTTTAATACGAACAAATAACAAATGTGTGTGCCTGAGGGGATATTAACTTTTATACAGCCAAAAGGGGTGAGAAATTACACGAATATCAATGGACAATTTGCACTAATGTACTGTAAATTAACATAGATGATGGAACATGTTCCCTTTTGCTCACGTGATGAACCGCTAAGGGGACATAAATATTTACCATCTAAACCATGTGTGACCTCTCACCTCTCTGACTGTAGAAGTGTTCTTCCTAACCAGTCCCTCAACACCTCTCTGACTGTAGAAGTGTTCTTCCTAACCAGTCCCTCAACACCTCTCTGACTGTAGAAGTGTTCTTCCTAACCAGTCCCTCAACAGCTCTCTGGCTGTAGAAGTGTTCTTCCTAACCAGTCCCTCAACAGCTCTCTGGCTGTAGAAGTGTTCTTCCTAACCAGTCCCTCAACACCTCTCTGACTGTAGAAATGTATCTCCCACATTCTGAAATTGCGCTTTTGTTCCCCCCAGTTTTATCATTGCAATGTGATACAGAAACGGACACCTGTGTGCTTTAGGACCTCTCAGAGCTGTCTGTTAGCTGTCCTGAGTTTTCAGCTGGCTGGATTTAGGACTGTACAGACACCACCGAGCAGGCAGATGGGAAAGGGAACAGACACCACCGAGCAGGCAGACGGGGAAGGGAACAGACACCACCGAGCAGGCAGACGGGAAAGGGTACAGACACCACCGAGCAGGCAGACGGGGAAGGGAAAGGGAACAGACACCACCGAGCAGGCAGATGGGAAAGGGAAAGGGAACAGACACCACCGAGCAGGCAGACGGGAAAGGGAACAGACACCACCGAGCAGGCAGACGGGAAAGGGAACAGACACCACCGAGCAGGCAGATGGGAAAGGGAACAGACACCACCGAGCAGGCAGACGGGAAAGGGAAAGGGAACAGACACCACCGAGCAGGCAGATGGGAAAGGGAACAGACACCACCACCGAGGCAGATGGGAAAGGGAACAGACACCACCGAGCAGGCAAACGGGGAAGGGTACAGACACCACCGAGGGAAAGGGAATCATGTAAAGCACCTAAATATACTCCCATTCACTGAACATTTAGTATTTGAAAGTCAAACATTCATTTCCCAACAGTTTTGTCTATAATCCTACAGGCTCTTTATCAGTTTCCATACCTTGTATTCCAATGCATCCAACATTATGCATTATGTCGATATAGGACTCGGTTTTACTGTGGATATAGATACTTTTGTGTACCTGTTTCCTCCAGCATCTTCACAAGGTCATTTGCTGTTGTTCTGGGATTGATTTGCACTTTTTTGCACCAAAGTACGTTTAAATGTCTAGGAGACAGAACGCGTCTCCTTCTTGAGCGGTATGACGGCTGCGTGGTCCCATGGTGTTTATACTTGCGTACTATTGTTTGTACAGATGAACGTGGTACCTTCAGGCGTTTGGAAATTGCTCCCAAGGATGAACCAGACTTGTGGAGGTCTACAAGTTTTTTTTCTGAGGTCTTGGCTGATTTCTTTTGATTTTCCCATGATGTCAAGCAAAGAGGCACTGAGTTTGAAGGTAGACCTTGAAATACATCCACAGGTACACTCCAATTGACTCAAATTATGTCAATTAGCCTATCGGAAGCTTCTAAAGCCATGACATCATTTTCTGGAATTTTCCAAGCTGTTTAAAGGCACAGCCAACTTAGTGTATGTACACTTCTGACTCACTGGAATTGTGATACAGTGAATTATAAGTGAAATAAACTGTAAACAATTGTTAGAAAAATTACTTGTGTCATGCACAAAGTAGATGTCCTAACCAACTTGCCAAAACTATAGTTTGTCAACAAGAAATGTGTGGAGTGGTTGAAAAACGAGTTTTAATGACTCCAACCTAAGTGTATGTAAACTTCCGACTTCAACTGTACACTGTTTGTATTCTGCCATATTCCCAGTCACCTTGCCATGGTTAAATGCGGTGGTTCGCGCTTTCAGTTTGCGCGAATGCTGCCATCTATGCACGGTTTCTGGATAGGTTAGGTTTTAATAGTCACAGTGGGCACAACATCTCCTATACTCTTCCTGATAAACTCAGTCACCGTTTCAGTGTACATATCCCAGTCTGCGTGATCAAAACAGTCTTGAAAGCGTGGATTCCGATTGGTCAGACCAGCGTTTAACAGTCCTTCGCACGGGTACTTCCTGTTTGAGTTCCTGCCTATAGGAAGGGAGGAGCAAAATGGAGTCGTGATTGCCGAAAGGAGGGCTTTATAACCATCCCGGAAGTTCGAATAATAACGGTCGAGGATTTTAGCAGCCCGAGTACAACAGTCGATATGTTGATAGAACTTCGGCAGTCTAGTCCTCAAATTTGCTTTGTTAAAATCCCCAGCTACAATGAATGGAAATGTGGTTTCCAGTTTGCATAAAGTCCAGTGAAGTTCTTTGAGGGCCGTCGTGGTATTGGCTTGAGGGGGGTTATACACGGCCGTGACTATAATAGACTATATGATGTGGTATCAGACATCAGTTGGTTGTAATAATAATATACTATATGATGTGGTATCAGACATCAGTTGGTTGTAACAATAATAGACTATATGATGTGGTATCAGACATCAGTTGGTTGTAATAATAATATACTATATGATGTGGTATCAGACATCAGTTGGTTGTAATAATAATAATAATAGACTATATGATGTGGTATCAGACATCAGTTGGTTGTAATAATAATAGACTATATGATGTGGTATCAGACATCAGTTGGTTGTAATAATAATAATAGACTATATGATGTGGTATCAGACATCAGTTGGTTGTAATAATAATAGACTATATGATGTGGTATCAGACATCAGTTGGTTGTAATAATAATAGACTATATGATGTGGTATCAGACATCAGTTTGGTTGTAATAATAATAGACTATATGATGTGGTATCAGACATCAGTTGGTTGTAGTAATAATAGACTATATGATGTGGTATCAGACATCAGTTGGTTGTAATAATAATAGACTATATGATGTGGTATCAGACATCAGTTGGTTGTAATAATAATAGACTATATGATGTGGTATCAGACATCAGTTGGTTGTAATAATAATAGACTATATGATGTGGTATCAGACATCAGTTGGTTGTAATAATAATAGACTATATGATGTGGTATCAGACATCAGTTGGTTGTAATAATAATAGACTATATGATGTGGTATCAGACATCAGTTGGTTGTAATAATAATAGACTATATGATGTGGTATCAGACATCAGTTGGTTGTAATAATAATAGACTATATGATGTGGTATCATAGATAGGATATTTCAATCAGATCAGTCTGTCTTACAATATAACTGAAAAACTTAGGACCTAATAAAATCATAGATTTTTATAAACAAATATTTTAGAAAAATATATTCAGAGATGTTTAAAAATGGTGAAAGATATAAATGGTAAGCGTTTGATCCATTAACATTTTGTTGGTTGACCCCACTCTGTAGCTTTAACAATTCCTACAGCATAGAACAACATTTTCAAGCGTAGAATACCCTTTTAACACCACACATCAGTTCAACAGCTGCAGAGTTTGTGCCCTTGTTTTTAAGACAGTACTTACTAGTGTTGATCACATCTCCTGTCTCCTCCTCTACTTCTTCTTCTTCCTCCTCCTCCTCCAATGTAACGGTCATCTCCCCCTCCTCCTTTACTCCAAACACTCCATCCACCTCGTTCCCTTCCTCCTCTTTCACTCCATCCTTCTCTTCCTCTTCTTTCACTGTAACATCTTTCTCTTCTTCTTTCACGGTAACAGCTTCACCCTCTACTTGTTTTTGTATTGTAACATCCTCCTCTTCCTCCTCCTCTTTCACTAGAGCTTCTTTCTCCGTCCAGCAGACCTCCTCTTCTTTAGCAGGAGGAGAGTAGCTTAGTGAGCTCATGGTCGGGGATGTTAGCTAGTTAATTAGTTAGCATCAGCGACTACCCTAGCGCTACTGCTAATTTAACCAGCCAGCTAGATGACTAACTAACAACGTAGGCCTGATTATTACATTAAATGGGGTAACAAGTAGATACGACAGAAGTGGGTTAAAAAACACAGCGACTAATATACACCGAAACGGTTTTTTAAACGGCTTTAATGTTTCGGCTGTGTTGGCTAGCAAACTACCGAGGTAGCTGACTAGCTGTTATTGTTGTTGAAGCGTCCCGTCCACTAGATTATACGTCACATCGCAGCATCGCCTGAAACAGGCACATCGCCGTCTGCTGACTGGAGTAGGCAACGCAGTTGAGGGAAAAGTTATTTCATTATAAAATAACATTATGTAGAGACGTACAAAGAGAAGCATGTGTTGATTGATTCGTGCAGATTGATTGATTCGTGTCATTCTGGAAGACCAAGCCACGACCCATCTTCAATGCTCTTACTGAGGGAAGGAGGTTGTTGGCCAAGATCTCGCGATACATGGCCCCATCCATCCTCCCCTCAATACGGTGCAGTCGTCCTGTCCCCTTTACAGAAAAGCATCCTCAAAGAATGATGTTTCCACCTCCATGCTTCATGGTTGGGATGGTGTTCTTGGGGTTGTACTCATCCTTCTTCTTCCTCCAAACACGGCGAGTGGAGTTTAGACCAAAAAGCTATATTTTTGTCACATCAGACCACATGACCTTCTCCCATTCCTCCTCTGGATCATCCAGATGGTCATTGGCCAAAAGTAGAGAAGACACGATGAGGAATAAAGTTCCACTTCTTGGGAATTGTTTTATCCAATTGATCTTAAAAGTATTATTTAAGGTAGTAAAGTCCAGGAAATTCAGCCCACCATACTCCTAAATGTTTAATTACAACAGTTTTCCTAATATAATGGGTACGGTTTCTCCACAGAAAGTTGAAAAGCATCTGGTCTATCTCTTTGCTTAATTTACCATCAGGATTGAAAGATAGAGCGGCGTATGTTAGTCAGGAGATACCCTGTTATTAGGGCTCTTCCCTTTAAAGATACAGTGGGGGAAACAATGGCTTGTTGCTATATGGACTTAGAAGACTTCTGTAAACAATGGCTTGTTGCTATAGGGACTTAGAAGACTTCTGGAAACAATGGCTTGTTGCTATAGGGACTTAGAAGACTTCTGGAAACAATGGCTTGTTGCTATAGGGACTTAGAACTTCTGGACTTGTTCTGGAAAACAATGGCTTGTTGCTATAGGGACTTAGAAGACTTCTGGAAACAATGGCTTGTTGCTATAGGGACTTAGAAGACTTCTGGAAACAATGGCTTGTTGCTATAGGGCTCTGGAAACAATGGCTTGTTGCTATAGGGACTTAGAAGACTTCTGGAAACAATGGCTTGTTGCTATAGGGACTTAGAGGAATTTTCCAAGCTGTTTAAAGGCACAGTCAACATAGTGTATGTAAACTTCTGACCCACTGGAATTGTGATACAGTGAATTAATAAAGTGAAATAATCTGTCTGTAAACAAATGTTGGAAAAATGTCAGGATATACAGTGGGGGAAAAAAGTATTTAGTCAGCCACCAATTGTGCAAGTTCTCCCACTTAAAAAGATGAGAGAGGCCTGTAATTTTCATCATAGGTACACGTCAACTATGACAGACGAAATGAGGAAAAAAAATCCAGAAAATCACATTGTAGGATTTTTAATGAATTTATTTGCAAATTATTCTGCTACCAAATTGCATGTGCATCACCCTCGTGCTGCAAATTTTCCAAAACGCGTCGTCGTCTGGCACACTGCTTAGGGTTTGAGCAACGGCAATAACTTATTTCTAGCCTAAAATCATCCACTTTACTACTAATGTGAAAAAAAGACAATATGGCTGTTGTTGATCACTTCACTGTCTTATTAAGACAATTGTTAAATAAGTTTGTACACAACATCATGGACATCACCTTTTAGTTAAATTAAACAATGGGTTTCTGCTGTTGTGGGCCTTTAACCATCTGTCTGACTTTGTCGTTCACACACAGGAGAGAGACGTGACTATCGTGGATCCTCTGGGGAGCCTCAACAACATCATGAAGCTGAGGAGGCAGAGAAGAGTCTCTCCACATCAGAACTCCTCAAGAAACACCAGCGGAAACCCACAGGGAAGAAATCTCACCGCTGCTCTGACTGCGGGAAGAGATTAACCTCGTTAGCAGACCTCAAAAGACATCAGAGAATCCATACAGGAGAGAAACCTAATAGCTGTGATCAATGTGGGAAGAGTTTTAGTGTTCCAAGCAGCCTGAAAACACACCAGAAAACACACACAGGAGAGAAATCTTATAGCTGTGATCAATGTGGGAAGCGTTTTGTTACATCTACCAGTCTGACTATACACCAGAGAATACACACAGGAGAGAAACCTTATAGCTGTGATCAATGTGGGAAGAGTTTTAATGTTCCAAGCAGCCTGAAAACACACCAGAGAACACACACAGGGGAGAAACCTTTTAGCTGTGATCAATGTGGGAAGAATTTTACTTCATCTAGCCAGCTGACTATCCACCAGAGAACACACACAGGAGAGAAACCTTATAGCTGTGATCAATGCGGGAAGAGTTTTACTCACTCAAGCAACCTGATGGTACATCAGAGAACACACACTGGAGAGAAACCTTATAGCTGTGATCAATGTGAGAAAAGTTTTGTTACATCTAGCTGTCTGACTATACACCAGAGAACACACACAGGAGAGAAACCTTATAGCTGTGATCAATGTGGGAAGAGTTTTACTCAGGCAAACATCCTGATATCACACCAGAGAACTCACACAGGAGAGAAACCTTATAGCTGTGATCAATGTGGCAAGAGTTATGCTGGTAAAAGATCTCTGATTAAACATCAGAAAGTACATACATGAAGGAGTTGTTTCATGATATCAATGAAATGTCACAATGTAGAATGTTTTAACATTGTAGGAGTACTTTAATTAATAATGTAGAACCCTAAACATTTCCCCCTGTTCTATTGATTTCAGCGTGATATGGATATTAGCCTCATCAGGGGAAAAATCAAGGCAAAAAAAAGTGTTGCGTTACACTTACCACATTGGTGACCTACTTGAATGAAAATGCAACACTTCAAAATGTAGCTAGCTGTTTTCTACAAATTGTCCTCTGACCAGTGATGTACACATTATTCCCAGATTCCGTGTGGTTTTTTGAGCTGTTAGTTTTAACAGGACGTGCAACCTCATCTCCCCCTCTCCTGCAATTGATTTCAACGTGATATCGATATGAGTGATGACAAATAAATGTTGCGTTTCTCTTCGTTTTGGGGACCCCTAAATGTAAATGCATCACTCCAAAACGTAGCTGACTGTCTTCTGCAGGTTGTCCTCTAACCAGTGAGGTAAAAGATATCTCCCGTTTCCATGTGTTTTTTTAGTTGTGTTAGTTTCAACAGCAGGTACAACCTGATTTCCCCCGTAATCGATATCAGTGATTTATTGCCACTTGTCAAAACAACAGCGTTTTTGGGGATTGTGCAGTTTATAAGGTGCTTGTTTAAAAAAAATATGATTACTATTGTGGAACATGTTTGTGCATTTTAGGTTTAGGTTTTCAATATATCCCAAACTATTTCTGGATATTGGTTATTGATTCGGACAGGTTAAAACTGTGTGACCTAGCAAAGACTATCCCTGACGTCCAATTTAAATGTGGTTTTGGTTGAAAGAACGACTTGAAAACAACTTAATTTCAACGTACTTGCAGCTTACACATGGATGCAGTATAAACCATTGGTCTATGAATTGTTTTTATTAACAATCATACATCATTCCAGTATTTACACACAGTATTTCTTTACAACATTCAAGTTCTAATTGTCTTTATTATTATAATTGTCTTTATTCCACTACTGAAGAAGCACGACTCAAATCACCTATTTCAAACATCCAGCCTGACAAAAGATACCTTTTTAATTATTCCATGCCTCTGCCCGACGGCCAATCTACGCTCGGTTTTGTCCAATCAGTCAGTCCGGCCACCGAATATGCATAATCGATGTAAAGAGATGGGGGGTGAATGAGTGGGTAAAAGTACATTCAACACAAATGCCTTTAATACGAACAAATAACAAATGTGTGTGCCTGAGGGGATATTAACTTTTATACAGCCAAAAGGGGTGAGAAATTACACAAATATCAATGGACAATTTGCACTAATGTACTGTAAATTAACATAGATGATGGAACATGTTCCCTTTTGCTTACGTGATGAACTGCTAAGGGGACATAAATATTTACCATCTAAACCATGTGTGACCTCTCACCTCTCTGACTGTAGAAGTGTTCTTCCTAACCAGTCCCTCAACACCTCTCTGACTGTAGAAGTGTTCTTCCTAACCAGTCCCTCAACACCTCTCTGACTGTAGAAGTGTTCTTCCTAACCAGTCCCTCAACAGCTCTCTGGCTGTAGAAGTGTTCTTCCTAACCAGTCCCTCAACAGCTCTCTGGCTGTAGAAGTGTTCTTCCTAACCAGTCCCTCAACACCTCTCTGACTGTAGAAATGTCTCTCCCACATTCTGAAATTGCGCTTTTGTTCCCCCCCAGTTTTATCATTGCAATGTGATACAGAAACGGACACCTGTGTGCTTTAGGACCTCTCAGAGCTGTCTGTTAGCTGTCCTGAGTTTTCAGCTGGCTGGATTTAGGACTGTACAGACACCACCGAGCAGGCAGATGGGAAAGGGAACAGACACCACCGAGCAGGCAGACGGGGAAGGGAACAGACACCACCGAGCAGGCAGACGGGAAAGGGAACAGACACCACCGAGCAGGCAGACGGGGAAGGGAAAGGGAACAGACACCACCGAGCAGGCAGATGGGAAAGGGAAAGGGAACAGACACCACCGAGCAGGCAGACGGGGAAGGGAACAGACACCACCGAGCAGGCAGACGGGAAAAGGGAACAGACACCACCGAGCAGGCAGATGGGAAAGGGAACAGACACCACCGAGCAGGCAGACGGGAAAGGGAAAGGGAACAGACACCACCGAGCAGGCAGATGGGAAAGGGAACAGACACCACCGAGCAGGCAGATGGGAAAGGGAACAGACACCACCGAGCAGGCAGACGGGGAAGGGTACAGACACCACCGAGGGAAAGGGAATCATGTAAAGCACCTAAATATACTCCCATTCACTGAACATTTAGTATTTGAAAGTCAAACATTCATTTCCCAACAGTTTTGTCTATAATCCTACAGGCTCTTTATCAGTTTCCATACCTTGTATTCCAATGCATCCAACATTATGCATTATGTCGATATAGGACTCGGTTTTACTGTGGATATAGATACTTTTGTACCTGTTTCCTCCAGCATCTTCACAAGGTCATTTGCTGTTGTTCTGGGATTGATTTGCACTTTTTTGCACCAAAGTACGTTTAAATGTCTAGGAGACAGAACGCGTCTCCTTCTTGAGCGGTATGACGGCTGCGTGGTCCCATGGTGTTTATACTTGCGTACTATTGTTTGTACAGATGAACGTGGTACCTTCAGGCGTTTGGAAATTGCTCCCAAGGATGAACCAGACTTGTGGAGGTCTACAAGTTTTTTTCTGAGGTCTTGGCTGATTTCTTTTGATTTTCCCATGATGTCAAGCAAAGAGGCACTGAGTTTGAAGGTAGACCTTGAAATACATCCACAGGTACACCTCCAATTGACTCAAATTATGTCAATTAGCCTATCGGAAGCTTCTAAAGCCATGACATCATTTTCTGGAATTTTCCAAGCTGTTTAAAGGCACAGCCAACTTAGTGTATGTACACTTCTGACTCACTGGAATTGTGATACAGTGAATTATAAGTGAAATAAACTGTAAACAATTGTTAGAAAAATTACTTGTGTCATGCACAAAGTAGATGTCCTAACCAACTTGCCAAAACTATAGTTTGTCAACAAGAAATGTGTGGAGTGGTTGAAAAACGAGTTTTAATGACTCCAACCTAAGTGTATGTAAACTTCCGACTTCAACTGTACACTGTTTGTATTCTGCCATATTCCCAGTCACCTTGCCATGGTTAAATGCGGTGGTTCGCGCTTTCAGTTTTGCGCGAATGCTGCCATCTATGCACGGTTTCTGGATAGGTTAGGTTTTAATAGTCACAGTGGGCACAACATCTCCTATACTCTTCCTGATAAACTCAGTCACCGTTTCAGTGTACATATCCCAGTCTGCGTGATCAAAACAGTCTTGAAAGCGTGGATTCCGATTGGTCAGACCAGCGTTTAACAGTCCTTCGCACGGGTACTTCCTGTTTGAGTTCCTGCCTATAGGAAGGGAGGAGCAAAATGGAGTCGTGATTTGCCGAAAGGAGGGCTTTATAACCATCCCGGAAGTTCGAATAATAACGGTCGAGGATTTTAGCAGCCCGAGTACAACAGTCGATATGTTGATAGAACTTCGGCAGTCTAGTCCTCAAATTTGCTTTGTTAAAATCCCCAGCTACAATGAATGGAAATGTGGTTTCCAGTTTGCATAAAGTCCAGTGAAGTTCTTTGAGGGCCGTCGTGGTATTGGCTTGAGGGGGGTTATACACGGCCGTGACTATAACCAAAGATAATTATCTTGGGAGATAATACGGTCGGCATTTGATTGTGAGGTATTCTAGGTCGGGTGAACAGAAGGACTCGAGTTCCTGTATGTTACTACAATTACACCATGAGTCATTAATCATGAAACACACACCTCCGCCCTTCTGCTTCCCGGAGAGATATTTATTCCTGTCTGCGAGATGAACTGAGAACCCATCTGGCTGGACCGATTTCGACAGAATATCCCCCAGAGAGCCATGTTTCCTTGAAACAAAGTATGTTACAGGCCCTTGATGTCTCTCTGGAAAGAAATCCTTAACCCGGAACTCGTCGAGCTTGTTAACCAGAGACTGAACATTAGCGAGTAGTTTACTTGGAAGCGGTGGGTGGCGAGCCATCCTCGTCGGCGCCAGGTACATTCTATGACACCTCCACTGTGGGGCTCTATTAAGTTATATTATAGATCAAAGGAATTTATAATTTCTTGATCTGGCCTTGAAACCTCTTGAATATGGATATTCATTATATTGTATATATTACATGTAGGAGCATTTTGTTTTTGTCATTTAGCAGACGCTCTTATCCAGAGTGACTTACAGGTAGTGAGTGAATATGGACATTCATTATATACATGTAGGAGCATTATAGAGCTAGATGCTTATTTCGATGTTATCTGTTATCGTTTGACTGAATTAATAAGAAATTGTCTAAATACATTATTTATTTATTTTTTTTGTCATTTTAGCAGACGCTCTTATCCAGAGCGACTTACAGTTAGTGAGTGCATACATTTTTCATACTAACCCCCACCCCGTGGGAAACGAACCCACACCCCTGGCCTTGCAAGCGCCATGCTCTACCAACTGAGCTACAGTTTTAAAATCTGCACGAATCAATCAACACATGCTTCTCTTTGTACGTCTCTACATAATATTATTTTATAATGAAATAACTTTTCCCTCAACTGCGTTGCCTACTCCAGTCAGCAGACGGCGATGTGCCTGTTTCAGGCGATGCTGCGGTGTGACGTATAATCTAGTGGACGGGACGCTTCGACAACAATAACAGCTAGTCAGCTACCTCGGTAGTTTGCTAGCCAACACAGCCGAAACATTAAAGCCGTTTAAACCGTTTCGGTGTATATTAGTCGCTGTGTTTTAAACCCACTTCTGTCGTATCTACTTGTTACCCCATTTAATGTAATAATCAGGCCTACGTTGTTAGTTAGTCATCTAGCTGGCTGGTTAAATTAGCAGTAGCGCTAGGTTAGTCGCTGATGCTAACTAATTAACTAGCTAACATCCCCGACCATGAGCTCACTAAGCTACTCTCCTCCTGCTAAAGAAGAGGAGGTCTGCTGGACGGAGAAAGAAGCTCTAGTGAAAGAGGAGGAGGAAGAGGAGGATGTTACAATACAAAAACAAGTAGAGGGTGAAGCTGTTACCGTGAAAGAAGAAGAGAAAGATGTTACAGTAAAAGAAGAGGAAGAGGAGGATGGAGTGAAAGAGGAGGAAGGGAACGAGGTGGATGGAGTGTTTGGAGTAAAGGAGGAGGGGGAGATGACCCGTTACATTGGAGGAGGAGGAGGAAGAAGAAGAAGTAGAGGAGGAGACAGGAGATGTGATCAACACTAGTAAGTACTGTCTTAAAAACAAGGGCACAAACTCTGCAGCTGTTGAACTGATGTGTGGTGTTAAAAGGGTATTCTACGCTTGAAAATGTTGTTCTATGCTGTAGGAATTGTTAAAGCTACAGAGTGGGGTCAACCAACAAAATGTTAATGGATCAAACGCTTACCATTTATATCTTTCACCATTTTTAAACATCTCTGAATATATTTTTCTAAAATATTTTGTTTATAAAAAAATCTATGATTTTATTAGGTCCTAAGTTTTTCAGTTATATTGTAAGACAGACTGATCTGATGAAAATATCCTATCTATGATACCACATCATATAGTCTATTATTATTACAACCAACTGATGTCTGATACCACATCATATAGTCTATTATTATTACAACCAACTGATGTCTGATACCACATCATATAGTCTATTATTATTATTACAACCAACTGATGTCTGATACCACATCATATATCCCACATCATATAGTCTATTATTATTACAACCAACTGATGTCTGATACCACATCATATAGTCTATTATACAACCAACTGATGTCTGATACCACATCATATAGTCTATTATTATTACAACCAACTGATGTCTGATACCACATCATATAGTCTATTATTATTACAACCAACTGATGCTGATACCACATCATATAGTCTATTATTATTACAAACCAACTGATGTCTGATACCACATCATATAGTCTATTATTATTACAACCAACTGATGTCTGATACCACATCATATAGTCTATTATTATTACAACCAACTGATGTCTGATACCACATCATATAGTCTATTATTATTACAACCAACTGATGTCTGATACCACATCATATAGTCTATTATTATTATTACAACCAACTGATGTCTGATACCACATCATATAGTCTATTATTATTACCAACCAACTGATGTCTGATACCACATCATATAGTCTATTATTATTATTATTACAACCAACTGATGTCTGATACCACATCATATAGTATTATTATTATTACAACCAACTGATGTCTGATACCACATCATATAGTCTATTATTGTTACAACCAACTGATGTCTGATACCACATCATATAGTATATTATTATTACAACCAACTGATGTCTGATACCACATCATATAGTCTATTATTGTTACAACCAACTGATGTCTGATACCACATCATATAGTATATTATTATTACAACCAACTGATGCTGATACCACATCATATAGTCTATTATTATTATTACAACCAACTGATGTCTGATACCACATCATATAGTCTATTTATTATTACAACCAACTGATGTCTGATACCACAATCATATAGTCTATTATTATTACAACCAACTGATGTCTGATACCACATCATATAGTCTATTATTATTACAACCAACTGATGTCTGATACCACATCATATAGTATATATTATTATTTACAACCAACTGATGTCTGATACCACATCATATAGTCTATTATTATTATTATTACAACCAACTGATGTCTGATACCACATCATATAGTCTATTATTATTACAACCAACTGATGTCTGATACCACATCATATAGTCTATTATTATTATTACAACCAACTGATGTCTGATACCACATCATATAGTATATTATTATTACAACCAACTGATGTCTGATACCACATCATATAGTCTATTATTATTATTACAACCAACTGATGTCTGATACCACATCATATAGTCTATTATTATTACAACCAACTGATGTCTGATCCACATCATATAGTATATTATTATTATTACAACCACTGATGTCTGATACCACATCATATAGTCTATTTATTATTACAACCAACTGATGTCTGATACCACATCATATAGTATATTATTTTTATTATTACAACCAACTGATGTCTGATACCACATCATATATAGTATATTATTATTATTACAACCAACTGATGTCTGATACCACATAATATGTCTATTATTATTACCACACTGATGTCTGATACCACATAATATAGTCTATTATTATTATTACAACCAACTGATGTCTGATACCACATCATATAGTATATTATTATTACAACCAAACTGATGTCTGATACCACATCATATAGTCTATATTATTATTACAACCAACTGATGTCTGATACCACATCATATAGTCTATTATTATTACAACCAACTGATGTCTGATACCACATCATATAGTCTTATTATTATTATTACAACCAACTGATGTCTGATACCACATCATATAGTCTATTATTATTATTACAACCAACTGATGTCTGATACCACATCATATAGTCTATTATTATTATTATTACAACCAACTGATGTCTGATACCACATCATATAGTCTATTATTATTATTATTACAACCAACTGATGTCTGATACCACATCATATAGTATATATTATTATTATTACAACCAACTGATGTCTGATACCACATCATATAGTATATTATTATTACAACCAACTGATGTCTGATACCACATCATATAGTCTATTATCTATTATTATTACAACCAACTGATGTCTGATACCACATCATATAGTATATTATTATTATTACAACCAACTGATGTCTGATACCACATCATATAGTATATTATTATTACAACCAACTGATGTCTGATACCACATCATATATAGTCTATTATTATTACAACCAACTGATGTCTGATACCACATCATATATAGTCTATTATTATTACAACCAACTGATGTCTGATACCACATCATATAGTCTATTATTATTATTACAACCAACTGATGTCTGATACCACATCATATAGTATATTATATTATTATTACAAACCAACTGATGTCTGATACCACATCATATAGTATATATTATTATTACAACCAACTGATGTCTGATTCCACATCATATAGTCTATTATTGTTACAACCAACTGATGTCTGATACCACATCATATAGTCTATTATTATTACAACCAACTGATGTCTGATCCACATCATATAGTATATTATTATTATTATTACAACCAACTGATGTCTGATACCACATCATATAGTCTATTAGTATTATTACAACCAACTGATGTCTGATACCACATCATATAGTATATTATTATTATTATTACAACCAACTGATGTCTGATACCACATCATATAGTATATTATTATTATTACAACCAACTGATGTCTGATACCACATCATATAGTCTATTATTATTACAACCAACTGATGTCTGATACCACATCATATAGTCTATTATTATTATTACAACCAACTGATGTCTGATACCACATCATATAGTATATTATTATTACAACCAACTGATGTCTGATACCACATCATATAGTCTATTATTATTATTACAACCAACTGATGTCTGATACCACATCATATAGTCTATTATTATTACAACCAACTGATGTCTGATACCACATCATATAGTATATTATTATTATTACAACCAACTGATGTCTGATACCACATCATATAGTCTATTATTATTATTATTATAACCAACTGATATCTGATACCACATCATAAGTCGTATTATTATTATTATTACAACCAACTGATGTCTGATACCACATCATATAGTATATTATTATTATTATTACAACCAACTGATGTCTGATACCACATCATATAGTATATTATTATTATTACAACCAACTGATGTCTGATACCACATCGTATAGTCTATTATTATTATTACAACCAACTGATGTCTGATACCACATCATATGGTCTATTATTATTACAACCAACTGATGTCTGATACCACATCATATAGTATATTATTATTACAACCAACTGATGTCTGATACCACATCATATAGTCTATTATTATTATTATTACAACCAACTGATGTCTGATACCACATCATATAGTATATTATTATTACAACCAACTGATGTCTGATACCACATCATATAGTCTATTATTATTACAACCAACTGATGTCTGATATCACATCATATAGTATATTATTATTATTACAACCAACTGATGTCTGATACCACATCATATAGTATATTATTATTACAACCAACTGATGTCTGATACCACATCATATAGTCTATTATTATTACAACCAACTGATATCTGATACCACATCATATAGTCTATTATTATTACAACCAACTGATGTCTGATCCACATCATATAGTATATTATTATTATTACAACCAACTGATGTCTGATACCACATCATATAGTCTATTAGTATTATTACAACCAACTGATGTCTGATACCACATCATATAGTATATTATTATTATTACAACCAACTGATGTCTGATACCACATCATATAGTCTAGTTATTATTATAACCAACTGATGTCTGATACCACATCATATAGTATATTATATTATTATTACAACCAACTGATGTCTGATACCACATCATATAGTCTATTATTATTATTACAACCAACTGATGTCTGATCCACATCATATAGTATATTATTATTATTACAACCAACTGATGTCTGATACCACATCATATAGTCTATTATTATTACAACCAACTGTCTGATACCACATCATATAGTCTATTATTATTACAACCAACTGATGTCTGATACCACATCATATAGTCTATTATTATTACAACCAACTGATGTCTGATACCACATCATATATGTCTGATTACCACCACATCATATAGTCTATTATTATTACAACCAATTGTCAACCACAACATATGATGTCTTATACAACCAACATCTGATATAGTATATTCTATTATTATTATTACAAACCAACTGATGTCTGATACCACATCATATAGTCTATTATTATTACAACCAACTGATGTCTGATACCACATCATATAGTCTATTATTATATTACAACCAATGATGTCTGATACCACATCATATAGTCTATTATTATTATTACAACCAACTGATGTCTGATACCACATCATATAGTCTATTATTATTACAACCAACTGATGTCTGATACCACATCATATAGTCTATTATTATTATTATTACAACCAACTGATGTCTGATACCACATCATATAGTCTATTATTATTATTACAACCAACTGATGTCTGATACCACATCATATAGTCTATTATTATTACAACCAACTGATGTCTGATACCACATCATATAGTATATTATTATTACAACCAACTGATGTCTGATACCACATCATATAGTCTATTATTATTACAACCAACTGATGTCTGATACCACATCATATAGTATATTATTATTACAACCAACTGATGTCTGATACCACATCATATAGTCTATTATTATTATTACAACCAACTGATGTCTGATACCACATCATATAGTCTATTATTATTACAACCCAACTGATGTCTGATACCACATCATATAGTCTATACAACAACTGATGTCTGATACCACATCATATAGTCTATTATTATTACAACCAACTGATGTCTGATACCACATCATATAGTCTATTATTATTATTACAACCAACTGATGTCTGATACCACATCATATAGTCTATTATTATTACAACCAACTGATGTCTGATACCACATCATATAGTCTATTATTATTACAACCAACTGATGTCTGATACCACATCATATAGTCTATTATTATTATACAACCAACTGATGTCTGATACCACATCATATAGTATATTATTATTACAACCAACTGATGTCTGATACCACATCATATAGTCTATTATTATTACAACCAACTGATGTCTGATACCACATCATATAGTCTATATTATTATTACAACCAACTGATGTCTGATACCACATCATATAGTATATTATTATTATTACAACCAACTGATGTCTGATACCACATCATATAGTCTATTATTATTATTACAACCAACTGATGTCTGATACCACATCATATAGTATATATTATTATTATTACAACCAACTGATGTCTGATACCACATCATATAGTATATTATTATTATTACAACCAACTGATGTCTGATACCACATCATATAGTCTATTATTATTATTACAACCAACTGATGTCTGATACCACATCATATAGTATATTATTATTATTACAACCAACTGATGTCTGATACCACATCATATAGTCTATTATTATTATTACAACCAACTGATGTCTGATACCACATCATATAGTATTATTATTATTACAACCAACTGATGTCTGATACCACATCATATAGTATATTATTATTATTACAACCAACTGATGTCTGATACCACATCATATAGTCTATTATTATTATTACAACCAACTGATGTCTGATACCACATCATATATATATTATTATTATTACAACCAACTGATGTCTGATACCACATCATATAGTCTATTATTATTATTAACAACAACTGATGTCTGATACCACATCATATAGTATATTATTATTATTATTACAACCAACTGATGTCTGATACCACATCATATAGTATATTATTATTATTTACAACAACTGATGTCTGATACCACATCATATAGTCTATTATTATTATTACAACCAACTGATGTCTGATACCACATCATATAGTATATTATTATTATTACAACCAACTGATGTCTGATACCACATCATATAGTATATTATTATTACAACCAAATGATGTCTGATACCACATCATATAGTATATTATTATTACAACCAACTGATGTCTGATACCACATCATATAGTCTATTATTATTACAACCAACTGATGTCTGATACCACATCATATAGTCTATTATTATTATTACAACCAACTGATGTCTGATACCACATCATATAGTATATTATTATTATTATTACAACCAACTGATGTCTGATACCACATCATATAGTATATTATTATTACAACCAACTGATGTCTGATTCCACATCATATAGTCTATTATTGTTACAACCAACTGATGTCTGATACCACATCATATAGTCTATTATTATTACAACCAACTGATGTCTGATCCACATCATATAGTATATTATTATTATTACAACCAACTGATGTCTGATACCACATCATATAGTCTATTAGTATTATTACAACCAACTGATGTCTGATACCACATCATATAGTATATTATTATTATTATTACAACCAACTGATGTCTGATACCACATCATATAGTATATTATCATTATTACAACCAACTGATGTCTGATACCACATCATATAGTCTATTATTATTTACCACAACTGATGTCTGATACCACATCATATAGTCTATTATTATTATTACAACCAACTGATGTCTGATACCACATCATTAGTATATTATTATTACAACCAAACTGATGTCTGATACCACATCATATAGTCTATATTATTATTATTACAACCAACTGATGTCTGAACCATCACTGTCTATGTCTACAACCAACTGATGTCTGATACCACATCATATAGTATATTATTATTATTACAACCAACTGATGTCTGATACCACATCATATAGTCTATTATTATTATTATTACAACCAACTGATGTCTGATACCACATCATATAGTATATTATTATTATTACAACCAACTGATGTCTGATACCACATCATATAGTATATTATTATTATTACAACCAACTGATGTCTGATACCACATCATATAGTATATTATTATTACAACCAACTGATGTCTGATACCACATCGTATAGTCTATTATTATTATTACAACCAACTGATGTCTGATACCACATCATATAGTCTATTATTATTACAACCAACTGATGTCTGATACCACATCATATGTATATTATTATTACAACCAACTGATGTCTGATACCACATCATATAGTCTATTATTATTATTACAACCAACTGATGTCTGATACCACATCATATAGTATATTATTATTACAACCAACTGATGTCTGATACCACATCATATATTATTATTATTACAACCAACTGATGTCTGATACCACATCATATAGTCTATTATTATTATTACAACCAACTGATGTCTGATACCACATCATATAGTATATTATTATTACAACCAACTGATGTCTGATACCACATCATATAGTCTATTATATTACAAACCAACTGATGTCTGATACCACATCATATAGTCTATTATTATTACAACCAACTGATGTCTGATCCACATCATATAGTATATTATTATTATTACAACCAACTGATGTCTGATACCACATCATATAGTCTATTATTATTATTACAACCAACTGATGTCTGATACCACATCATATAGTATATTATTATTATTACAACCAACTGATGTCTGATACCACATCATATAGTCTAGTATTATTACAACCAACTGATGTCTGATACCACATCATATAGTATATTATTATTACAACCAACTGATGTCTGATACCACATCATATAGTCTATTATTATTACAACCAACTGATGTCTGATCCACATCATATAGTCTATTATTATTATTACAACCAACTGATGTCTGATACCACATCATATAGTCTATTATTATTATTACAACCAACTGATGTCTGATACCACCACATCATGTAGTCTATTATTATTACAACCAACTGATGTCTGATACCACATCATATAGTCCTATTATTATTATTACAACCAACTGATGTCTGATACCACATGTAGTCTATTATTATTATACAACCAACTGATGTCTGATACCACATCATATAGTCTATTATTATTATTACAACCAACTGATGTCTGATACCACATCATATAGTCTATTATTATTATTACAACCAACTGATGTCTGATACCACATCATATAGTCTATTATTATTATTACAACCAACTGATGTCTGATACCACATCATATAGTCTATATTATTATTACAACCAACTGATGTCTGATACCACATCATATAGTCTATTATTATTATTATTACAACCAACTGATGTCTGATACCACATCATATAGTCTATTATTATTATTACAACCAACTGATGTCTGATACCATCATATATATATTATTACAACCAACTGATGTCTGATACCACATCATATAGTCTATTATTATTATTACAACCAACTGATGTCTGATACCACATCATATAGTCTATTATTATTATTAACCAACTGATGTCTGATACCACATCATATAGTCTATTATTATTATTATTACAACCAACTGATGTCTGATACCACATCATATAGTCTATTATTATTATACAACCAACTGATGTCTGATACCACATCATATAGTATATTATTATTACAACCAACTGATGTCTGATACCACATCATATAGTCTATTATTATTACCAACCAACTGATGTCTGATACCACATCATATATATTATTATTATTATTACAACCAACTGATGTCTGATACCACATCATATATATTATTATTATTACAACCAACTGATGTCTGATACCACATCATATAGTCTATTATTATTACAACCAACTGATGTCTGATACCACATCATATAGTCTATTATTATTATTACAACAACTGATGTCTGATACCACATCATATAGTGTATTATTATTACAACCAACTGATGTCTGATACCACATCATATAGTCTATTATTATTACAACCAACTGATGTCTGATACCACATCATATAGTATATTATTATTATTACAACCAACTGATGTCTGATACCACATCATATAGTCTATTATTATTATTACAACCAACTGATGTCTGATACCACATATATAGTATTTATTATTATTACAACCAACTGATGTCTGATACCACATCATATAGTCTATTATTATTACAACCAACTGATGTCTGATACCACATCATATAGTCTATTATTATTACAACCAACTGATGTCTGATACCACATCATATAGTATATTATTATTATTACAACCAACTGATGTCTGATACCACATCATATAGTCTATTATATTATTACAACCAACTGATGTCTGATACCACATCATATAGTATATTATTATTATTACAACCAACTGATGTCTGATACCACATCATATAGTATATTATTATTATTACAACCAACTGATGTCTGATACCACATCATATAGTCTATTTATTATTACAACCAACTGATGTCTGATACCACATCATATAGTCTATTATTATTATTACAACCAACTGATGTCTGATACCACATCATATAGTATATTATTATTATTACAACCAACTGATGTCTGATACCACATCATATAGTATATTATTATTACAACCAACTGATGTCTGATACCACATCATATAGTCTATTATTATTATTACAACCAACTGATGTCTGATACCACATCATATAGTATTATTATTACAACCAACTGATGTCTGATACCACATCATATAGTCTATTATTATTATTACAACCAACTGATGTCTGATACCACATCATATATTATGTTAGTATTACATCCCCAACTGATGTCTGATACCACATCATATAGTCTATTATTATTACAACCAACTGATGTCTGATACCACATCATATAGTCTATTATTATTATTACAACCAAATGATGTCTGATACCACATCATATAATTATTATTATACCATTGATGTCTGATACCACATCATATATATTATTATTATTATTATTACAACCAACTGATGTCTGATACCACATCATATAGTGTATTATTATTACAACCAACTGATGTCTGATACCACATCATATAGTCTATTATTATTATTACAACCAACTGATGTCTGATACCACATCATATAGTATTATTATTACAACCAACTGATGTCTGATACCACATCATATAGTCTATTATTATTACAACCAACTGATGTCTGATACCACATCATATAGTAGTATTATTACAACCAATGATGTCTGATACCACATCATATAGTCTATTATTATTACAACCAACTGATGTCTGATACCACATCATATAGTATATTATTATTATAACAACCAACTGATGTCTGATACCACATCATATAGTCTATTATTATTACAACCAACTGATGTCTGATACCACATCATATAGTCTATTATTATTATTACAACCAACTGATGTCTGATACCACATCATATAGTCTATTATTATTATTACAACCAACTGATGTCTGATACCACATCGTATAGTCTATTATTATTACAACCAACTGATGTCTTATTATATATCCATTATAATATAATAATATATCCATAACAGATGTATAATATAATAATACAGTGGGGAGAACAAGTATTTGATACACTGCCGATTTTGCAGGTTGTCCTACTTACAAAGCATGTAGAGGTCTGTAATTTTTATCATAGATACACTTCAACTGTGAGAGACGGAATCTAAAACAAAAATCCAGAAAATCACATTGTATGATTTTTAAGTAATTAATTTGCATTTTATTGCATGACATAAGTATTTGATACATCAGAAAAGCAGAACTTAATATTTGGTACAGAAACCTTTGTTTGCAATTACAGAGATCATACATTTCCTGTAGGTCTTGACCAGGTTTGCACACACTGCAGCAGGGATTTTGGCCCACTCCTCCACACAGACCTTCTCCAGATCCTTCAGGTTTCGGGGCTGTCGCTGGGCAATACGGACTTTAAGCTCCCTCCAAAGATTTTCAATTGGGTTCAGGTCTGGAGACTGGCTAGGCCACTCCAGGACCTTGAGATGCTTCTTACGGAGACACTCCTTAGTTTCCCTGGCTGTGTGTTTCGGGTCGTTGTCATGCTGGAAGACCCATCCATGACCCGTCTTCAATGCTCTTACTGAGGGAAGGAGGTTGTTGGCCAAGATCTCGCGGTACATGACCCCATCCATCCTCCCCTCAATACGGTGCAGTCGTCCTGTCCCCTTTGCAGAAAAGCATCCCCAAAGAATGATGTTTCCAACTCCATGCTTCACGGTTGGGATGGTGTTATTGGGGTTGTACTCATCCTTCTTCTTCCTCCAAACACAGCGAGTGGAGTTTTGACCAAAAAGCTATATTTTTGTCTCATCAGACCACATGACCTTCTCCCATTCCTCCTCTGGATCATCCAGATGGTCATTGGCAAACTTCAGACGGGCCTGGACATGCGCTGGCTTGAGCAGGGGGACCTTGTGTGCGCTGCAGGATTTTAATCCATGACGGCGTAGTGTGTTACTAATGGTTTTCTTTGAGACTGTGTTCCCAGCTCTCTTCAGGTCTAGGTGATCAAATACTTATGTCATGCAATAAAATGCAAACTAATTACTTAAAAATCATACAATGTGATTTTCTGGATTTTTGTTTTAGATTCCGTCTCTCACAGTTGAAGTGTACCTATGATAAAAATTACAGACCTCTACATGCTTTGTAAGTAGGAAAACCTGCAAAATCGGCAGTGTATCAAATACTTGTTCTCCCCACTGTATATCCATAACAGATGTATAATATAATAATATATCCATAATATAATAATATATCCATAACAGATGTGTTATATAATAATATATCCATAATATATGTATAATATAATAATATATCCATAATATAATAATATATCCATAGCATATGTATAGTATAATAATATATCCATAACAGGTGTATAATATAATAATATATCCATAATATATCCGTAATATAATAATATATCCATAATATAATCATATATCAATAACAGATGTGTTATTTAATAATATATCCATAATATAATAATATATCCATAATATATCCGTAATATAATAATATATCCATAATATAATCATATATCAATAACAGATGTGTTATTTAATAATATATCCATAATATAATAATATATCCATAATATATCCGTAATATAATAATATATCCATAATATAATAATATATCCATAACAGATGTGTTATATAATAATATATCCATAATATATGTATAATATAATAATATATCCATAATATAATAATATATCCATAGCATATGTATAGTATAATAATATATCCATAACAGGTGTATAATATAATAATATATCCATAATATATCCGTAATATAATAATATATCCATAATATAATAATATATCCATAACAGATGTGTTATTTAATAATATATCCATAATATAATAATATATCCATAATATAATAATATATCCATAATATAATCATATATCAATAACAGGTGTATAATACAATAATATTTCCATAACAGCTTATAATATAATAATATTTCCATAATATAATAATATATCCATAACAGATGTATAATATAATAATATATCCATAATATAATAATATCCATAATATATGTATAATATAATAATATTTCCATAACAGATGTATAATATAATAATATATCCATAATATATCCATAATATAATAATATATCCATAATAGACTGTGACTGTGCTGTGGAACAGTGGATGCGCATTGATAATTCCACTGTTAACAGGCATTAACCTGGGATTATTGTGAATAACAAACGTCTATCAACCAATCAGCATCCAGAATATAAATGTACCGTTTTATAATGAGGGAACTAGTCTGGATTAAACATCATAGTATAGTTTTATGAAAATATTGTACATTATGAGGATGTGTAGAAACTTTCTCCAATTGAAATTCCCGATCACGCTTGTAGGCGATGTCATGTTGATGTTGGCTAGCTACGCTCATGCACAAAAACATGTCATCGGGTCTAATGGTCGTCTCGTGCCAAACTGTGCATGTGCAGGCCGTGAAATTAAAGGAAAGTTGTTTTTGACCAAAAAAAATAAACTTGTCAGTTTGTCACTTTCACAAGGTTGGAGTAATAATATGTGCCTTTTAGATTTTGAGAAAATTAACATTGAAGGAAGAATCTTTCACTTGTCCCATTGACTTCTCAAACACCGGCCTGTTCTGTCGAGTCTGCTTCGTGAAGTATGGCGACCTTGGGCCTCTGTGTTTAGAAACTCTGTGGTTTAATCATATGGAGGTTTCATTTAGGTCTCTCTGTTTAACCAAATACTCTGTCTTTGGCAGGAGAGAGACCACACTCTCGCTCTGACAGCGGGAAGAGTCCTTCAGGGGAAGGAAGGAAGAACTACCACTGCTCCCACTGTGGAAAGAGTTTTAAGTGGATATCAAAGCTGAAGGAGCATGAGAGAACACACGCAGGAGAAAAGCCTTACCGCTGCTCAGACTGTGGGAAGAGATTTAACCAGCTAGACAGCCTGAAACGACATGAGAGGACACACGCAGGAGAGAAACCCTTCCATTGCTCCCATTGCGAAAAGGGTTTTACATGGTTAGGGAACCTGAAAACGCATGAGAGAACACACACAGGGGAGAATCTCTACCAATGCTCAGCCTGTGGAAAGAGTTTTACCCGGTTTGGGTACCTAAAAGAGCATGAGAGGACACACACAGGAGAGAAGCCATTCCAATGTTCCCAGTGTGGAAAGAGTTTTACCCGCTTATATTACCAGAAAATACATGAGAGAATACACACAGGAGAGAAGCCTTTCCAATGCTCCCAGTGTGGAAAGGGTTTTACCTGCTTAGGGAACCTGAAAATTCATGCGAGAATACACACAGAGGAAAAGATCTTCCAATGCTCAGACTGTGGAAAGCGTTTTACCCAGTTAGCGCACCTAAAAGAGCATGAGAGGACACACACAGGAGAGAAGCCTTTCCAATGTTCCCAGTGTGGAAAAGGTTTTACCCGGTTATATTATCTGAAAATACATGAGAGAATACACTCTGGAGTGAAGCCTTACCAATGCTCCCAGTGTGGAAAGAGTTTTACCCAGTTAGGGAGCCTGAACATACATAAGAGAATTCACTCTGGAGTGAAGCCTTACCACTGCTTCCAGTGTGGAATTACTTTTAGGTGGTTAGGGAGCCTGAAAATACACAAGAGGAAACACACAGGATAAAAGCCCTACCAACGCTACCAGTATAAAACTAATTTTACCCAGCTAGAGGACCTGAGTTGAAAGAGTTTATCCCCATTAGAGGACCTGAAATCACATGAAAGAATACAGACAGAGGAGAACCCTTACCACTGCTCAGACTGTGGAAAGAATTTTACCAAGATATGGAACTTGAAAAGACTGATTTAGTCAGTTAGGGAGCTGAAAGAGTATGAAACAACACACCTGGTTATGGAACCTGAAACACCATGAAAGAATACATACAAATACACAGCAGGAGAAGACATACCACTGCTCTCAATGTGGAAAGACATTTTCCCAGTCAGAGGACCTGAAATCACATGAGAGAATAGAGATGCTGTGTTTTTGTTTATGCCCCATGAAATCATATTGTTTGTATGAAATAATATTGTTTGTATGAAACTCAAAAATAGAGCTACTTTTGTTTTTTCCTCTCAAGACATTATCATGTCTCAAATCTGATTAAAAAAAACATGTAGTGTATTTTGTTTTGATTATGGATTTTGATTATAAACCCTATATAATTATAAACCCTTAGATGTTCAAATCAAGCTTTATTTATACAGCACATTTCAGACATGGAATACAACACAATGTGCTTTACGGGAAAAAAACAAATAAAAAACAATGAAAATATTTACTACACAATTTACTTCATTAAATGATTTGGATATTTTCTAAATGTAAATTATTAACTAGATGAATAGAATGTGCATTTCTTGATTCTAACCTTTAAACCTCTTGAATGTAGTAGTTTTGTTTCATTGAGTTAGTTTGTGTTTCTAGTCCTCAAGCTAAAGGAATATGAAAATGTGATGATGTTGTTCTGAGAACATGTAGTGTATATGTAGTGTTATGTAGTGTTTATGTAGTGGTATGATACGTTTTTGACTTGAAGAACATTCACTACCTCATGAATGTTCCCATCAGTATTATTCCACCATGTCAGAGGAAACACAGGTGCTCATTATAAATGATTGTGATAATAAATAGGATTTGATTAATGCAACATATTTAACTTTGTTCATTATCTACTGTATCTACAGTGCCTTTGGAAATGTAGTGTATATGTAGTGTATGTAGTGTTATGTAGTGTATATGTAGTGTTATGTAGCTTCGTACCATCTGCATAGGGCAGTGTTTGATGTAGTGTCTGTTCTTGCCACAGCGATTGCAGGTGTATATGTAGTGTATATGTAGTGTATATGTAGTGTTTATGTAGTGTATATGTAGTGTTATGTAATGTATATGTAGTGTTATGTAGTGTATATGTAGTGTTATGTAGTGTATATATATGTGTTATATGTAGTGTTATGTAGTGTATATGTAGTGTTTTGTAGTGTATACAGTGGGGGAAAAAAGTATTTAGTCAGCCACCAATTGTGCAAGTTCTCCCACTTAAAAAGATGAGAGAGGCCTGTAATTTTCATTATAGGTACACGTCAACTATGACTGACAAAATGAGAAAAGAAAATCTAGAAAATCACATTTTAGGATTTTTAATGAATTTATTTGCAAATTATGGTGGAAAATAAGTATTTGGTCAATAACAAAAGTTTCTCAGTACTTTGTTATATACCCTTTGTTGGCAATGACACAGGTCAAATGTTTTCTGTAAGTCTTCACAAGGTTTTCACACACTGTTGCTGGTATTTTGGCCCATTCCTCCATGCAGATCTCCTCTAGAGCAGTGATGTTTTGGGGCTGTCGCTGGGCAACACGGACTTTCAACTCCCTCCAAAGATTTTCTATGGGGTTGAGATCTGGAGACTCCAGGACCTTGAAATGCTTCTTACGAAGCCACTCCTTCGTTGCCCGGGCGGTGTGTTTGGGATCATTGTCATGCTGAAAGACCCAGCCACGTTTAATCTTCAATGCCCTTGCTGATGGAAGGAGGTTTTTCACTCAAAATCTCACGATACATGGCCCCATTCATTCTTTCCTTTACACGGATCAGTCGTCCTGGTCCCTTTGCAGAAAAACAGCCCCAAAGCATGATGTTTCCACCCCCCATGCTTCACAGTAGGTATGGTGTTCTTTGGATGCAACTCAGCATTCTTTGTCCTCCAAACACGACGAGTTGAGTTTTTTACCAAAAAGTTCTATTTTGGTTTCATCTGACCATATGACATTCTCCCAATCCTCTTCTGGATGCACTCTAGCAAACTTCAGACGGGCCTGGACATGTACTGGCTTAAGCAGGGGGACACGTCTAGCACTGCAGGATTTGAATCCCTGGCGGAGTAGTGTGTTACTGATGGTAGGCTTTGTTACTTTGGTCCCAGCTCTCTGCAGGTCATTCACTAGGTCCCCCCCGTGTGGTTCTGGGATTTTTGCTCACCGTTCTTGTTATCATTTTGACCCCACGGGGTGAGATCTTGCGTGGAGCCCCAGATCGAGGGAGATTATCAGTGGTCTTGTATGTCTTCCATTTCCTAATAATTGCTCCCACAGTTGATTTCTTCAAACCAAGCTGCTTACCTTTTGCAGATTCAGTCTTCCCAGCCTGGTGCAGGTCTACAATTTTGTTTCTGGTGTCCTTTGACAGCTCTTTGGTCTTGGCCATAGTGGAGTTTGGAGTGTGACTGTTTGAGGTTGTGGACAGGGTGTATTTTATACTGATAACAAGTTCAAACAGGTGCCATTAATACAGGTAACGAGTGGAGGACAGAGGAGCCTCTTAAAGAAGAAGTTACAGGTCTGTGAGAGCCAGAAATCTTGCTTGTTTGTAGGTGACCAAATACTTATTTTCCACCATAATTTGCAAATAAATTCATTAAAAATCCTACAATGTGATTTTCTGGATTTTCTTTTCTCAATTTGTCTGTCATAGTTGACGTGTACCTATGATGAAAATTACAGGCCTCTCTCATCTTTTTAAGTGGGAGAACTTGCACAATTGGTGGCTGACTAAATACTTTTTTCCCCCACTGTATGTAGTGTTATGTAATGTATATGTAATGTTATGTAGTGTATATGTAGTGTTATGTAGTGTATATGTAGTGTTATGTAGTGTATATGTAGTGTATATGTAGTGTTATGTAGTGTATATGTAGTGTTATGTAGTGTATATGTAGTGTATATGTAGTGTTATGTAGTGTATATGTAGTGTATATGTAGTGTTATGTAGTGTATATGTAGTGTATATGTAGTGTATATGTAGTGTATATGTAGTGTTATGTAGTGTATATGTAGTGTATATGTAGTGTTATGTAGTGTATATGTAGTGTATATGTAGTGTATATGTAGTGTATATGTAGTGTTTTGTAGTGTATATGTAGTGTATGTAGTGTATATGTAGTGTATATGTAGTGTTTAGTGTATATGTAGTGTATATGTAGTGTACACTCACCAGTTTTTATTTACTCTATGTATTAGGTACACCACCTTATTCGAGTGAGTCACATGGCCGTGGCTTGCTACAGTGCCTTCAGAAAGTCTTCACACCCCTTGATTTTTCCCCAAATGTTGTTGTTTTACAGCCTGAATTTAAAATGGATTACATTTAGATATTTGTGTCGCTGGCCTAGACACAATACCCCATAATGTCAAAGTGGAATTATGTTTAAATTTTTTTAAACAAATTAATCAAAAAGTTAAAGCTGAAATATCTTGGGTCAATAAGTATTCAACCCCTTTGTTATGGCAACCCTAAGTATGTTCAGGAGTAAAAATGTGCTTAACAAGTCACATAATAAGTTGCGTGGACTCACTCTGTGTGCAATAATAGTGTTTTTAACATGATTTTTGAATGACTACCTCATCTCTGCACCCCACACATACAATTATCTGTAAGGTCCCTCAGTCAAGCAGTGAATTTCAAACACAGATAAGACCAGGGAGGTTTTCCAATGCCTCGCAAAGAAGGGCCACCTATTGGTAGATGGGTAAAAATGTAAAAAGCAGACATTGAATATCCCTTTGAGTATGGTGAAGTTATTAATTACACTTTGGATGGTGTATCAATACACCTAGTCACTACAAAAATACAGGTGTCCTTCCTAACTCAGTTGCCGGAGAGGAAGGAAACCACTCAGGAATTTCACCATGAGGACAATGGTGACTTTAAAGAGTTTAATGGCTGTGATAGGAGAAAAAACTGAGGATGGATCAACAACATTGTTAGGTACTCCACAATACTAAACTAACTGACAGAGTGAAAAGAAGGAAACTAGTACAGAATAGAAATATTCCAAAACATGCATCCTGTTTGCAAAAAGGCACTAAAGTAAAATTGTAAAACATGTGGCAAATAAATTAACTTTATGTCCTGAATACAAAGCATTCTGTTTGGGGCAAATCCAACACAACACATTACTGAGTACCACTCTTCATATTTTCATAGTGTCACGATCGTCGTAGGAGTGAGTAGACCAAGGCGCAGCGTGTGAAACAAACATGACTTTAATAGGTAAAGTTTACCAAACAAAACACGACTCGTGAAGTCCACGGTGACAAACACCGACACGGAACAAAAACCCACAACACCCAAGGGAAAACATACAGTTTAAATATGGCTCCCAATCAGAGACAACCCACAACAGCTGACACTCGTTGCCTCTGATTGGGAGCCACTCTGGCCAACATAGAATACACAACCTAGAATACCCAACATAGAAAATGAACACATAGAATGAACACACCCTGGCTCAACATATAGAGTCCCAGAGCCAGGGTGTGACAGTACCCCCCCCTAAAGGCGCGGACTGCGACCGCGCCTCAACAAAACCCCAAACAGGGGAGGGCTGGGTGGGCATTCCTCCTCGGAGGCGGCTCCGGCTCCGGGCTTGACCACCACCCTTCCATAATTCCCCCGTAGCGCCCCTGGTCCGGTCTGACCCCGCTGGCTGGATCTGGACTGGACATTGACGGAGCGGATTGCTTACGCTCCGTTGTGGAGCAGCTGACCGGTCTTACCAGGCTGACGACTCGCACCCCGGGCTTGGTGCGAGTAGCAGGAACGGGCTGAACCAGGCTGACGACTCGCACCCCTGGCTTGGTGCGAGTGGCAGGAACGGGCTGAACCAGGCTGACGACTCGCACCCCTGGCTTGGTGCGAGTGGCAGGAACGGGCTGGACCAGGCTGACGACTCGCACCCCTGGCTTGGTGCGAGTGGCAGGAACGGGCTGGACCAGGCTGACGACGCACACCGTAGGCTTGGTGCGTGGAGCAGGGACAGGCCGGACAGGGCTGGCGACGCACCCCGTAGGCTTGGTGCGTGGAGCAGGGACAGGCCGGGCTGGGCTGACGACGCACACCGTAGGCTTGGTGCGTGGAGCAGGGACAGGCCGGACAGGGCTGGCGACGCACACCGTAGGCTTGGGTGCGTGGAGCAGGGACAGGCCGGACAGGGCTGGCGACGCACACCGTAGGCTTGGTGCGTGGAGCAGGGACAGGCCGGACAGGGCTGGCGACGCACACCGTAGGCTTGGTGCGTGGAGCAGGGACAGGCCGGGCTGGGCTGACGACGCACACCGTAGGCTTGGTGCGTGGAGCAGGGACAGGCCGGACAGGGCTGGCGACGCACACCGTAGGCTTGGTGCGTGGAGCAGGGACAGGCCGGACAGGGCTGGCGACGCACACCGTAGGCTTGGTGCGTGGAGCAGGGACAGGCCGGACAGGGCTGGCGACGCACACCGTAGGCTTGGTGCGTGGAGCAGGGACAGGCCGGGCTGGGCTGGCGACGCACACCGTAGGTTTGGTGCGTGGCGCAGGAACAGGCCGGGCAGGGCTGGCGACGCACACCGTAGGCTTGGTGCGTGGAGCAGGGACAGGCCGGGCAGGGCTGGCGACGCACACCGTAGGCTTGGTGCGTGGAGCAGGAACAGGCCGGGCCGGGCTGTCGACGCACACCATAGGCTTGGTGCGTGGAGCAGGAACAGGGCCGGGCCGGGCTGTCGACGCACACCGTAGGTTTGGTGCGTGGAGCAGGGACAGGCCGGACTGGGCTGGCGACGCACACCGTAGGCTTGGTCCGTGGAGCAGGAACAGGCCGGACCGTACTGGGAACACACACCACTGGCTTTAAACGGGGATCAGGAACGGGCCGGACCGGACTGGCAATACACCTCAGTACCTCTCGCCGTGCCTCTACAACTTCCTTCCCTCCTCTCGCCAATGGCTCCCGTAACCCGGTGGCCTTCTCTCCTCGTCTCCTGTTTCGCCCTGTGGCAGCCTCCTGCTGCCCAGTCGCCCATGCCGTGTGCCCCCCCCTAAAAAATTGTTGGGGGTGCCTCTCGTCCGTCCGACGATGGCACTGCTGACGCCGCTGCTCCTCTCTCGCCAGGGCCTTGATCCTACCCCAAGGTCCCTTGCCCCCGAGCATGTCCTCCCAGGACCACACTTTGCCCACCTGGGCCATCGCCAGCCTCTCCATCTCCTTTCCTGGCGCTTCCTCCCATGTCCAGTCTGCCTGCTCCTGGACACGCTGCTTGGTCCTTTTACGGTGGGGTTTTTCTGTCACGATCGTCGTAGGAGTGAGTAGACCAAGGCGCAGCGTGTGAAACAAACATGACTTTAATAGGTAAAGTTTACCAAACAAAACACGACTCGTGAAGTCCACGGTGACAAACACCGACACGGAACAAAAAACCCACAACACCCAAGGGAAAACACATACAGTTTAAATATGGCTCCCAATCAGAGACAACCTACAACAGCTGACACTCGTTGCCTCTGATTGGGAGCCACTCTGGCCAACATAGAATACACAACCTAGAATACCCAACATAGAAAATGAACACATAGAATGAACACACCCTGGCTCAACATATAGAGTCCCAGAGCCAGGGTGTGACACATAGCACAGGCAAAATCCTAGAGGAAAACCTGGTTCAGTCTGCTTTCCACCAGACACTGGGAGATGAATTCACCTTTCAGCAGGACAGTAACCTAAAACACAAAGCCAAATCTACACTGGAGTTGCTTACCAAGAAGACAGTGAATGTTCATTTTGTGGCTGAGTTACAGTTTTGACTTAAATCTGCTTGAAAATATCTTTGGCAAGACCTGAAAATGGTTGTCTAGCAATGATCAACAACCAATTTGACAGAACTTGAAGAGTTTTGACAAGAATAATGTGCCAATATTGGACAATCCAGGTGTGGAAATCTCTTCGAGAACGTACCCAGAAAGACTCCCAGCTGTAATCGCTGCCAAAGGTGATTCTAACACTCAGGGGGTTGAATACGTATCTGATCGAGACTTATCTTATCAAGAACTTGTCTTTTTTTTTTGTTAATTCTTCTCCCACTTTGAGAGATTTTGTGTAGAAATTTTAACGTTTTTTTTTTTTTTTAAAACATTTCAATCAATTTTTAATCCAACTTTGTAACACAACAAAATGTGTAAAAAAGTCAAGGGGTGTGAATCCTTCCTGATGGCACTGTATCTACTGCTACATCTTAAAGCAGAATAGACAAGGAGACTGTTAATGTTAATATTTTCTGGTTGTTTGATTGAATGTAATGAAAAATTGCCATGAATGCAGTTGTAAAGTAGTATAGTGTGTTTTAAATTCTCACTCATTAAAAATCTGCATTGATCAACAACACGCTTTACTTTGTACGTTTCCATATAATAACACTTTAATGAAATGAATTACATTTGTTTTTATTGTTTTTCCAATGGCATATAACCAGACTTTTTTTCAGATTCATATTTTATTTAACTACTCATTCATATAGACATTAAAAATACAATAAACACATTAAACTACCCATTCATATAGACATTAAAATACACGTTATTATACACCACAATACATGAAAAGTAAAAACACAATCATAAAAAACAAAACACATTCTTCAGTAAAAAGGTCTCCTAGCAACTGTCTGAAATGCCCTAGAGGCACCAGTTCCTCCCATGTTAAAGTGTATTGTAGATCATTCCACATGTAAGGAACCAAAAGGTTGATTTACCCAACTCTCTAGACACCAAAGGAGTCTCCAGAGTTAACCAACCCTGTGAACGGGTCTGTTAACTGGTCATTTTAAATCTTTAACAGTGATGTTAGGGAAGTCGGAGAGAGTCTCCAGAGTTAACCAACCCTGTGAACGGGTCTGTTATCTGGTCATTTTCAATCTTTAACAGTGATGTTAGGGAAGTCAGAGAGAGTCTCCAGAGTTAACCAACCCTGTGAACGGGTCTGTTAACTGGTCATTTTAAATCTTTAACAGTGATGTTAGGGAAGCCAGAGAGTCTCCAGAGTTAACCAACCCTGTGAACGGGTCTGTTAACTGGTCATTAAAAATATTTAACAGTAATGTTAGGGAAGTCAGAGAGAGTCTCCAGAGTTTAACCAACCCTGTGAACGGGTCTGTTAACTGGTCATTTTTCAATCTTTAACAGTGATGTTAGGGAAGTCGGAGAGAGCCTCCAGAGTTAACCAACCCTGTGAACGGGTCTGTTAACTGGTCATTTTAAATCTTAACAGTGATGTTAGGGAAGTTGGAAGTTTGTGGTTGCAGGGCTTTATAAACAAAAACAGAGTAAATGTTATGATCTACGTGTCTTCAAAGAGGTCCAGCCGACCTGTTGGTAAAGAACACAGTGATGACTAATAAAACTGTCTCCTGTGATAAAACGAAGGGTGCTGTGATAAAACGAAGGGCGCTGTGATAAAACGAAGGGCGCTGTGATAAAACGAAGGGCGCTGTGATAAAACGGAGGGCGCTGTGATAAACGGCATCCAGGTGTTTAAGAGTAGTGGCAGCTGAACTTTGATAAATAGTATCACCATAATCAAGAACAGGTAGAAAGGCTGACTGCACAATCTGCTTCCTGCTGACTAGAGAGAGACTCTCTTTTTCTGTAAAAAAAAAACCCGATAACAAACGACAATCAGTTTTTTAAACGGTAGTTAAAATCTGCTTCCTGCTGACCTGAGAGAGACTCACTTTTTCTGTAAAAAAAAAAAAAAAGATAAATAAAAAACGACTATCTGTTTTTTTAAAACGATAAATCATTGGCAATCCAAATACCAAGGTGTTTGTATGCAGGGACTCGTTCGATGATAGAACCGTCTGATGAATGAAGATGGAATCCATTTGAGAGAATCTTACGAGAACTTGAAAACAACACGTATTTAGTTTTGCCTGTATTAAGTACGAGTTTTTAAATCCGTAAGGGCTTCCTGCACAACTGCAAAATCGGGCTGAAGCCTTGTCACAGCCAGATCAGCAGTCGGGAAAATGATGTACATAAGAGTATAATCCGCATATAGATTAAATGTAAAAAAATTTAACAGATTGACCAATTGCATTTATACAAATAGTGAAAAGAACAAGTCCTAATATCGACCCTTGCGGAACACCTTTATGTGCTTCAAGAAATTCGGACTTAACCCCATCCATCACGACGGCCTGAGTTCTGTCACTAAGATAATCGTGAAACCATGAACAGTCGTCAGAGCTCAGACCTATCGAGGACAACTTAGTCAATAGAATAGCCTGATCAACAGTATCAAAAAAGCTTTTGACAGGTCCACAATACAAAAGCAGCACATTTCATTTTAGTGTCTATAAAAGCATTGACGACATCATTAACAACTTTAAGTGTTTGCTGTAATAGTGCTATGGCCAGGCCCTAAACCCTGATTGGTTTACATTCAAAATACATTTCTCAGATTAAAAAGAGAGCAAAGCTGTACATTTCCCAAGGGTTCTAGAATCTCAGCTGGACAAGGAAGCCTTGAAATGGGGGCGATAATTATCAAGATCACTACTATCCCCGCCCCTTATGGAGTGGCAGCACAAGAGCTGATTTCCATACTTTGGGAATATTTCCTGATAACAATTTTAAATAAAAAAAATGTGGGTTATTGAGCCAACAATGATGGGCGCTGGACACTTTTAAGCAGACCGGGATCCAGTTTGTTGGCTCCTGTGGATTTCTTATTGTCTATCGCTATCAAAGCATCCAGGACCGAAAAGAAAAGCTTTGACTTTAATTTCTCTGATCATTCAGAGAAGTTTCCCCTTTCAGCATCCAGCCCAATATCAGCATCCAGCCCAATATCATTGTGAATAGGCTCAGAAGTTATTTCAAAGAGATAGCCCGCTGAAATAAAATGGTGATTAAATGCAACAATGATGGATTTTTTTCTTCTGAAAATGAGGCCTGTGTCTGAATTAATTTGTTGTGGCAGAGAGCAGGAAGTAGAACCCTTCAGGGATTTGACAGTTTCCTAGAATTTATCCGGGTTCCCATTACAATCCGAAAGAGCGGTTACATAATAATCTGATTTATCCTTTCTGACATTTATAATGTCAATACATATGCACTGAGTGTATAAAACATTAAGAACACCTTCCTAATATTGAGTTGCACCCCCCCCCCCCTCCCCCTTTTTACCCTCAGAACAGCCTCAATTGGTCGGGGCATGGACTCTACAAGGTGTCGAAAGCGTTCCACAGGAATGCTGGCCCAATGGTGACTCCAATGCTTCCCACAGTTGTGTCAAGTTGGCTGGGGTGGTGGACCATTCTTGATACACACGTTGAAACCGTTGAGTGTGAAAAACCCAGCAGCGTTGCAGTTCTTGAAACAAACCGGTGCGCCTGGCACCTACTACCATAACCCCGTTCAAAGGCACTTAAATATTTTGTCTTGACCATTCACCCTCTGAATGACACACACATACACAACCCATGTCTCAATTGTCTCAAGGCTTAAACATGTGCACTGATTGAAGTGGATTTAACAAGTGACATCAATAAGGGATCATAGCTTTCACCTGGATTCACCTGGTCAGTCGATGTCATGGAAAGAGTATGTTCTCATGTTTTGTCCTATGCATTATCTTGAATTGCAATACTTTATGTCTAAGGTTGTAGGAGCAGGTATGAAACATTTTGACATTTCTGTGACCAATAGTTATCTTCAATTTCTTCCTTCAGATCAGTTTCCGATATTTTTTTCTGAAATATTAGGTCGAGTTTCAATCCACCCTTGATATACAATCAGGTCCAAAATTATTGGCACTCTTGATAAAGATGAGCAAAACAAATAAAATAAATAATACAAATACTGAGCGACACGACATGCTGGTAGAGAGTTTGGACTTGACATTGGTGTCTGCAGCGGTGGCAGGGGAGGTGTGAATAGGAAGTGTTGAGAGAAACCACGGTAGGGAGTGATCATTTTCCCGGTTCGATGTTAAGGTCAACATGGATGTGTGCGCAGAGTAGAGCCATATAACACGAGGTGGTGCTTTTGAGAAAAAGCTAACTGGAAGATGTGAGCGGGCGGGACTAAAGTTATCAATGGAGGGAATCTGTGGATGAGTGCGCTGAGGCAGTAAACGCCTGTAATCGTATCAACTGAAGATGTTCCAGTGTGTTCCCGGGGGGGGGAGGAAGACTGCAGGTGGTGTCATGGTGGACAGACGTGTTCTAAAAGGGAGAACAGTGAGAAGAGCGACGAAGACAGCGAAAGGGGAGGAGGCACGGACGGAATCTTGCTCCAATATTGGTGGAGGGACCGAAATTCCCAGCGGATTTGAAATGTTTTTTTTTTTTTTTTATGATGGGGAAGGGTGAGACTGTGTTGGTAGAAGGAAACGGTCACGGCTGTATCAAGTAAGAAAAGGCAGATGTCCCAGGTGGTGCGTAGAGGTGAGCAGCTGTGTGATGAGAGGAGACGAAGGGGAACAGTTAAAAAAAGAGTGGAGAGAGTCTTAAAGAGAAAAGGGGAATCAGGAGAAGCTATGGATGCAGAGTTCTCTATGTCTGAGATGACAAGGAGGTTGGAGGCTGCTCCTGGAAAGATAGGGTGTGTTATGTCATGTTTTAAGCATGCACTGGACAGTGTGTTGGAAAGCACTGCTAGGGTTGTATAATAAGGTGTGGAGGACTGGGGTGATGCCTTCTGGTGGAAACATGAGGTGATGTTGCC
>CM072244.1:34950058-34970661 GCA_036851935.1 Coregonus suidteri | reverse complement strand
TATTAAAATCCCCTTTTAATTTTGTCTGGCTTCGTTCCAAATAAAATTGAATATTTTTTTTAAAAATTTTAAAAAAAATGTTCGAGGCGTAGGCAAGACCAAAAGCAAATAGGTAAATGGGTAATAAAAAGGGTTTAATAGGTGTTTTTCCACAAATTGACAGGATTTTCCTTTCCATGGTAGCAAGATCTTATCTGTTTTGCTAAACTTTCAATTAAAATGTATTGAAGGTGAGATCATTTATTTCCTTTGGGATATGTATTTCCGAGTACATCCACATCACCATCAGACCATTTTATTGGTAAACTACATGGTAATGTAAAAATTGTCTTTTTTAGGGATTCCAATAAAAGTAATATATTACATTTGTCATAATTTGGTTGTAATCCAGAGAGGTTAGAAAATGTATCTAGATCCTCTATTGAGGCTGTGGATGTCACCGGACTGACGACTCGCACACCCTGGCTTGGTGCGTGGAGCAGGCAACGGGCAGGAACGGGGCTGACGATGCGCCACCCCTGGCTTGGGTGCGTTGGAGCCGGAACGGGCTTTACCCGGGCGACGACTCGCACCCCTGGCTTGGTGCGTGGAGCAGCAACAGGCTTTACCGGCTGACGACTCGCACCATGGCTGGGCTGCGAGAGTAGCAGGAACGGGCTGGGACCAGGCTTACCTCGACTCGCCACCCCTGCTTGGTGCAAGTCGCAGGAACGTTCTGGACCAGGCTGACGACTCGCCACCCTCTGGCTTGCGTGCGGCAGGTTGGCAGCGAACAGCCGGGCCGGCGCTGGCGACGCGCACCGTAGGCTTGGGCGCGAGTGGCCAGGAACTAGGAAGGGCCGGGGCTGGCGACGCACACCGTAGGGGCCCCCCCCTGGTGCGAGTGGCAGGAACAGGCCGGGCCGGGCTGGCGGACGCACACAGGTTAGGACGTGGTGCGAGTGGCAGGAAACAGGCCGGGCCGGGCTGGCGACGCACCACGTAGGCTTGGTGCGAGGGGCAGGAAACAGGCCGGTGGCCGGGCTGGCGCACGCGCACCGTAGAGATTTGGTTGCGACGTGCAGGGAACAGGCCGGGCCGGGCTGGCGGACGCACACCGTAGACTCCCCCCCCCCCCCCCCCCCCCCCCCCCCCACCCCCAGACCACCTGGTGCGAGTGGCAGGAACAGGCCGGGCCGGTGGGGCGACGCACAACGTAGGCCTGGTGCGAGGGGCAGGAACAGGCCCGGACCAGGGCTGGCGACGCAACACCGTTAGGCTTGGTGCCGAGGAGCAGGGAACAGCCCGGACCGGGCTGTCGACGCCACACCATAGGGCTTGGTTGCGTGGAGCAGGGGACCACGGCCGGACCGGGCTGGCGACGCACACAGTAGGGCTTGGTGCGTCGGAGCAGGGGGACAGGCCGGATCGGGCTGGCGACGCACACCGTAGGCTTGGTGCGTGGAGGCAGGGACAGGCCGGGACTGGGCTGGCGACGCACACCGTAGGCTTGGGTGCGTGGCAGCCCAGGGACAGGCCGGACCGGCTGCGACGCACAAAGTAGGCTTGGTGCGTTGTAGCAGGGACAGGCCGGAACGGGCCTGGCGGAGCGCGCACCGGCCATTTGGTGCGATGGCGGCCGTAACTAGGGCAGCGACCGTACTGGGGGACACCACACCACTGGCCTCTTACCCCGGATCTGGAACGGGCCGACCCGGACTGGTAACACATTCCCAGTACCTCTCGCCGTCGCCTCGAAACCTTCCTTTCCCTTCCTTTTACCAGTGACCCCCGTTAAACCTGGTTGGCCTTTTGAATACGCCCATTTTCTGCCTCGGTCAGACACCGTCGTCACATCGCCCTGTGGCCACCCTAAAAAATTTTTTGGGTTGTTGCTCTCAGACCGTCTCATTTCCCGGCGCTTCCTCCCATGTCCAGTCTGCCCTGCCTCCTGGAACACGCTGCTTTGTACTTGTATGGTGGGTTTTTCTGTCAAGATAGTCGTAGGGGAATAGACCAAAGGACGCAGCGGGATGAACGAACATGTTTAAACTTTATTATCTTTAGTGATATAGACAAACAATAAACAAAACAGAAACGACTCGTGAAGTCCACGGTAACAATGACCAACACGGAACAAAACCCACAAACACCAAGGGAACACAGACAGTTTAAATATGGCTTCCCAATCAGAGACAACCAGCCACAGCTGCACTCGTTGCCATCTGATTGTGGAGTCACTCAGGCGCCAACAAAGAAACAGAAGAACTAGAACCCCCAACATAGAATATACCACATAGAATGAACACCCCCTGGCTCAACATAATAGAGTCCCAGAGCCAGGGTGGTGACAGTGGAGGGATTTAGTTTGTGGATTTAAAAGAAAACATGAAGCATCAGCGTACAATGACACCTTTGTGTTTTAAGCCCTGGATTTCTAATCCTCTGATATATTATTGGATCTGATTTTAAAGGGCTTTCTACATCTCGATGGCACACAATAAATAGATATGCCGATAGTGGGACAACCTGTTTCACTCCTCTTGACAGTTTCAAACTTTCTGAGAAATAAGCCATTATTTACTATTTTACACCTAGGGTTACTATACATGATTTTGACCCATTTTATAACGAGATTCTCCACAATTGAAATGCTCCAGGCATTTATACATATAACCCCAGTCCCGAACTTTATCAACTGCTTTTTCGAAGTCTGCTATGAATAGCAGGGCCTTGGTTCCCAACATTTTTCCATAGTGTTTCTATTGTTTCCAATACTCGCCTTATATTATCTCTATGTATCTTCCATGTAAAAAAACCTGTCTGATTAGAATGACTAATATCCGACAATACCTTTTTAATTCTATGCGCTATACATTTTGCTAGGATTTTTGCATCACCTCAATTTTGTAAATGGACTGGATCTTTATATTTTCCACTTTTATCCTGTTTCAGTAATAATGATATCAGACCTTCTTCTTGAGTGTCAGATAATCTACCATTTACATAGGGGTGGTTAAAACATGCTAATAACGGTCATCTTAGTATATCAAAAAAGGTTTGGTATACCTCGACTGGTATGCCATCCAACCCTGGAGTTTTCCCAGACTTAAAGTCTTTAATTGCATCCAGAAGTTCCTCCTCTGTAATTTCACCTTCACATGAGTCTTTCTGTGTGGCTGTTAATTTGACATTATCAAAAGAAAAAAAAATCTCTACACTTAGCTTCAGTTAGAGGAGATGGAGGTGACTGAAAAGAAAACATATGCTTAAAGTATGTTGTAGCAACATTTGACTAGATAATCAACTCAAAAATATCTCTCAAGACATCGGAGCCTGTGAATTTAAGAATTTAGACTTTATTGAATACCAAAGCCTGAGCTTTGCTCCATGGAGCAACAACTGGCTCTCCTTGGCTCAAAGATCTCCTTTTATACAAATACAAGAGCATAGTCATCCTTACATAGCATACACAGTTGCTACCCTTAGGTTAATTGATTAACTTCTTCCATGGCCACGCCACCCTTATCTTTCAACGTCTAGATGTCACATGTTGTTTTTCCTCAAAAAGGCTATGTGAAACTTTTCCATATGACCTCTTCCTCTTATCTCATTATATTGGTGGGAGACCCTTTCTCAAAAATAATACACATACATACATTTAAGGCATTTATCATTTACCATCCTCCCTGGCCCTTGAGATTATGTGCATGTGGCCATGTGTCAGGTCATAGGGTCATAAGCAAAACAAATGATAACACTAGGTCTCCTGAGTGGCGCAGTGGTCTAAGGCACTGCATCGCAGTGCTAACTGTGTCACTAGAGATCCTGGTTCGAATCCAGGCTCTGTCGCAGCCGGCCGCGCGACCGGGAGACTCATGGGCGGCCCAGCGTCGTCCAGGGTAGGGGAGGGAATGGCCGGCAGGGATGTAGCTCAGTTGATAGAGCATGGCGTTTGCAACGCCAGGGTTGTGGGTTCGATTCCCACAGGGGGCCAGTATAAAAAAAATATGTATTCACTAACTGTAAGTCGCTCTGGATAAGAGCGTCTGCTAAATGACTAAAATGTAAATGTAAATGTAGGTCCATTATTACTCCAATCTCCACACAGCCATCACGAGGAGTTGTATGTACATCACATGTCATAGACATACCCCGACCAGCTGCAGAGAGTCCATGAAAAACACATAAATGTCTCTGCTCTGTATTAACCCCTCAACTGGCTCTCAATCCATAAACATTCCAAGGCAAATAGGTTTTCAATTTTACAAACATATCCATGCTTATTACTAATATTATTATTTTAACCTTTGACCTTTCCCTACATTTGCCTTCATGATACATAAAATAATACCATATATCCCCCCTATGGGACATTCCACCAATGTCCCATCAATACAAAGATTAATCACCCATATCACAAGTATTATAACAATCAAAAGAATCAATATCCATATCTAATCAAGTAATTGCCATGTCAACATCACTAAGCATTAATATTAATAAGTTATTCAGATCAGTCAGTCCACTTATAATTTATAATCATAATCAAATGAATTACCCAAAACAACTTTAGAATGACAATTCTTAATTAGTCACCTTTGTTCCATCATTCAAAGTTAAAACTCTCACCTTGGCACATATTGATACTGGCCGAATGTATATTTATATTATACTAATTCTAGCATTAACTTCCTCATAACAAGAATTACAACAGATCAGTACCCTAATGCATTGTCCAAATTACTATAAATTTAGTAGTGTATAATACCTCCTTAATCAACATACTACCTCAACTAACACTCCCTTCCTCTACCGGCACTCAATCTTCTGGCGTCTTCATTATGTTCTTCATAATGTTCTTCATAGTTCATCTTGGATTACCCATAGCAATGTCCCAATTCCAATGTCACACCTGAACCACCACACCTCCACCATCATCCTGTTTTGTCCATGTGCAACCCAGTATACCCAAACTAGGAAGAACGTTGCCTTTGCATATACCTCTTTCCTCACATTCTTGAAAGAAAAAGCACAAAAGAGAAGGCATTTGATTGCTTTGATTTGATGCTGGATTCAGGGCAGAGGTGGGTCAGACAGGAACATCTTCAACGCCTTTTGTTTGTTCCTCTTCAGCCGAGTAGAGGATTTTTGGTTTTTATTGAGGTTTACACCGTTCTGAGCCAATTGATCTCTGCAATGCATTATGACACATCCGTTGTAACCTCAGGAAAGGACAGATCATAACAGTTCAGTTGAGTTAATTTCCAATCCAAAAACATCCCTAGTAACATTGTCTACATGACAAATCATTATGTTTCACATTCTCCCTTGAATTCTTCCAAAACCTACATAACCCAATTGTTTTATTGTAACATTCCTATATTTTGCTCATACTCTATTTGACATTACTCTGGTGTTTCCCTTTCCTTGTTCCTATTCTAACAATTGCTTACACTTCTCTCTTCTAATAACACTTTCCCCTGGAAATCTAACACCAAATACTACATCAAATTGTTTATCTAAATCTTGGACTGTTCTCCTTATGTCTATGATTCACCTGTCTCCTTCTTTCATTATCTTAAGGTCACACTACCCCATGTGACTTCCCCATACTCTTTGTGCTGGTTTTCTCACACACCAATAATATTTTAAACCCTTGTATTTTAATAGTGATCCCTTCCTGTATTTTTAGTTATGGTTCCTGCCTGTGCAAGAATATACATTCTAATCCTGTCTATATCCCTTCTATGTCTTGTTCTTCTGCTCTTTATTGTTATTATCAGTACTCCATTCCCCTTATTCTCAGGTAACTAGTCAAGTACAATAGAAATCAATGATGAGGATATCTGGTGCATCTTGGAGGTCTGGAATCTCTCAATCATCAGTTCCCTCACTCTGGTACAATGGTTAAGATGATACCCCAATACTCCCCCTATCCGTACCATCGTTGGTATAACCTGGACAACGATGTGTATGGTCACTTCAATTGATAACCTTCCCCCGTCACTAGGGTACTCCGGCATCAGCCAGAGTCCCTCTCAATCTATCGATATCGGTCTGTGAAAAGTGTCCTTCTATCAGCCTTCCCATAGGGAAGCTCAGAGTTACTGCTGCAAAGGACACAAGCACAGACACACACAAAAGACAACACAATGCTACCCCATGGCTGAGGTTGGAACACTCCTATAGTGGGGAACATGAATCTTAGTATCTGTCTCCACCACAGTTTTACCATCATTAAGGTAGCCAACAACCCCTGGTACAGGCCCCTCCACATAGGGTCTTTCCAGCTCTTTCTTCTGTAGTCTTTTGCCATCACATAGTCTCCAGGGTCTCAGAAAATACTCAGATTATCCTACTCAGTGGGGCATAGTTATTCTTCACCCATGAAAATAAAATCTTAAGAACATTGTTAGGTTAGGTGAGACACAGTATGCTACTCATGTCCTCTCATCCGTCAGGAGAAGCCTTGAGATTATGAAGCACACCTGCTTCCAGCTTGTTGTAGTCCACTTATTTCATAGACAGACCACCTCTACACCATAGCTCCTATCACAAAACAAAAATGATTTAACCTAACCCATAAACACATTATTACTACTGCTCACATCCTTAATACACCTTGCATATTTCCCCACAAAAACCATAATAAACCATTAAAAACCTCTGTAATCCCAACTTCCCCCCTTGGACACATGCATCACATCGTGATTCATGTGTACAAAAAACAAAACAAAACAATATTGCCTATCAAACCTAAAATAATAACTAACCTTAAAATGACAACCCTTGAGCATATCTTTACTTAACTGTATTCCATAACACTGTTCAAGGAATACTTCTCCTTCAGGACTAACTCTCTCACTTCATCCTTGTCCTGTTTAGACTAATTTATATATAGGATTTTTCCAAATTATAAACTTCTTCACAATTATCCTTATTTTATCTAACCCCCTAATTCAGCATGCCTCTAGAATTCATAGTGCGGGTGATCAGGTCACACTATAAAGCCAGGACAGATTTCAGAGGTCATTGAAATCATTCAATGAATTGTTTCATCCTATAGTATACTACTTCTAACAACCATCAAAACCTTTCATAAATGTTGTAATTCCTTAGTACAGCTCTTTTCAAAATAAATCATACATATTTACTTATCCCTCAGTAAATAAAACCCAAATTACATGTGTATGCCCCTTTAAGATATTTCACTTCCATCCTGTCAAAAAACCCCAAATAGAAATAAAAATCCTATACAACTAACATTTCATACTAAGTAGTTTGTTTGTGGTTATTTGAACACCATATAGTAAAACAATAAACAAACAAAAATGGCCAGGCCTTATTTATTTTTGTAGCTCCCTATGACAACCTAAAAATAAAACTACTTAATTTTACTAACTAGTTCCACCCCTAGCCGACAGACTTTTTTCAACCTCCCAATAAAGAAATCCCCATGTTCCTGGAAGAGAAAGTATACATGTCGTTAACATATAATCAACAATCCAAAGATAGTAATTACACACATCATACATATCTCCCCAGTCCTATCTCACCCCTAACCACAATATTATAGGAGACTCCCATCAATCCTTAAAAAGAAAACTCCCACTTAGAAGACACTAGATAATAAACACATTTTATTAAGTTAACTACACCTTCCACTATAAACCCTATAACCCCATTTTAGTAATTTTATTGTCGCAAACTGTTGCATTGATGTTTTCTTTTTTTTCTTCTTCTAAAATATAAACTTATTGTTTCATAATCCAAAACCCATAAAAAAGATGTCTACTTAATCCATCAGTCAACAGCAAACAACTACCTCCCCAGGTTCAACGTACTATAAACAATTTATCGTTATCTGAAGTAATAAAACATCATCATAACTCACTGCTGTTTAAACAACTATATAATGTCATAATAAAATGATCAATTATCAAATATCGTTCCTTATTCAACTATCGAGACATGTTCTTCATTAGTTAATCGTCCCACAAAGCAATACTACCTAATAACATATTCTCATTCTCCTAAATATAAATAATTACTTCTATTAAACAATCCCATTCAATATCAAGTCAACTGTCTCATCACCCAATTAACTTATTTTTTAAACCCTCTACAATATCTATCATACTCTACCGCTAATTTCCCTCATAACGGTACCTCAACAGATGACAAATTATTTTCTATTTATAAAATAAACCAATAAAAACATCCAATTCACAAATATGCAATTTCAAGTTACTATGTTATCCTATTCGACATGGATGGTAGGACATCTTCCTATAATGTTATCAATGAAACAGTAATTCCATCAATACCATCAATGTACAAAGATTTGCTTTCTGTCCCTCACTGGATTCGAAACCAGGGACCCCTCTGCACACATTGACAACATTCACCATCGAAGCACTGTTACCCGTCGCTCCACCAGTGCCACACAAAGCATCTACTTCCAGTTCATAGAGCAAGTGACGTCACCCAACGAAAACACACACTAGCTTTCACCGCTAACTAGCTAGCAATCTCCTGCCGATAACATTCCACCTTCGACGATCTCCCACAAAAACACACGATCCCCGTTACACCTAACGTAACCCATAATGTCCCTTATAGCGCTCTCACGTTTCAGCAAGCCCCAATGTCCAACATCCACAGACAAAAATGGAAATTATTCAATTTTTCCTAGCAGAACTAATAAACACTTTCAAACAGCGTTCTGCATTTACCTCTATCATAGGTTTAAAAACCGAAATTAACAACATTAACCATCCTAAAATTGCCGTAGTAACGTCATGTTTGGTCAGTTTATCTATTACATATAAGACATTCACTTCTCCATGCGTCGTAAAACTATATCCTATTTCTCCTGTAATCAACTAAAATCATAGCCACACAATTAAACCATCACTCCGCCATTACAGAATGAATTAACTATCCTTGCTAAGTAAGCTACAAGTAACACCAAACACTTGCTGTAGTTCACCATCATATATTGAAATAATCAATTTATCACAATCCAATTTATCTATAGACATATTTCACCATTGTCACTCGTTTAATCTAGCAAAACCTCATTCAATGACTAAAAATTACTACCACATAGTCTCCTCTCCGTTAACATTTTAGTCATTTAGCAGATGCTCTTATTCCAAGCGACTCACAATTAGTGGGCTCATACATTATTATACTTATACTAGCCCCCCTTGGGATCGAACACCCAACCCTGGCTTTGCAAGCACCATGCTCTACCAACTGAGCTACCGAGGACCACAGATGAGCGTATAGTGCCTTTTTCTGATAATATTATAATTGTAGCCTATTGCATTACTTTTGTTTAAAATATAAGTTTGTTTATTCAACAAATCTAGAACCCACTATAGCATAATAGCCAAAGCTTCTTGCATCCCCTGGTTTACATAATGAAAATACATTATCATTCTACAATTCACCAAATATTCGCATACACCACTGGTGACGCAAACCATAGAATAAAGTAATAACAATTAGAATTTTGTCAAATAGATGTTTTCCATCCAACTATTCAAAAACTTCTTTAAATAACTATTTCAGCTCGATACTGTCAAACAAGTATGACTCTTTTTTTCCCGGAAACTAATTCATGCCATTAGTAAAGTCTATTCACATCTCAACAATAAAACTAATAATCCTGACTGTTCCTTCAGTCTAACAACCCACAACTATAGCTAAAACTATACTTAGAAAACCTAGACTCTGTTCCGCGATGCCAGAATCTATGCTTTATTGAAATGACAAGTTAATCCTCTTTTATTCCAATGATAATGGTCAGTAGTTTTAGTATCTGGCACATACTACACTTTATCAGAAAAATAGCTTTGAAGGACACAGATCTCACACGCTCAACGTAATCAACTTAGCAGTCAACAAGTCAAACCCCACATTCATTGATTTGGAAAAAATATCTAACAACCAACCAAATGAATTATATATCTGCTTCTGAAATAATAGATAGTTATTACAATGCTTAATTCTACCACATGTCTATGTACTCTCTCCCATTTCCACATCTGTCTACGTGTGTTTGAGCAAGTCAACACCTATAATTTTATCCAATCCCTCGTATTTACACACACTCACATAAAATTCATAATATTCCAATTTATTCATATCTACCAAACCATTCATGTTTCTAATTATTCTTATTGCCACAAATCAGTTAATCACCATCTAGTCTCAGCGGAACAAAACAACAAATTACCCAAATCCTTTCCCTTAGTCATAGAATCCTCCTAGAATCATATAGGCTGGTCACTATTCCCTGATCTTACAAAATTCTATGACAGGCATTGTTGTACGAAACTCCAAGATATAATCTACAAGAAAAGCTTATTATTTTCAATGTATATATAATTATCAAAACACACCTCTATATCTCATCATTCAAACTTCAGAGTGCGACTAATTTACATTATTATACCAAACTTTTATTCCATATTTATGTTGTTCTTAAACGCCCTTAATTACTTTGTATAACCTACAGGAATATTTTATTCTATCAAAGGGCCCAAATTTTGGAATGTTAACCCTATCCTAGTATTATTTTACTGTAGTCAATTTATCATAATACTGCATCACCTCTAAAAGTTTCTAAATATAATGTCAGAAAACATACCCTAACAGATTTATCAAAATACAATGCATAGACGTCATATGACCACACCAAATAAACGTGACCTGTTCCTCCAACAGGATTTATTCTACCCCTCCTGGTAACGTGAATTTTCTACACTCAGTTGGTCAATGAATATCCACGTACCATTTATTATTCTCTTTCCTAATGTGAGATGGGCACACCCTTTCTCCATCAGACAGAAGTTTCAAACAACCTCAAATATATTTCCTTTCCTTACAGAAAGGCTATTTACTTGCAGGATTTCTTATTATTCTCACTCACACAGATGAGCAGCCACTTGTGCCCAAATGAATCAGACAGTTGAATGACTCACAGCCGCCCAAGCAACCATTCCCCATATGAGATGAGCAGACCTACTCTATATATAACACTTTATCAACATTTTGAAGCCCTTGTAGCTATTTAACCCGTTCACCTACTCAGGATGAACGGTGTTACTCCAATTTACGGTGTCACCTACGCCGGATGACCTAACTTTTTTACCTGATAGGACCCTACCTAATTTTGGCATCATCACAACCCAGGATGATTCCTACCTACCTGTGCAGACCTCCAACAAAGAATTCCTCATCAGAGCGGTATCCGTAAGATAGCCACCTGCCCGTTCAGTCCTATGGAATGCTAAATTTAGCTCTCCAAAGCGGTATCCACAGGATTTCTATTTTATTCAGCCCCCTAGGTATTACACTCCTCAACACACCTGGACTTCTACTACGCTTTCCTAAGCGACCTGTCAATTCTGCCCTATTTTTTCTGTTACACTCCTCAACACAGAAAAAGGAAGCGGTATTACACAGGATTTCTGCCTACCTAAGCAGTCCTCAAGACGATTCACTTCCACCAACACGTCTAAAGCGGTATCTGCAGGACTTAACATGTTATTGTCTGATCGCTCAACCAGCTGTACAACCACCCGTGTCGAAATGACCCAGACAGAGCGATCAGCAAGATGAATCAAATGAATCAAATGAATCAAATGAATCAAATGAATCAAAATAATCAAATCAATGAACAGACGTTCAGACAAACACAGCGACATGTATTCTTAAATTCAAAAGCTCCTAGTGTCTAACTTTCTGGTTCTTAATTTTGGAGAGACCTACTTGGTATTTCTTTAGATGTTGCCGAGCCCCGGATCGGACCACACAAACGTTATACTATTTAAGTAAGAACTTGGCTTACCTTTTTAAAAGCGGCCGCTTTTGTTTGTATGGTCCGTCCAAGCCGTTTCACAACTGCAAATGTATACCGTCACTGATCCCTATCAAGTCCCATCTGGGGTGCCAAATATGTTGTAGAAACATTTGACTAGATAATCAACTCAAAAAATATCTCTCAAGACATCGGAGCCTGGTGAATTTAAGAATTAGACTTTATTGAATACCAAAAGCCTGAGCTTTGCTCCATGGAGCAACAACGGCTCTCCTTGGCGCAAAGATCTCCTTTTATACAAAATACAAGAGCATAGTCCTCCTTACATAGCATACACAGTTGCTACCCTTAGGGTAATTGATTAACTTCTTCCATGGCCACGCCACCCTTATCTTTCAACGTCTAGATGTCACATGTTGTTTTTCTCCAAAAAGGCTATGTGAACTTTTCCATATGACCTCTTCCTCTATATCATCATATATTGGTGGCAGACCCTTTCTCAAAAATAATACACATACATACATTTAAGGCATTTATCATTTACCATCCTCCCTGGCCCTTGAGATTATGTGCATGTGGCCATGTGTCAGGTCATAGGGTCATAAGCCAAAACAAATGATAAACACTAGGTCCATTATTAACTCAATCTCCACACAGCCATCACGAGGAGTTGTATGTACATCACATGTCATAGACATACCCCGACCAGCTGCAGAGAGTCCATGAAAAACACATAAATGTCTCTGCTCTGTATTAACCCCTCAACTGGCTCTCAATCCATAAACATTCCAAGGCAAATAGGTTTTCAATTTTACAACATATCCATGCTTATTACTAATATTATTATTTTACCTTTGACCTTTCCCTACATTTGCCTTCATGATACATAAAATAATACCATAAGTACTTTGTTTCTTCCTTCAAAATATCATTTGGTGAATTATGGGTGACTCCGTCAATTGTAACCAGTTTCATTAAGTTATTTTTGGTAGCATTCCTATGTTGAAGATTAAAAAATAATTTTGTGCATTTTCCCATATTCCATCGAGTTTGCTTTATTTTTTATAATATATTACACTTGATCTTTCTTGAATAAGTTTCTCCATTTCTTTTTGTTTTTCCTCTAATTTATTCTGAGCCTCTATGTTACAGTTTTTATTGCCATCTATCTGTTCTGTTAGACTTTCTATTTCCTTTCTTAGTATAAACTCTTTTGACCTAAATTGCTTTTTTTTTCGAGATGAGTACTGAATTGCATGGCCTCTAAAGGCACATTTAAAGGTGTCCCATACAATAAGGGTTGTGTTGGAAAAAGTCAGTTATAAATTCCTTTGTTCTAATTATAAATAAATTATCATCCAATGGGCTTTGATTACATTTCCAATATCCTCGCCCACGTGGAAATTCAGTAAATTGTTAAATAACAATAAAATGGGTATGCTGCGGCAGCTTTGCATCTATTGTCTATTTCATTAATTACATGACATAATCACAACAATGTAAAGGCACCATTTGTCATCTCTGCAGTTGGGTTCATCTTTCCTATTACCATGGTTCCTTTAGAAACAACTGCCTTTCATTGGAACTGTTTACTCTCAGTATACGATGAGCTTTGTGTTACATGCACCTCAGCATAGTACCCATGCTCTAGAGAAGTACACCCACCCTCTTGTGCCCTCAAATTCAAATCTAGACCTCCAAGCCAGTTTCATTGCTCTTTTTTTTTATTCTAAGCATTGAATCAGATCTAATTACACCTGCTCTAGTGGAAAACAGCTTTGCATCTGTTGACTATTATTTCATTAATTACATGACATAATCACAGCAATGTAAAGTTAATCTTTCCTATTAACATGGTTCCTTTAGGAACAACTGCCTTTCATTGGAACTGTTTACTCTTAGTATACGATGAGTTTTGTGTTACATGCACCTCAGCATAGTACCCATGCTCTAGAACAGGGTTTCCCATTTTGGTTTTTGTTCTAGCACTACTGTGTAGTGCTAGTGCAAAAAACAAAACATGCACCCAGGGGGGCCCCAGGACCGAGTTTGGGAAACCTTGTTCAAGAGAAGTCTACCCTCTAGTGCCCTCAAATTCTAATCCAGACCTCAAAGCCAGTTCCATTGCTTTTTTTAAATTCTTCCCCTCTAATCAGGAGATCTAATTACACCTGCTCTAGTGGAAAAAGTTGGTCTGTTTACCAAAACATGTACTGTACCTTCCCAGCTGCAACCAAGAATGTCTTGCATAGAGAAGGGCAGTGCTATTGGTTGACTGGTCCTCATAGTATCCATCCATGTTTATTCTCTTTGTTCAACCAGTCATATCTGATCTATTTTCAAAGAATGTGTGTCATTGTCTTTACTGATCCTGTTGACAACGTGGGTTGTGTTGGAGCCAATGTACAGTACTTTCCCCTTAATTTCAATAGAAAATCATTAACTGGTATCTGCACGTCACTGCAGACTCTGTAACAGGTGAAGAACAGAGCAGCATAAGACCAACAGACATCCTAATAATGTGCAGTCTGCTTACACTGCATGCCTGGAAACAGCAGAGATGAAGGAGTTATGGATTATGGCTGTCTTTGCTACAGGTAAGACTTGCTCTATATTTGATTTATTCAGGGTGATTTAAGATGTTCAGATGTACACTGAGTGGACAAAACATTAAGAACACATGCCCTTTCCATGACATACAGTGCTTTCGGAAAGTATTCAGACCCCTTCACTTTTTCCACATTTTGTTACGTTACAGCCTTATTCTAAAATGGATTAAATAGTTTTTTTTCTTCATCAATATACACACAATACATCATAATGACAAAGCAAAAACAGGTTTTTAGACATTTTTGATAATTAATTTAAAATGAAAAACTGAAATATTATGTTTACATAAGTATTCAGACCCTTTACTCAGTACTTTGTTAAAACACCTTTACCAGATATTACAGCATCGAGTCTTAGGTATGACGCTACAAGCTTGGGACACCTGTATTTGGGGAGTTTCTCGCATTCTTCTCTGCAGATCCTCTCAAGCTCTGTCAATTTGAATGTGAAGTTCAAATGTCCCGTGTGTATCAAGGTTTATGAATTTTAAAGTTTGGTTTATAGTCAATGCTTGACTGATGTTTTGTCTGTTTGCTGTGAGAGATACAATAGCATCAATAAAGACATTTTAGACTTTATTTTTATCCAAACACTATTTAGATTTACTGTTAAGCCGTTCTTTACAGACTGTGAATAGACTACTCTCAGGTCTCAGATACAGTTGATAACAGAGTAGCCTTTGCTATCAAATGTCAACCATTTATTGGCAGTGATAATGACTTAATTCTCTCATAAAGTACAGTAGAAAACATTTCTACACTGCTGAAGACACAATGAAACTGGAAAAACATGGATCATCTCCTAAGCTTATAGCAACTGACACTATGTACCCGTGTTTATGTGGTTTACTGAGGTATATATATATTTTTGGCAGTCTCTTTGCTACACAGGGATCTCACCACATCCTCTGCCATTCCAACCACCATTGACATAACTACTCCAACTACTGCTGTCCCTTCTGTCCCTCCAGCTACTGGTTACCCTACCTCTACCCCCACCCCTACCACCACCTCTACCCCCACCCCCCCCCACCCCCACCTCTACCACCACCTCTCCCACCACCACCTTTACCACCACAACCCCTCCTCTGGTCTGTATCAATGATGGTGAGCTGGAGAGTGGAGTCTGTATCTGTCCTGATGAGTGGACAGGAAAGACCTGTTCGGAGGGTAAATCCACACACTTACACTACGCCTAACCCTTGAGCTCACATTCACAGTACACATCACTACACTACTATTCCTAACCCTGGATCTCACATTCATAGTACACAACACTACACTACTATTCCTAACCCTGGATCTCACATTCATAGTACACAACACTACACTACTATTCCTAACCCTGGATCTCACATTCATAGTACACAACACTACACTACTATACCTAACCCTGGATCTCACATTCAGATTCCACAACACTATTCCCTGGATCTCACATTCAGAATGTATATTTCATGTCTGCAATCATACATTTGGTCCATGTTGAAATGTATTTTACTTCGATAGAGAATTTCTGCAATTCAACCATCAAGGATGGATTCTCCTTCCCAAGAACAACGGTTGGCTGGTCTGCTTATTCAGAAGAGAAGTGTGGTGAGGAGACAACCAGTGGTATGTTGCTTTTTTTCACCTAAAATGACAATAATGTATTCATCTGTTACAGTCCTAATTAATGTTGTATTATGTAACACAAAATCTTGAGAATCTTTTCATCTTGGTTCCTCCAGCCGGTTTACCAGAAGCCTTCGCAGAATGTTTGAACAACAATGGATCTCCGATGTTTGGTCGTCCTCACAAGCTGCAGTGTGAATTAACCCTCAGTGGCATTCTAGGAAATGTAAGTCAATAGGCATATTTTTTATGATCCTGATTCATGACCAGTCTCGATTTTGCGTTCTTCTTTCTTTGGGTCAGTTACAGTTATCATTATGAGGAGTCGATCTTACAGTTTGAAAATCAGTAACAACTGGCTTTTACCTTCAGCTCATGTATTCTGTTCCTTTATTCTGCTTAACAGTTGATGAGGAACATTCTTTTTTTGTTTCTTGTGTTTTACATTACATTTAATTTTTTAGCAGACGCTCTTATCCAGAGTGACTTACAGTAGTGAGTGCATGCATTGGCTTGCGAAAGTATTCACCCCCCTTGGCATTTTTCCTATTTTGTTGCCTTACAACCTGGAATTAACATGGATTTTTTTGGGGGGGTTGTATCATTTGATTTACACAACATGCCTACCACTTTGAAGATGCAAAATATTTTTTCTTGTGAAACAAACAAGAAATATGACAAAAAAACTGAAAATTTGAGCGTCCATAACTATTCACCCCCCCAAAGTCAATACTTAGAGCCACCTTTTGCAACAATTACAGCTGCAAGTCTCTTGGGGTATGTCTCTTTACGCTTGGCACATCTAGCCACTGGGATTTTTGCCCATTCTTCGTGGCAAAACTGCTCCAGCTCCATCAAGTTGAATGGGTTCCGCAGGTGTACAGCTATCTTTAAGTCATACCACAGATTCTCAATTGGATTGAGGTCTGGGCTTTGGCTAGGCCATTCCAAGACATTTAAATGTTTCCCCTTAAACCACTTGAGTGTTGCTTTAGCAGTATGCTTAGGGTCATTGTCCTGCTAGAAGGTGAACCTCCATCCCAGTCTCAAATCTCTGGAAGACTGAAACAGGTTTCCCTCAAGAATTTCCCTGTATTTAGCGCCATCTATCATTCCTTCAATTCTGACCAGTTTCCCAGTCCCTGCCGATTAAAAACATTCCCACAGCATGATGCTGCCACCACCATGCTTCAATGTGGGGATGGTGTTCTCGGGGTGATGAGAGGTGTTGGGTTTGTGCCAGACATAGAGTTTTCCTTGATGGTCAAAAAGCTAGATTTTATTTTCATCTGTCCAGAGTACCTTCTTCCATATGTTTGGGGAGTCTCCCACATGCTTTTTGATGATCACCAAACGTGTTTGCTTATTTTTTTCTTTAAGCAATGGCTTTTTTCTGGCCACTCTTCCGTAAAGCCTGGCTCTGTGGAGTGTACGGCTTAAAGTGGTCCTATGGACAGATACTCCAGTCTCCGCTGTGGAACTTTGCAGCTCCTTCAGGGTTATCTTTGGTCTCTTTGTTGCCTCTCTGATTAATGCCCTCCTTGCCTGGTCCGTGAGTTTTGGTGGGCGGCCCTCTCTTGGCAGGTTTGTTGTGGTGCCATATTCTTTCCAATTTTTAAATAATGGATTTAATGGTGCTCCGTGGGATGTTCAAAGTTTCAGATATTTTTTAAAAACCCAACCCTGATCTGAACTTCTCCACAACTTTGTCCCTGACCTGTTTGGAGAGCTCCTTGGTCTTCATGGTGCCGCTTGCTTGGTGGTGCCCCTTGCTTATTGGTGTTGCAGACTCTGGAGCCTTTCAGAACAGGTGCATATATACTGAGATCATGTGACATATCATGTGACATGTAGATTACACACAGGTGGACTTTATTTAACTAATTATGTGACTTCTGAAGGTAATTGGTTGCACCAGATCTTATTTAGGGGCTTCATAGCAAAGGGGGTGAATACATATGCACACACCACTTTTATTTTATTTATTTTTTATTTTTTGAAACAAGTTATAATTTTTTTTCACACTCACCAATTTGGACTATTTTGTGTATGTCCATTAAGATGAAATCCAAATAAAAATCCATTTAAATTACAGGTTGTAATGCAACAAAATAGGAAAAACGCCAAAGGGGATGAATACATTTGCAAGGCACTGTACATTTTCATAAAAGTCCCCAGCGGGAATCGAACCCACAACCCTGGTGAGCCACATACAGTGGGGAAAAAATGTATTTAGTCAGCCACCAATTGTGCAAGTTCTCCCACTTAAAAAGATGAGAGAGGCCTGTAATTTTCATCATAGGTACACGTCAACTATGACAGACAAATTGAGAATTTTTTTTCTCCAGAAAATCACATTGTAGGATTTGTAATGAATTTATTTGCAAATTATGGTGGAAAATAAGTATTTGGTCACCTACAAACAAGCAAGATTTCTGGCTCTCACAGACCTGTAACTTCTTCTTTAAGAGGCTCCTCTGTCCTCAACTCGTTACCTGTTTTAATGGCACCTGTTTGAACTTGTTATCAGTATAAAAGACACCTGTCCACAACCTCAAACAGTCATACTCCAAACTCCACTATGGCCAAGACCAAAGAGCTGTGAAAGGACACCAGAAAGAAAATTGTAGACCTGCACCAGGCTGGGAAGACTACATCTGCAATAGGTAGGCAGCTTGGTTTGAAGAAATCAACTGTGGGAGAAATTATTAGGAAATGGAAGACATACAAGACCACTGATAATCTCCCTCGATCTGGGGCTCCACGCAAGATCTCACTCTGTGGGGTCAAAATGATCACAAGAACGGTGAGCAAAAATCCCAGAACCACACGGGGGGACCTAGTGAATGACCTGCAGAGAGCTGGGACCAAAGTAACAAAGCCTACCATCAGTAACACACTACGCTGCCAGGGACTCAAATCCTGCAGTGGCAGACGTGTCCCCCTGCTTAAGCCAGTACATGTCCAGGCCCGTCTGAAGTTTGCTAGAGTGCATTTGGATGATCCAGAAGAGGATTGGGAGAATGTCATATGGTCAGATGAAACCAAAATAGAACTTTTTGGTAAAAACTCATGCTGAGTTGCGTCCAAAGAACACCATACCTACTGTGAATTATGGGGGTGGAAACATCATGCTTTGGGGCTGTTTTTCTGCAAAGGGACCAGGATGACTGATCCGTGTAAAGGAAAGAATGAATGGGGCCATGTATCGTAAGATTTTGAGTGAAAACCTCCTTCCATCAGCAAGGGCATTGAAGATGAAACGTGGTTGGGTCTTTCAGCATGACAATGATCCCAAACACACACGCCCGGGCAACAAAGGAGTGGCTTCGTAAGAAGCATTTCAAGGTCCTGGAGTGGCCTAGCCAGTCTCCAGATCTCAAACCCCCATAGAAAATCTTTGGAGGGAGTTGAAAGTCCGTGTTGCCCAGCGACAGCCCCAAAACATCTCTGCTCTAGAGGAGATCTGCATGGAGGAATGGGCCAAAATACCAGCAACAGTGTGTGAAAACCTTGTGAAGACTTACAGAAAACGTTTGACCTGTGTCATTGCCAACAAAGGGTATATAACAAAGTATTGAGAAACTTTTGTTATTGACCAAATACTTATTTTCCACCATAATTTGCAAATAAATTCATTAAAAATCCTACAATGTGATTTTCAGGATTTTTTGTTTCTCATTTTGTCTGTCATAGTTGACGTGTACCTATGATGAAAATTACAGGCTCTCTCACTCTTTTTTTAAGTGGGAGAACTTGCACAATTGGTGGCTGACTAAATACTTTTTTTCCCCCACTGTAGTTAGTATTGGCAATTTTAATATCCAAATGTACTCACATTTCAGCATGTTGCTGCCACTTATACAATGTTCTGTTGAAAAACAATACAAAAAATATATATATATCCTTCTCTCTCCCTATTCAGATCTCCAGCAATTCAGGTGATTTAGAAGAGCTAGCCTTCAGTACTCAGATCCTGACCTCCCAACCAGAGCAGCTATCAGCTGACAAAATCATCTGCAGCAGCTCAGATAGCTAACAAGCTGCTTCAGTCTGTAAATATCACAGAGGTATAACATGTTTTCAAATCAAGTTGTGACTATGACATGTTCTGGAGATAAACGTGAGGTTGTTACTGCAGTGATTTGAACACTTGAGGGTCATTCCCTGGTTTTGATCATGTTGCAGGACATCGCAGAGGCAGCTGTAACTACCATCAGTCAGCTGCTGAATGCCAGTGGGGAGACTACACAGGAGAGTGATGCTGTCCAGAGGTGTGTGTGTGTGTGTGTCTCTGCTCATGTTTGAGTTTATGTGTGTACGTGTGTGTCTGTGCGTGTCTGCATGGGTGCATGTAAACTAATGTTTTTCTGTGTTTCGTTCCCAGCCTCACAGAGACCCTGGATAGTTTTCCCTGGACCAGCAGAGTGTTGTGTCCTTGGTGGTCAGCCCAACCTGGCAGTCCAGTCTGTCCAAGTACCAAGTGACACAGTAGGGATCCAGTTTAGTGCTCGACTGGTGGGTTGGGAACTGCTAGTGAACCTACATACTGGCATTTAAAGTGA
>CM072244.1:34789877-34949558 GCA_036851935.1 Coregonus suidteri | reverse complement strand
CTTTTTGGGTTTTACCCTTTTAGCAGCTTCCATTGGGCTGTAGCTACTCACTAGACTTACCAGTTGGCTGGGGCTACTCTTTGCAGCTTCAGGTTGGCTGTATACTCCCTAGCATTTACCATTGGCTGTGGGCATTCCACTACAGTTTTCCATTTGGTTTTAGGCTACTCCACTAGCGTTCCAGTTGGCTGTGGCTACTTCCACTAGCAGCTTCCAGTTGCTGTAGGCTACTCCCACATTTCCATTTTTACATTTTTAATTTACATTTTAGTCTTTAGCAGACGCTCTTATCCAGACGACTACAAGCTTTTTAGGGTTAGGCCTTGCTAAAGGCACTTTTAACGTCATTTGGGCAAAACCTTTTTCCAACGACCCCAATTGGTCGTTCACCCTATGCCAGTGGGATAACACTTTTTTTTTTTTTGGGGGGGTTAAAAGGATTACTTTATCCTACCCAGGTTTCCTTAAAGGGGGGGGTTTCAAATTCTCCGGAAGGTGTAGTACTCCGTTTCCCCTGGCGTCGTGAGGGAGCTTTTCCCCCTTTGGGGTGCCAAGCAGCAAAACGTTTTGACTGGGCTGACGGGACTATGTTTCCCGCAGAGGAAAGGGGACCCAGCGGGCCAAGGGGAAAAAAACGCAATGCCCTCTTTGGGTGTGGGGACTGATCAACCCCAAAGGTACGGGGTGCCGTTCCCCTCCTGCTCCTGGAAGCACCAGGTCTTGGCGGATGCGAGTTTCAACTGGAAGCCATGGAGTGTGCGGAGGAGGGGGGGACGTGAGAGAATTTGGGGAAAGGGTTTTTAACCCGGGGCCTGCGGCTTTCGGGGAAGTTGTAGGGTTTAAATGGCACGGGCGGGAGGCCCCAACCCGAGTTGCATAGTCCCAAGGGGAGATACAAGTGCCCGGGTTTGGACCTGTGCCGCTTCCTGTGTAAAGGGAGGGGCTACTCCCGAAAATTGAGGCATGAAACCGCGGAGCGGGTCACCCCCTTGAGTTGGCTAGCGCAGGGTTTTTGTGCGGGTCAGCCTAGGCTCTTGCCTCTGGGGGGAGGACACGCGGAGTTGTAAACCGGAGGGCGGATCAGGGAAGGGCAGTCCTTTCCCCGGGGGGAAAGCAGCCCCGTCTTGCCGGGTTTTCAGCTTGAGGTGGTGATCCGTCATCCATCTGATAGTCTGCCGACTGAGAGATGCGATTCGCCACCGGGTTATCAGAAGGGGGAAAGGAAAAATTTATTTGTGTATGCACGAAGCAATGATAGGAGAGGCCATGTGAGGATATGACAGGCCAAGTGTTTTTGTGTATGGGGAGAAAAGGAGGGGGCCTAGAACTGACCCCTGGGGACACCTGGGAGGCCGTGGGCGGAGACAGCTTCTCCCCACCCCTTGGTAGGAGCGCCCGGTAGGTAGGCCCAAATACGGGAGGGCCGCCCCGGAGATCCCAGCTGGGAGAGGGTGGAAGGAGGATTATGGTTCACAGTATAAAAGGCAGCAGACAGGTCTAGAAAGGAAAAGAGCAGAGGAGAGAGAGTTCTTTCATGCGGAAAGGGCCTCCGGACACAGAGAAGAGCATCTCGTTGAATGACCAGCCCTGAACCTATTTTGTTTGGGATCAAGAAGGTCTTTGAGAGAGATAGCAAGAAGTTGGCTAAGACGGCACCTCAGTATTTTTTGGGAAAAAAAGGAACGAAGGGGTATGGTCTGTATTTTTGACTCAGTTGGGGTCGATGTTGGTTTTTTTTGAGAAAGGGGGGGGAACTCCGCTCTCTGAAACGGAAGGGACGGCCAGCGGTCAAAAAGGAAAAGGTTGTCACGAGGGGAGGTAGGGGGGAAGGTCACCGGAGAGGTCTTTAAAGAAGGGGGGGTGGGGGGCAACGGGCAGGGTTTTTGGGGGGCCTTCATCACAGTCGCAGGGTTTTATCTGGAGAGAGGGGGGAGAAAGAATCAAAGCAAGGGTAGGGCATGTGAGTAGGACCGCAGGTCATTGACTTAACAAAAAAGGGTGAAGTCGTCACCTTCTTTTCAAAGGGTTACGAAGTCCCTCCCAGAGAGAGAGGGGGGGGGGGGGGGTGCGGGATTCAGGGGGGAGGAAAAAGTGGCAAAGGCTTTCCCAGGGTAGAGGGAGATGCTTGGATTGGCTGTAGGCTACTCACTAGCGCTTGCCGTGGCTGTAGGGTTTTCCCTAACTTACAGTTGGGTTAGCTACTCCACTACATTACCATTTGGGTGTAGGGCCCCTCCCCTACAGCTTACCTTGGCTGTGGGGTACCCAATAACGCTTACCAGGGCTGTGGGGCCCCTCTACTAGCAGTTTTTCCAAGCTTACCATTGGGTAGGCTACTCCACTACAGCTTACCAGTTGGTTTTGGGCACCCACTAGAAACTTACCAGTTGGCTGTAGGCTACCCACTAGCAGTCCCGTTGGCTGTAAGCCACTTTACTAGCACTTACCATTGGTTTAGGCTACTCACTACCCGCTTCCCAAAATTGGCTGTGGGCTCTCCCCCAGCAGTTTCCCAGTTGGCTGTAGGCTACTCCACTAGCAGTTTACCAATTGGCTGTGGGCTACTCCCCCAGCAGCCCCCAGTTGGCTGTAGGCAAATCTACTAGCACTTGCCATTTGGCTGTAGGCCCACTAGCAGTTTTACCATTTGACGTAGGCAAATTTTTTCCACTAGCACTTACCATTGGCTTGGGCTACCCCAAATAGCAGTTTTGCCAGTTGGCTTTTAGGCTCCACTAGCAGTTTCCTTTGACTTTAGGCTACTCCACTAGCGGGGCCCCTTTACCAGTTGGCTGTAAGGTACTCCACTAGCAGCTTCCCGGGTTTGGTTGGGGCCCAAATCCACTACAGCTTGCATTCCCCGGTGGGGGCTACCCCACTAGCAGCTTCCCATTTGGCTGTAGGCCCCCTCCCTAGCGGGTTCCATTTGGCTGTAGGCTCCCCGCTACCCAGCTACCATTTGGCTTTAGGCCACTCCACTAGCAGGTTCCCATTGGCTTTTTAGGCAAATTTCCGCTAGCACTTACCATTTGGCTGAGCCATCCGCTACAGTTTACCATTTGGCTGTGGGGCCTCTCACTGCAGCTTCCAAGTTGGCTGTAGGCTACTCAAACTAGTATTACCATTGGCTGTAGGCTACCGGGTTAGCAGCTTACAGGTTGGTTTAAGGCTACCCCACTAGCGCTTACCAGTTGGCGTTACCCAAACCCACTGCACTTGCCATTTTGCTGAAAATCCACTCCACTGCAGCTTCCCCATTTTGGCTTTAGGTACTCCACTAGCAGCTTACCAGTTGTAGGGTAGGCTACCCCAAATAGGGTTTAAAATTGGCGTGGGCCACTCAAACTAGCAGCTTCCCAAATTTGGCTGTAGGGTACTCCCCCAGCAGCTTACCGGGTGGTTTTAGGTCCTCTACTAGCATTTTTCCCAGTTGGTTGTAGGCTACTCTACAGCACCCCAGGGGGCTGTAGTACCCCAAATTAGCAGCTTCCCAATTGGTTTGTTAGGTACTCCCCCCAAGAAAGTACCAGTTGGCTGTAGGCTACTCTACTAGCACTTGCCGGTTGGTGTAGGCTCCACTAGCAGTTTCCCCGGGTTGACTGTAGGCTACTCCACAGCAGTTACCAGTTGGTGTAGGCACTCCCCTAGCACTTCCCTTTTGGCTTTTAGGCCACCACTAAGTTTTGCCATTTGGCGGGTGGGCCACCCCCCTAGCAGTTTACCATTTGGCTGTAGCTACCCCCGCTAGCAGTTAAACCATTTTGGGTTGTAGGCACTCTACTAAAAGGGTTTTTCCATTTTGGCGGTGGGCTCCCTCTACTATACTTACCATTTTGGCGTGGGCCCTACTCTGTGGGCAGTTTACGGTTTGGGCTGTAGGCTACTCCCTAGCAGCTTCCCTTTTGGCGTGGGGCCACCCCACTACCCTTTTGGGAAATTTGGCGGGTGGGCTACTCCACTAGCGTTTTCCCTTTTTTGCTGTAGGCTACCCCACAAAGAAGTTTAAACCAGTTTTATGAAAGGCTACTCCACTACGCCTTACCATTTGGGTGTAGGCCACTCTATACGCTTCCCATTTGGGCTGTGGGGGACTCCCTAGCAGTTTAAACCGGGTTGGTATGGTACCAAACTAGCATTTTGCCAGTTGGTTGGGGTTTCCCCCACTTTTAGTTTACCATTTGGGTTGAAAGGCTACTCCACTGGGAGAACCATTTTGGCTGTAGGGTACCCACCAGCAGCTTCCCATTTGGGCTGTAGGCACCCCTCCACCCAGCTTCCCAGTTGGCTGGGGCCCTATCTAATAGCGCTCCCCTTTGGCTGAAAGGCTACTCCCCTAGCACTTACCAGTGGCTGTACCTACTCCATTTAAACACCCTTCCCTTTTTGGCTGTGGCCCACCCCACAGCACCCCTTAAAAAAAGTTGGCTGTAGGCCCTCTACTAGAAATTTTTACCATTTGGTTTTAGGCTACTCCAGTAGCACTACCAGTTGGCTGAAAGGCCACTCTATAGCATTTTGCCATTTGGCTGTAGGTTTAACCCCCTACACTTTCCCATTGGCTGAAAGGCCCCCACTACCCAGCTTCCCATTTTGGCTTTTGGGCCCCAAAATTACTGGCAGCTTGCCATTTGGCTTTAGGCTACCCCATTTAGCAGGTCCCCATTTGGCTTTAATTAAAAACACTGAAACTTACCAGTTGGTTTTGGGTACCCCAAATACATTTTTTAAAAATTTTTGGTGTAAGTTTCCTCGAATAGCAGCTTGCCATTTTGGCGGGTGGGTTTACTCCACTAGCAGCTTCCCATTTGGGCGGTAGGCTATCTACTAGCCCCCTTGCCATTGGCTGTAGGCTTTCCACTAGCAGCCCCAAGGGTTGGCCTGTAGGCTACCCCCACTAGCAGCTTCCCCATTTGGGTTTTGGGGGCGACTCCCTGGGAGCTTCCCTTTGGTGAAAGGGGCCCCCGGAACCCACTAGCAGTTCCCCTTTGGCTTTTAGGCACTCCCTACCCAGCTTCCCAGTGGCTGTGGGCCCACCCTACTAGCAGCTTCCCTTTGGCTGTAGGCTACTCCCCTAGCAGCTTACTCGGGGGGGCTGGGGCCACCCCAACTACAGTTTTACCATTGGCTGTAGGCTACTCCACTAGCAGCTTGCCATTTGGTTTGTAGGAAAATTTAAAAGCATTTGCCATTTTTGGCTTTAGGCTACTAAACTGGGCAGTTTTACCAGTTGGGTAGGCTACCCCATACAGTTTAAACCCATTTTGGTGTGGGCCTCCCCTACTAGCAAGCTTACCATTTGGGCTGAAAGGGCTACTCTACTAGCAGTTTACCAGGGGGTTTTTAGGGTACCCCCCAAAAGCAGTTTAAACCATTTGGCTGTAGGTTTACTCTACTAGCAGTTTAAACCATTTGGGGTTGTGGGGCTACTCCCCCTAGAAAGCTTACCAGTTGGGTAGGCTACTCTACACAGCTTCCCAAATGGCTGGGGGCCTACTCCACTAGCGGTTTACCAGGTAGGACCCCACTAAACTTCCATTTGGGCTGTAGGCTACCCCCCTAAAGTTTTACCAGTGGCTGTAGGTCCCTACTAAGCTTACCGGGTTGGCTGAAAAGCTACCTACTTGCACTTCCCTTTTTGGGTTTTTAGGGTACTCCACCCAGCAGCTTACCATTTGGCTGTAGTTTATCTAAAGCAGCTTACCATTTGGTTGTAGGCTACTCCCTAGCAGCTTCCCAGTTGGCTGAGGCTACTCTACTAGCAGCTTACCAGCTGGTGAGGTTACTCCACTAGCAGTTCCCGGGTGGGTACCCCAAACTAGCAATTTCCCATTTGGCTAAAAACTACTCAAATACATTTTAACCAGTTGGCTGTAGGCTACTCCACAGCAGCTTACCAGTTGGCTGTGGGCTACCCCCCACTAGAGCTACCTTTTTGGCGGGAGGCTACCCTAATAGGGGTTTTCCCCTTGTATGGGCAAATCCACTAGCACTTACCAGGGCTGTAGGCTAGTCAACAATTTCTTACCATTTTGGTTGTAGGCTACTCTACAAGCACTTCCCAGTTGGTGTGGGGGTACTCCACTAGCAGCTTCCCTTTTTGGGGCTGTAGGCAAACTTACACATTTTGCCATTTGGGCTGAGGCTATTCCACAAAGCAGCTTCCCATTTGGTTTGTGGCTATCCACTAGCACTTCCAAATTTGGCTGTGGGCCACTCTACTACCCTTTGGCCGGGTTGGCTTTTAAGGCTCCCCCCCCTTTAAGCAGCTTACCATTTGGGCTTTTGGCCACCCCACTGCACTTACCATTTTTGGCTGTGGCTATTCCACTAGCAGCTTCCCAGTTGGCTGTAGGCCCCTTTCCATAGCAGTTTGCCATTTTGGCTGTGGGCCCAACTTTACAGCAGCTTGCCATTTTGGGTGGGTTTACACAAGCACTTACCATTTTGGCTGTGGGGCCACCCCACTACGCTTACCAGGTTGGGGCTTGGCTCTCCACTAGCAGTTTTGGCCATTGGGCTGTAGGCCACTTACTAGCGCTTGCCATTTGGCTTTTAGGCTACTCCACTAGCACGAAACCATTTGGTTTTAGGCTACTCATACCCGTACCTTTTTGGCTGTAGGCTACTCCACTAGCAGTTTTCCATTTTGGCGGAAAGGCTACCCCAAATACAGCTACCATTTGGTGAAAAGGTACTTTTACTAGCAATTTAAACCATTGGTTTTGGGGTTACCCCACTAGCAGTTTACCATTGGGCTGTAGGCTACTTCTACAGCTTAGCAGTTGGTTGTAGGCTCCCCAAATAGCAGTTTACCATTTTGGCTGTAGGCTACCCCTACTACCGGGCTTAAACCTTTTTGTGTGGGCTACCCCAATACCCATTTCCCCAGGTAGGCTACTCCCACAAACACACCATTTTGGCTGAAAAACTACCTACTAGCATTTTAACCCGGGCTGTAGGCTATCCACTAGCATCTTCCCATTTAAAACCCTGTAGGGGGCACTCCACTAGCAGTTAGGGGGTTTTGCTGAAAGGCTACTCCACAGCAGTTTACCATTTTGGCGGGAGGCTACCCTCCCTTAGCAGCTTCCCATTTGAAATTTTAAGGCTACCCCCACTAGAAAGCTTACCATTGGCTGTAGGCTAGTCCACTTTTTAGCTTACAGTTGGTTGTAGGAAACTCCATTTACAGTTTAACCATTTGGGGCCATGGCTACTCCACCAGAAAGCTTACCATTTTGGCTGTGGGCCCACTCTACGGGAGCTTGCCAGTTGGCTGTGGGCTACCCCATTGGGCTTGCCATTTGGGATGTAGGCTCTCCTTTAGAAAGTTGCCAGTTTTTGTAGGCAAATCCACTAGCGCTTGCCTTTTGGGCTTAGGCTACCCCGGGGCCCTTTCCCCTTTGCCATTTGGGCTGTGGGGCAAAACCCACTAGCAGCTTCCCAAATTTTCTGTGATTACCCCCATACAGCTTCCAGTTGGCTGTGGGCTACCCCAAATAGCAGCTTACCTTTTTGGGCTGTAACCCTATCCATAGCAGCTTACCATTGGCTGAAAATACTCAAATTTTACAGTTTACCATTTGCTGTAAACCCCTCTACAAACAGCTTCCCTTTGGGCTGAGGCTACCCCGCTAGCAGCTTACCGGGGGGGCTTGGGCTACTCCGCTAGCAGCTTCCCATTTGGGCTGTAGGCTATCCACTATCAGCTAACCCATTTGGCTTTTAGGCTACCCGCTAGCGCTTACCAGTTGGCTGTAGGCCTACAATTTAGAAAGTTTTGCCAGTTGGCTGTGGGCTACTCTAAAAAGCAGCTTCCCCGTTGGGGGGTGGGCCCCTATTTCTATTTAGCAGCTTCCCAGTTGGCTGTAGGCTACTCCATGGGCAGCTTCCCAAGTTGGCTGTAGGCTACACCATAGAAATTTCCCGGGTTGGCGTAGGCTACCCACTAGCAGCTTGCCAGTTGGCTTGAGGCTACTCTTTAGCAGTTGCCATTTTGGTGTGGGTACCCCAAAAAGCAGCTTGCAATTTGGCTGTGGGGCTACTCAAATACGTTGGGCCAGTTGGCTGGGGGCTTACTCCACAAAGCACCCTTACCATTTGGCTGTAGGTTTACCCCACAAAGACCCTTAAAACCATTTGGTGTAGGCTACTTTATTTTAAAGCAGCTTAAAAAGGGTTGGTATAGGCTACTCACTAGCACTTCCCCGTTGGCTGTGGGCTACTACTAGCAGTTTTCCCATTGGTTGTAGGCTCTCCACTAGCAGCTTACCATTTGGGCTGTGGGCCCTACCCCACTAACAGCTTACCATTTTGGCTGTAGGCCCCCCACTGCATTTACCAGTTGGCTTAGGCCACTCTACTACCAGTTTACCATTTGGTTTTGGGCTACTCCACTAGCAGTTTTTTTAACCCAGTTGGCTGTAGCCCACTTACTAGCAGTTTCCCCGTTGGTTTTAAAGGCTACTCCACTAGCACGTAAAAAAATTGGCTTTAGATTACTACCCAGCAGTTTACCGGGGGCTGTAGGTACCCCCTAGCAGCTTAAAATTTGGTTGAAACTACTCTACAGTTACCAGTTGGTTTTAAAGGCTACTTTTACTAGAGTTTTCCCATTGGTGTAGGTACCCCACTAGCCTTGAAAATTTGGGCTGTAGGCTACACCACTAGCAGGCTTACCATTTGGCGTGGGCTACTCCCAGCATTTACCATTTTGGTTGTGGGCTACTCCAAGCAGTTTAAACCTTTTTTGGGGGGGGAAAAGGGTATTTCCCCAGCAGCTTACCAGTTGGCTGTGGGCTACTCTATGGGCAGTTTAAACCTTTGGCTGTAGGTACTTAAAAAAAAAGGAAAGTTTGCCATTGGCTGAGGTTTACTCCACTCCACTTACCATTTGGCGTGGGCTACTCTATAGCAGCTTGCCAGTTGGGAGGCCACTCCACTAGCGGGTTTACCATTTGGCTGTGGGGCTACCCCAACTAGCAGTTTCCCAAATTGGCTGTGGGCCACTCTTTTACAGTTTCCCTTTTGGTTTGTGGGCCCTACCCCACTAGCAGCGACCAGTTGGCTTTAGGCTCCTCTACTACAGCTTTGCCTTTTGGCTGTGGGCTACCCACTAGCAGTTTTGCCAGTTGGCGTAGGCCCCCCAACAGCACCCTTCCCAATTTGGGCTGTAGGCTACTCCACCAGCAGCTTACCAGTTGGGGTAGGCTCCCAACCAGCAGTTTCCTTTTTTGGTTTAGGCTACCCCACAGCGCTTACCATTTGGTTTTAGGCTACTCCACTAGCAGCTTTCCATTTTTGGGGGGGCCCTACCCCCTACAGTTGCCAGTGGCTGGGGGGTTTACCCCCTTAGCCCGTTCCCCCTTTTGGCTTTTTAGGTTTACCCCATAGCACTTCCCAATTTGGGCTGTAGGTCCCCTTTAGCGTTTTAACCTTTGGGGCTGTAGGCTACCCTTACGCTTACCATTTGGGGGAGGAAAATCCACTAGAAACTTACCATTTGTTTTTAAGGCTACTCCACTTTTAGCTTCCCCATTTGGCGTGGGCTACTTAGTAGCAGTTTGGCCATTTGGGTGTAGGCTACCCCACTAGAAAATTACCGGGTGGCTGTAGCTACCCCCCTAGAAGCTTACCGTTGCTGTAGGCTATCCACTAGCAGCTTACCGTTGGCTGTAAGCTACTCCACTAGCAGTTTCCCTTGGCTTTTGAACTACTCTACTGCAGTTTTCCCCATTTTGGCGGGTAAATCCCCATTCCCATTTGGTGTAGGCACTCCGCAAAGAAAACTTACCAGTTGGCTGTAGGCACTCCGCTGCAGCTTACCATTTGGCGGGAGGTACCCCAAAAATCGCTAACCATTTTTTTTTGGTTTGTAGGCTACTCCGTACGGGTTTACCATTTTGGGCTGTAGGCTATTTCCAAAAGACTTACCATTTTTAGGTTTTAAATCAACCATTACCCAGCTTACCATTTGGGCTGTAGGCCCTCCTTTTTTTTAGGGGGGGGGCTTTACCATTTGGTTTTGGGGCACCCCCTATGGGTTTTAACCATTTGGGTTGTAGGCAAATCCACTAGCACCCTAACCATTTGGGCCCCTTTTAGGCTACTCCCCCAGCGGGCTTACCATTTTGGCTGAGGTACCCCTACTAGCGCTTGCCGTTGGCTGTGGGGCTACCCATTACAGCGGGGCCTTGGATGGGGCTCCCCATTAGCAGCTTGCCAGTTGTCGGGAGGCTACTCCACTAGCATTTTCCTTTTGGTTTGGGCAAATTAGTAGCAGTTTTCCCCGTTGGCTTTTAGGCTACTCCACTACCCAGTTTTACCAATGGCTGTAGGCTACCCCAAATTAGCAGTTTAAACCCAATTTGGGTTTTTAGGCTACTCCACTAGCAGTTTACCAGTTGGCTGTAAGTTTCCTCCACTAGACCTTCCCAGTTGGTTTGTAAAAAAACTTACTACGCTTACCATTTTTGCTTTTAAACTACTTTTATAGCACTTCCCATTTTGGCTGTAGGCTATTTCCCTAGCAGCTTACCATTTGGGCTGGGTACCCCTGCTAGAAAGTTTACCATTTGGCTTGTGGGCTATTTCCACTATAGCAAACCAGTTGGCTGTAGGCCCCGACCTTTGGTTTACTCCCCGGTTTTAGGGGGGGCTTACCAGTTTGGCTGTGGGCTACTCCACAAAATTCATCTTATCCCTTTGGCTTTTTTAGGCTACACCACTAGCATTTTCCCAATTTTGGCTGTGGGGCAAACCCCAAAACTACAGCTTCCCCTTTGGCTGTAGGCTCCCTCTACTAGCAGCTTGCCAGTTGGCTGTAGGCTCCCTCCACTAGAAATTTTACCAGTTGGCTGTGGGCTACCCCCTAGCGCTTACCTTTTGGCTGTAGGTTTAAAAAAAAACCCCACTACAGTTTAAACCGTTGGCATAGGCTACTCTACAAAGCAGCTTGCCTTTGGGCTATAGGTTTCCCCCCTTTTTTAGCTTACCAGTTGGTTGTAGGCTACTCCCAAAAAAATTCCATTTGGCTGTAGGGAAACCCCAAAACAGTTTAAACCAGTTGGTTTAGGCTACTCTACTACAGCTTACCAGTTGGCTTTGGGCCCACTCAAAATAGAAACTTCCCTTTTTGGCTGTAGGCTCCTCTACTAGCAGCGGGCCAATTTGGGCTGTGGGGACCCCCACTAGCAGTTTCCCATTTTGGGTTGGGCTACTCCCCTAACAGTTTACCAGGGGGCTGTAGGCACTCCACTAGCAGCTTACCATTTGGATGTAGGCACTCTACTAGCATTTTAACCAAGTTGGCTTTAGGTTTACTCCAAAAAGCATTACCTTTGGGCTTTTAGCCCCCTATATAGCAGTTTGCCATTTGGGGCTTTAGGCTACCCCATACATCGTACCATTTGGGGCTTTAGTTTAACACACTACCAGTTTACCAGTTGGCTGTAGGCTACCCATAGCAGTTACAATTGGTGAAACCCCTCTACTACAGCTTCCCCTTTGGCTTTAGGTACTCTACTAGCAGCTTGCCGTTGCGTGGGGCTACTCCCCCTGCAGCTTGCCTTTGGCGGTAGGCCCCACTGCAGTTTCCCAATTTGGCTGAGGCATTTCCAATAGGGGGTTTTAACCATTTTGGTTTGTAGGTTTACTCCACAACCCGCTTACCAGTTGGCTGTGGGGTTTAACCCCAAACCACACTTCCCTTTTTTGGGCTGTAGGCACCTCTCTGGCGCTTACCATTTGGGCCCTGTGGCTACTTTTAAATAGCAGTTTCCCATTTGGGCGGAGGCTACCCACTAGCAGTTCCCATTGGCTGTGGAAATCTACTAGAAAGTTTGGGAAAGTTGGCTGGGGCCCCCACTAGCAGGGCCTTACCATTTTGGCTGTGGGCCCCAACCCCTACAGCTTGCCAATTGGCTGTGGGGGGCCCACTCAAAACTAAAAAAAAAAAGGGGGCTTGCCAGTTGGTTTTTAGGCTACTCCATAAGCGTCCCTTTTTGGTTTTAGGTACTCTATAGCAGTTTTTTGGGGCCAGTTGGTGTGGGCTACTCCACTGCAGCTTGCCAGTTGGCGGTGGGCTACCCCAACAGAAGCTTCCCATTGGGGTTTGTAGGCTACTCCACCCAGTTACCATTTGGGCGGGAGGCTATTTCAACCACAGTTTTACCAGTTTTTTGGGCTACCCCACTACCAGCTTCCCAGTTGGTTTGGTACTCCACTACAGCTTGCCATTTGGGCTGTGGGCAAACTCCACTAGCAGCTTGCCAGGGGGGCTGTAGGCTACTCCTCTAGCAGTTCCCCAGGGGGGTGTAGGCTACCCCATAGCAGCTTCCCAAATTGGCTGTAGGTAAAACCATTGGGCAGTTTCCCATTTGGGCTGTGGGCTCCCACCATTAGAGCTTCCCAGTTGGCGTGGGCCTACTCCATTTGGGAAGCACCATTTGGGGGCTTTGGGCTACTCCACTTTTAATTACCATTTGGGCTTAAAGGGTACCCCTTACCCGCCTTCCAGGGGGCCCGTAGGCTACCCCCAAAAGGGGTTTTTGATACCAGTTTGGCTGTAGGGCTACCCACTAGCAGTTCCCATTTTGGCTGTAAGTACCCCACTACCCAGTTCCCAGTTGGCTGTAAACTACTCAAATAGCAGCTTACCATTTTGCTGAAAACTACCAGTTTACCAGTTGGCTGTGGGCTCTCCGCAAAAGCCGCTTTACATTTGGCTGTAGGCACCCCCGCTACAGCTTACCAGTTTGGCTGGGCCCACTCCACTATCAAAAAACCCAAAGTTGGGTAGGCTACCCGCTAGCGTTAAAAATTTGGCTGTAGGCTCCCCACTAGGTTTGCCATTGGCTGTAGGCTACTCTACTAGCAGTTGCCAGTTTTTTTAGGCTACTCTACTAGCAGCTTCCCAATTGGGCTTTAGGCTCTCTACTACCCGTTTCCCATTTTTGGCTGTAGGCTACCCCACTACGCTTCCCATTTGGGTTTTTTAGGTATTTCCGCTAGCAGTTACCATTTGGGGCGTGGGCTACTCACAAAAGCACTTACCATTTCCCTGTGGGCTACTCCGCTGCAGTTTACCAGTTGGTTTTAGGTTTACTTACTAGCAGTTTAAACCATTTGGCGAAAGGCTATTTCCCCTGAAACTTACCATTTGGCTGTGGGGGGCTACCCCACTAGAGTTTACCATTTGAGGGAGGCTACCCCCACGGGCAGCTTACCTTGTTTGTAGGCTCCCCAAATTGGCAACTTACCGTTGGCGTAGGCTCCCCTATTGGAAAACGTTACCATTTGGGCTGTTTTCATCACTAGCATTTCCCATTGGTTTTTAGGCTACTTTACTGCAGTTTGCCATTTGGGCTGTGGGCCAAAACCACTAGCGTTTCCGGGTTTGGGCTTTTGGCTACTCCACTATTACTTACCATTTGGTTTGTGGGGCCAAACTCCATTTAAGCCTTCCCCTTGGGCTGTAGGGTACCCCAGTACCCTTTTACCATTTTGGCTATAGGCTACTCTCCCTAGCAGTTGGCTATAGGCTATTTCCACTATTGCTTCCCAGTTGGGTTGTGGGGCTACAAAAATAGCAGCTTCACCTTTGGTTGTGGGGTTACTCCATGCAGTTTAAACCAGGGGCTTAGGTACTTTCCTAGCAGTTTTGCCAGTTGGCTATAGGCTACTCCACTTTTGGCTTCCCATTTGGGTTTGTGGGCCCTACCCCACTACATTTTTACCATTTGGCTGTGGGGTTTAACTCCACCAGCAGTTACCAGTTGGCTGTAGGCTCTCTACAGCAGCTTCCCTTTTTGGGGCGTTGGGCCCCCTTTACCCCCCCCCCCCCCAAAAATTAAGAAAAAGCTTCCCAAATTTGGGCCGTAGGCTACTCCACTAGCAGCTTACCATTTGGGCTGTAGGTCTCCCAAAACAGCTTCCATTTGGTTTTAGGCTACCCCCACTGCAGCTTACCATTTGGCTTTGGCCCCACCTACTGCAGTTGCCATTTGGGCCTGTAGGCTACTCCACTAGCAGGTCCCATTTGGTTTTTAGATTACTACACTAGCAGTTTTACCATTTGGCTGTAGGCTACTCCACTAGCAGTTAAAAATTGGCGGGAAGCTACTCTACTACAGTTTACCAGCTGGTTTAGGCACTTACTACCACCCTTCCCCAGGGGGGCTGTAGGCTACCCCAACTACAGCTTGCCAGGGGGCGTAGGCAACACCACTAGCAGTTTAAACCAGTTGGCTTTTAGGCTACCCCTAGCAGCTTACCGGGTTGGGTGGGCTACCCACAAACAGTTTGGGCCAGGGGCTGTGGGGGCTTTTGGTTTACTCCACATTAGCTTACCAGTTTGTTGGGGGCTACTCCACAACAGCTTACCATTTTGGCTGTGGGGACCCCCCAGGCGTTTAAACCATTTTGGCGGGAGGCACTCAACTAGAAAGCTTACCATTTGGCGGTAGGCTCCCCACTACAGCTTACCAGTTGTTGAAAGGTTTACCCCCAAAAGCAGCCCCCCCAGTTGGCTGTAGGTTTACTCACTACCCAGTTGCCAATTGGCTTTTGGGCCCCCCACTTTTTACTACAGCTTGCCTTTGGCTTTAGGCTACTCCACTAGCAGCGTCCCAGGGGCTTTGGGCCCTACCCACTAGCACTTACCAGGGGGGGTGTGGGGGCTCCCACTAGCGGGCTTACCAGTTGGTTTGTGGGCTACCCATGCAGCTTCCATTTGGCGAAAGGCTACTCCCTATTGGGCTTCCCATTTTTGTGTGGGTACTCCAAAGCAGCTTACCCAGTTGGCTGTGGGGGACCCCAAACCAGCAGTTTCCCCTTTGGGTTGTGGGTACTTTACTAGCGGGCCTTACCATTTGGGGGCGTAGGTACTCTAATAGCAGTTTCCCAAGTTGCTGTGGGGCTACCCACTAGAAACTTACCATTTGGCTGTAGGCTACCCCATTAGCAGCTTCCATTGGTGAGGTACTCCCTAGCAGTTTGAAGTTGGCGGGAAAGGCACTCCAAAAGCAGCTTGCCATTTGGGCGTAGGCTCCCTACTGCACTTACCAGTTGTTGTAGGTCCAAACAGCAGCTTGCCATTTTCGCGGGAGGTACCCCCATTACAGTTGCCAGTTGGATTAGGCTCCCCCTTAGCAGTTTCCCATTGTCTGTGGGCCTTCTCCACTAGCACTTGCCATTGGCTGTAGGCTACCCCACTAACGGGCCTTACAGTTGGTGTGGGGCCCCCCACAGCAGCTTACCAGTTGCTTTTAGCCATTCAAATCCCCGGGGGTTTCCCCCCCAGGGGGGCCCTTTAGGCTACCCCAAATAGAAAGCTTCCCATTTGGGCTTTTAGGCAAATTAATAGCAGCTTGCCAGTTGGCTGTATGGCTACCCAAACTGGAACTTACCAGTTGGCTGTAGGCCCTCTACTGCGGGCTGCCATTGGCTTTGGTCTACTCCACTCACCCGTACCATTTGGGTTTTTTAGATTACTACACTAGCATTTAACCATTTGGCTGAGGCTACCCACTAGCACTTAAAAGGTTGGGGCTGTAACTACTCTACTAGCAGCTTACCATTTGGGGCTTTAGGCTACTCTACAGCAGCTTGCCTTTGGCTTTTAGGTACTCCACTACGGGGTTGCCAGTTGGCCTGTAGGCTCCCACCCCAAGGCTTCCCTTTTTTGGCTGTGGCTACTCACTACAGCTTACCAGTTGGTTTTTAGGCTACCCCACAAGCACTTCCCAGTTGGCTGTGGGGTTACTCCCCCAGAAATTCCCAGTTGGCTGTGGGGACCTACTAGCAGCTTACCAGTTGGCTGTGGGGGGTCCTTTCTAATAGCACTTGCCATTGGGCTGTGGGTTTACTCCCACTAACCCTTACCAGTTGGGCTGTAGGAAAATCTACTGCGGGTTTGCCATTTTGGGCTGTAGGCCACCCCAAACTAGCAGTTTTACCATTTGGCTGTGGGCCCTACCCCCTACAGCTTCCCAAATTGGGCCCTGTATCCACTCTACAGCGTTTTGCCATTTGGGTTTTTAGGCTACCCACTGCAGCAAATTTTTGGGCTTTAGGCAAATCCACTAGCAGCTTACCAGTTGCTGTAGGCTACTCCACTAGAGCTTCCCAGGGGGCTGTGGCTACCCTCCCTAGCACCTCCCGGGTTGGGTTTTTAGGCTACCCCACAAATTAGCTTACCGGGTTTTTTTGTGGGCCTACTCCACAAGCGTTTACCATTTGGCTTTTGGGTATCCCCCAGCAGTTAAACTTTGGGGCTGTAGCCTACTCTACTGGGCAGCTTCCCAGTTGGCTGTAGGCTACTCAAATAGCAGCTTGCCATTTGGCTGTGGGCCCTATTTCCACTAGCAGTTTACCAGTTGGCTGTGGGCCCTACCTACTAGCGCTTGCCTTTTTGGCTGTTGGCTATTCCACTAGCAGTTCCCCTTTGGGCTGAGGCTCCCTCCACAGCACTTGCCAGTTGGCGTGGGGCCCTCACTGGGCAGTTTCCCATTTGGCTTTTAGGCTACCCCAAATGGGCAGTTACATTTGGCGGGTGGGCAAACCCAAACTAGCAGTTTCCCAATTTTGGGTGTAGGCACCCTACTAGAAAAGGTTTCCAGTTGGCTTAGGCTACCCCCTAGCAACTTACCGTTGGTTTGTGGGGAACCCATTAGCACCCTTCCCAGGGCTGTGGCTACCCCCAAAATACCCAGCTCCCATTTGGCTTTAGGCTACCCCACTAGCAGCTTCCCCGTTGGCTGTAGGTACTCCACTACCCTTTGGGCCAGTTGGCTGAAAGGCAAATCCTTTTTTTTTTTTTTTTTTTTTTTTTTTTTTAGCAGTTTTTTTTTCCATTTTTTTTTTTTTCTTTTTTTAAGGTTTTTTTCCGTTTCCCTGCGGGGCTTTCCGGGCCCCTGTAGGCTACTCCTTTAAAGCAGCTTCCCCATTTGGTTTGTAGGCTCCCATTAGCAGTTTTTGCCAGTTGTCTGTAGGTTCTCCACTACAGCTTGCCTTTGGCTGTAGGCACTCTAGTAGCAGCTTGCCATTTGGATGTAGGCTACTCCCAGCAGTTTTAAACCAGGTGGCTTTAGGCTACCCAAATAGAAAACTTCCCAGTTGGCGTGGGCTACCCCACTACCCGCTTGCCATTTGGGCCCTGTAGGTACACCCATTAGCAGTTTTTCCCCATTTTGGCTGTGGCACCCCCACTAAAGTTACCGGGTTGGCCCTTTAGGCTACCCCAAACACCGTACCGGGTTGGCTGTAGGCTACTCCACGGAAAGCTTGCCAGTTGGTTTGTAGGCTCCCTCCCCCTAGCAGCTTACCAGTTGGTTTGTGGCTACTCCATTTCCGCTTATTTTTTGGCTGTGGGGCTCTCTACTAGCCCCTTACCATTGGTTTTAAAGGCTACCCCTAGCAGCTTACCATTGGCTGGGGCTATTTCTACTACAGTTTACCAGTTGGTTTTGGGGCACCCCACTACAGCTTACCATTGGCTGTAGGCTACCCCACAGCGTTTCCCAGTTGGCTGAGGCTACTCCACTAGCAGCTTACCAGTTGGCTGTAGGCACTCCACCAGAAACACCTGTTGGCGGTATGGGCTACTCTACTAGCACTTTCATTTGGGCTGTGGGCACCCACTAGCAGCTTTGCCATTTTGGCCTGTAGGTTACTTCTAGCACTTCCCAGGTGGCTGTAGGTACTCCGCTAGCAGTTTAAACCATTTTGGCTGTTCGGCTACTCCACTGGGCAGTTTGGGCCATTTGGGCGTTCGGCCCCCCCAAATAGCACCCTTCCCATTTGGTTTGGGGCTCTTTAGAGCTTCCCAGTTCCCCGATTTATTGTGAATATCACCTTACGGGGTTGCAGGGGGTCTTTATTGGGTTTATTGAAAAATTTTTGACGTGTCGGGTGGCTTAATATCCCAATAAACAACATTTTTTAAAAAAGGGGAAAGGGGTTTTGGGTTCCTTTAAAAAAAAATCATGTTTTTGTACCCTATTTTTTAAGTCCAAAATCACTTATTATGGACCCCCTTACCACCAATTTTCCCCTTTTAAACAAATTTTAGGCTTCCAAAACCCAAAGGGGTGAAAATTATGCAGTGACTATTTTTTAGTTTTTGTTTGTAAAAATTTTGTAAAATTTTGTTTTCATTTTCCCAATTTTGGGGAGTATTTTTTTGTAGATCAATTAAAAAATAAAAACAAACTTTTTCAATCCCATTTTTGGAAAGAACAAAGTGAAAAAAGTTTTTTTAGGGGTGTTGGATTTTTCCATAGGAAAGTATAGCCTAATAATATTGGAAGTTTTTTTCCCCCCCGGGGAAGAAACTCCCCTTTTATCTGCCCCATTATAAAAACCCTTTTTAATTTAAGACCATCGCTACCTAACCGGCACCCCCCAATAGGAAGGGAAAAGGTTGGCTCCCCTAAAATTTTAGAGAGGGGGGTTTGGCTTTTAAACCTAACAGGCGAGGAAAATTGGCTCCCGAACTAGGAGAGGTTATGGCTGCCAAAATTTTAAGGGAGAGGATGGAGAGGTTATGGCTGCGAACTAGGAGGGGAAAAGGGGTAGGTTTTGCAAAAATAGGAGGGAAAGGGGTTTTAGGGTTGCAAATAGGGGGGAAGGTATGGCGGGCCGAAACTTGGGACAGGGAGGGAAGGGGTTAGGCGGATAAACCTAGGGAAAAAAGGTTGGCTGCAAAAACAGAGAGGAGGGGTATGGTGCTGAACTAGGAGAGGAGAGGTATGGCTGCCAAAACTAGGACGGGAGAGGGGGAGGTTTTGGTGCTGAACAGAGGGAGAGGGGGGTTATGGCTGCTGAACAGGAGAGGAAGGTATGGCTGTAAAACTAGGAAGGAGAGGTAGGGCTGCTAAACTGGGAGAGGGGGGTAGGGGCTGCTAAAAAAGGAGAGGAAGGTATGGTGCTAAACAAAGGAGGGGAGAGGTAGGCTGCCGAAATAGGCCAGGGAGGAAGGTATGGCTGCTAAAACTAGGAGAGGAGAGGTAGGGCCCGCTAAAACTGGGAGAGGAGAGGTATGGTTGCTGAACTAGGAGAGGAGAGGTTGGCTGTTGAACTGGGGGAGGAGGGGTTTTTGGCGGCTGAACTGGGAAAAGGGGGAGGTTTTGGCTGCTTGAATAGGAGAGGGAGGTAGGGTTTCAAAATAGGAGAGGAGAGAGGCTGCGAACTGGAGGGGAAAGAGGTATGGTTTGCCAAACTAGGAAAGGAGAGGAGAGTTTGGCTTGAAACAAAGGAGAGGAGGGGTATGGCTGTAAACTAGGAGAGGAGAGGAAATGGCTGCCGAACTAGGACGGAGAGGAGAGGTAGGTGCGAACTAGGAGAGGAAGGGGGGGCTGCCCCCTGGAGAAAAAGGGGTAGGGGTTCCCCGGGGAAACAGGCAGGAGGGAAAGGGGTATGGCTGCTAAAATAGGACGGGGAGAGGTATGGCTGCTAAAACTGGGGACGGGAGAGGTAGGGCTAAAATGGCTGAACTGGGAAAGGGAGAGTATGGCTGTAAACTGGACAGGAGGGGAGGATGGCGCTGAACTGGGAGAGGAGAGGAAATGGTTTGTAAAAACTAGGAGGGGAGGGGTATGGTTTTTTGGGCCCTAGGGGGGGAGGGGTTTAGGTGCTAAAACAAAGGAGAGGAGGGGGTAGGGTTGTGAAGGAGGAGAGGAAAGTAGCTCTGAACTTGAAAAGCAGGAAAGATGAGGGGGTCCTTCCCCACTTTCTCTTGACCTACTTTTTCCCCGTGGGGATAACCTGTCTTTTAGGGGGGAAATTTTTTTCAGTCAGAGACAAATAAATGGATAAAATTAAATATTTTGAAAAGGGGAAAGAACTCAACGCTGGGTCCCCAGTTGCCCCCTTTTGCTTTAATTGAAAATTAACTTTTTGGTTTTCACCTCGACTCACATTTTTTTGAGCGCCCAAAAATTCTTTCATTAACAGCCCACTGTAGAAAACTATACCCTAATTATTTTAAAGGGTTTTTTCCGGAAAGATAAACCCCCAATTTTTATTTCCCCCACATGGGGTTAGCCTGGTAGGCAAAGTTTTTGAATAATTGAAAGAGGTTTTTTAGTACAATAGCTAGGCAAAAGCTTTACACAGCAGAAAAAACACTTTTTCCAAATAATCTGGGGGAACAAGTATATTTTATCAAAAACGTTTTCTTTTCCCCCCCAAAACCCCTCAACATGAAAAAAACGGCCCGCGCTGAAATTACCCTCTGTGGGAGCCCGCAGCCCTCACCTCTAAACAAATTTTTTTGTACCTTTAAAAAGGGAAAGAAAATATACAGTACCAACAAAAGTTTGGCCCACTCCACCATTAAAGGGTTTTTTCTTTTTTTTTTCCCCGTTGAAAAATTAATAGTAAAGACTCAAACCCTTAAAAATAACACATATGGAATGTTTGTAGAAACCAAGAAAGGTTAAAAAAAATAAAAATATTTTTTAAAATTTGAGATTTTTTCAAAGTACCCCCCCCCCTTTGGCTTTGATGAAAACTTTGCACACTCGGGATTCTCTCAACCATCAAAAAAAATGAGAAAGTACCTGGAATTATTTTGATTTTTTTTAAAAACACTTGGGTTGGTTACAGCTGATTCCTAGTGTTATTCCTATTTTTTGATGTTATTACTTTTTAGTACATTTTGCCCAAAACAGGGACACCCCCCCTTTTTTTCATGTGTTCATCGCAAACTGTCTTTAACAAAAAGTTTTTCCAAACGAACCAACTACCCAATCAAAGCCACTTGCAATTTAAAATTGCACATCGTTAAAAAAAAAATCTATTTAATATTTTTAAAAAATCCCACATTGTAATGTAAAAAAATGTGAAAAAGGTCAAATGCAGACTTTCAAAGGAAATGTATTTATTAGGTTAACTTTTTTCCAAAAAAAAGTCTCTGATGTTTACCCGTAGATCAGATCAAATACCCGAAGATCAGATAAAAAGCCTGTAATCAGATAAAGGGAACGCTTTTCTATATTTCCCAACCCCTTTTTGGGTTTTTTTGGCTGATTCCATCCCCAGAAATGCCAAAAATTTATTGGAATTCTACATAGAAAAGTAAGGGGAGTCTGTTATGATGATTTCTAGGTTTTCAAAAAAATCAAGGAAAATTTTTTAAAAATTTCTGTTTTTAATGATCGGTTTCCCCCGGGTTAAAAAAACACCAAGGGAAACAAGCTAGGGCCTTTTTGCTTTTTTCCCCAACAAACAAACAAAGAAACTCTCTAACCCTTTTTTATACCCTCTTGGTCCTCCTTCCTTTCACATCCTCTGGAAACCACATTTGCCAAACCCCGTCTCTGTTCTAATTGCCCCCTTTTCCCCCAGGGACTAATCCTGTCCCTCACTTTACACTTAACCCCGACCACACTAACCTAAATTTACCCTAAGAAAGAAACTTTCCCGGCACCAGAAATAAATTATTTGTAACTCTGTCCCCACAATACCTGACATTTTCATCATTACAGAGTCTAAAATAAAAAAAAGCTAAAAATTTTCCCTTTTTTCCCGATAGGGAATCCCATTTGGTTTAAGTGTAAAAAAATTTTTTTTTCCCATTGGGGGCCCCCGGGGTTTATTTTGTGGGGTTTCATACAGTTTTCAAAATTTTTAGCGTGGGAAAACTGCGTAGCAAGCAAACAGACTTTTTGGATTTTCTTTAAAATTTTGTGAAAGTAATAAATCCTTTTAGGAAAGGGGAACGTTTACAAGTTTTCAAACATATCAGGGAAACCCCTTGTTGAAAAAAAACATTTTTTTTTGGGAACTTCCCTGTTTTTCAACGGCCCGGGAAAGAAGAAGAAATGTTTGGGGAAAAAATTTTTTTGTGTCCATTAAGTCTTAAACAGCAAGGGGGCTTGGGTTTCCCCCCGTTGTGGGCCCTCCCCCATTTAAATGCAAGACCCCCAAAATTTCATTGGTTTTTTGACCTCCGTTGGGGGGGGGAAATTAACTTGGGAAACCCCCTACCCTCTTTTGGGGGTTTACAGGAAACACCTATCCCAAACCCCCCTCCCCTCTCCCTCCAACCCCCCTCCCCCCCCCCCCTCTTGGGGTCCCAGGTTCCCTGCCCTCCTGGTAACTTACGTGGGTCTGAAAGGGTGTCTGTGCTGCTGGTCACGCAGGGGAAAAAACCCCCGGGCGAGTGGGTTTTGCTGTTTCAAAACATTTTTTTTGGGACACCCCTTTAAATTTCCCTTTAATTTCCAAATTAAAAACAATCACTAACCTTCTTTAAAAAGTATAAAACATTAGAAAACACTCCTACCCCCATTGGTTTCATTTATGATTTTAACCCCTCCCAAAAAGCTCAAATCTGATCACAAAAAGTTTGGAAACTTGGGGCCCTTTTAACTTGTATGAAGAAGGAACCCCAACTGTCCGGGCTTTGTTTCAAGGGGAAAAGCCCTAACCTTCCTCTCCTCATAGAAGGGTTATACTTTGGGGGGCTAAAACCAAAAACATGATGTGACGGGCAGAGAAGAGTCTCTCCAGATCAGAAACCTCAGAAAAACACCAAGAGCCTTTCAGGGAAGAACCCCCCACCGCTGCTTTTACTGTGGAAAGAGTTTCACCTCTTTAGCAAAACTTAAAAAACAAAAAAAGAAAAAGGGAAAACCACAGGAAGAAGCCTTTTTTGGGGTTTTAACGGTGGGAAGAGATTTACCGGTCAGGAAGCCTGGCTTTACACAAAAAAATACACCCCGGAAGAAGCCTTTTTGGGTTTTGATCATGTGGGAAAAAGATTCATCAGTCAGGAAGCCTGGTTGAAACAAGAGAATACAACAGGAGAGAAAACCCTTTCAGCTGTGACCGTGGGGGGAAGAGGTTTTTCCCAGAAGAACATCTGGTAAAACCAGAAACACACACAGGAGAAAGCCTTACCACTGCTCAAAACTGGGAATGACTTTTACCACCTTTAAACCGATTTCTAGTACACAAAAGGGGTACCACAGGAGTAGAAGCCTTTCCCCTGCTCAACTGTTGGGAAAGAGCTTTTAAAAAACTTTTAGGGGGACTTCTAGTACACCCCGAGAAACAAAACACGGGGATAAATCTTAAAACTGTAACAATGTGGGAAAAGATTTACTCGGTTGGAAAACCGGGTTTTACACAAGAGAAAACACACAGGTAGAAACCTTTCAGCGGGGATCAGTGTGGGAAGGAATTTTTTCCCAGATCACACAAACGGTAAAACACCAAGAACACACACGGAGAGAAGCCTTACCACTTCTCAGGGCCTGTGGAATGAGCTTCACCCAAATTTAAACGGATTGTAGTAAACCAGAGGAAAACACACAGGAAGAAGCCCTTTCCACTGCTCGACTTTTGGAATTAAACTTTTCCTTCCCAAAAGGACTTGTATTACACCAGGGAAAACAAAACCGGAGAGAAACCTTTTGGGTTTTGATCATTGGGGAAGAGATTTCCCTTTAGCAGGAAACCTGGCTTTACACAAGAGCAAAAAACCAACTGTTGGGTAACCTTTCCAATTTTTTTGCTTAATCCAGAAAAGGGGATGTGTACAACCCCCGGAGAGAACCTAAAAGGGGGAGTTTTTCCCCCTCAAGCTTTCTTTAAGTGGCCTTTTCCCTTTGTGTAATTTTATGTACTGGCAAAAAGGCGTCCACCCTTGATAAATTTAACTATCCATTATTTTTCCGATTTCTATTAATTTTCAATGTGAGTGGGAAAAGGGCTGTGTTTTAATGGGTGGGGGGTACGTAACCCCAACAACAGAATGGTGTGGGTGTTTCCCAAAAAACAGGATTTGGGGGGCTCGAGAAAAGCAGGGCGGTAGCTCCTCCCCTTTCTCTGCCAAATCTAAAGTAGGGTTTAAACAAGGCCGTTAAAATGTTTTACTATTTGGGGGGTGGTCAAAAAAGTCCCCCCAAGCGCGGGCCCTCCCACGTCCCCGTTTTACCGATGCTATGATCCAGTTAAGTCCCGTTTACCAGAGATTACAGAAAAAGTTGGGAGGTAAAATTTTTTTTGGTTTTCTTACGAGCCCGTTTGGGGGTCTGAAGACTGGTAAAAATGTCTGGGAAATTTACCATCACCAAGATCAAACCCCGTCTACCATCCAACTCACCATGATCAACCCGTCCCACCAAACCAAAATCACCCCTGATCAAAAATGTTACCAAACCCGCTCAACCCTTCTTTTGAAAGGGCTGATTTTTGTTTGGAAAAAGAACCCCAGTTTTTAGTGAAATTTTCCCAAATGCGTTACCACTCCCTCAGCGGGTGACGATGGGGAGTCTTTTAAGAGCTGTTTCCCCCAAAGGGCCGGGGGCGCTTTTTTAAAAAACAACACTGACTCATCGCCGCCTTTGGTAGCTTTTCTAGAAAAAAAACCCAAACCCACAGTTTTTCTGCTTCAGTGGGTTTTTTTGTATTTTTCTCAATTGGACTATGGTAACCCCAAATATAAAACAAGCATTTTCCCATAAGTTTCAAAAGGGTTTTAAATTTACAAAAACGTTAATTCAGCAATAGTTAATATTTTCAGGGTTTACCCCTTCTATTTCAAGACCTCCCCCCCAAGGGGATTGGGTATCAATTAACTTTGGGGCCCTCCTGATTTATGGCAGCCCCTTTTTTTCCTAATCAAGGCCTTTTTAGTTTGGCGAAATTGGTTTGGGTTTTTTTTTTGTCCCCCCCGCCCCTTTTAGGGTTGACCACAAGTTCTCAATGGGGTTAAAGGGCTGGGGATTTTCCTGGCCTTTGGGCCCAACTTTCGAGTTTTGTTCCCCGAGCCACTTATTTTTCACTTTTTTCCTTTGTCCCAAAGTGCTCCCTCAGCTGGAAAAAGGGGAAATTTTTCGTCCCCCAAAAAAGTTCTTTGGGTGGTTGGGGGAATTTTTTCCCCTGGGAAAGTGTTGGTACCATTCTTTTTTCAGGGGTGTTCTTTTGGGGAAAAATTTTGAAATGAGCCCCCTCCTGGGTGAAAAACAAACCCCACACATGAATGGTCTCCAAAGGGTGCTTTTCGTTGGCAGACACAGGGGGATGGTAGCGCTCACCTGTCTTCTCCGGACAAGCTTTTTTTCCCGGATGCCCCCCAAAAAACCCGGGAAAGGGGGGAATCAGAGAAAAGACTTTACCCTAGCCTCAGCAGTTCCAAACCCCGTACCTTTTTTTAGGGAAAATTTAGTTTTTCCCTGATTTTTTCCGGGGGTAGGGCTCCTCACTGCCCTTTTTTGATACCAAAGGGCCCTCCCTTTAAAATGTCCTTGGCCTCACTGTGCGTGCAAAAAACAGTCACACAAGCCCGCTCCATTCCTGAGCAAAATTGCACTGGTGGGCCCCGACCGCAGTGAATCAACTTTTTGGGACGGTTTTGGCGCTTTCGGATTTTTTTGGGCCCCTGAAACCTTTTTTCACAACAATTGAGCCTCTCTCCTTTAAGTTTTTTATGATTTATCAATGGGTTTTTTTATTTTTAAAAATTAAATAGCAGCAATAAACCTTGCCTGGAAGCCATTTTTGTGCAAAACAATGAGGGCTGCCGTGTTTTTCCTTCAGGTAACCATGGTTAAAGGGGGAAGAAAAAAGATTTCAAGCACCACCCTCCTTTTTTAAACTTCCCGTCCCCGTTATTCTAAAAAAATCAGCATGACAAGGGTGATCCCCCAGCCTTGTCCTCGTCAAAACTCACCGGGGTTTAAAGGGGAAAAAACACTGACATTTTCAGCTGGTCCTTTTTTGGAGGGGTGAAAAAGCGGGAAATGGTTTTTTTTTATGGGAAAATGAAAAATTTAAATTTCCCAAATTTATTGATCAAATCCCTTTATAACAGTCGGGGGGTATAAAGCAAATTGGGCCCTCATAAAAACGAGGAAACAGACTTTGTGAAAAAATTTAAAATTTTTGCACCCAACTTTTTTTCCCAAAACTGTTTTTAAAAAGCGGGTTTTTTTAAAAACATTTTGTTGCTTACTAGTTTTTACAATTTTTTTTACGTTGAAGTCGGAAGTTTTAAAAATACACTTAGGTTTGGGGCCCTTAAACTCCAAATTTTTTTAACCACTCCCAAATTTCTTTTTTAACCCAAAATATTCATTTAAAGGTTTTATCCTTAGGAGCTATTTCCCCAAAAAAACCGAAGGTACCAGTTACTGTTTCAAACAAAAGGACAAAGTATAAACAAACACCTGGGACCACGCAGCCGCACAACCCCTCAAAAAGGGGGAAAGCGTTTGTCTTCTTTGGGTTTAAATTTCTTTTGGGGCAAAAGTGAAAATCCCAAACCCCGAACCCAAAAGGTAAAAAGATCTAAATCCACCCGTAAAACGGGGGTATTTTCGACCCTAACCTGAAAAAGCTTGGCAAGGAAGAAGCCACGCTCCCCAAAACCCGCCATAAAAAAGACAGGGTACGGTTTGCAACTGACATGGGGACAAGATTGTACTTTTTGGAAAATGTCCCTTGGGCCCTTTTGAAACAAAAAATAGAACTGTGTGGCCTAATGGGCCACGTTTTTGTTTTTTAGGAAAAAAGGGGGGGCTTGAAAACCCAAAAAAACCATCCCAACGTGAAGAACGGGGGTGGCAAGCGTCATGCTGTGGGGGGGATTTGCTGAAGGAGGGGCTGGTTTCACTTCAAAAAAAGAGGGATCATGCGGAAGGAAAATTTTGTGGGTATATTGAAGCAAAATCTCAAAAACCGTCAGAAGTTAAAGCTTGGTGCAAATAGGCTTCCAAATGGACAATGACCCCAAGCATACTTCCAAAATTTTTGGGAAAATGGCTTTAAGGAAAAAAAGTCAAGGTATTGGAGTGGCCCAAACACAAACCCCGACCCCAATCCTATAGAAAAATTTGTTGGGAGAACTGAAAAAGCTTTTGAGCAAGGAGGGCCCACAAAACCGACTCCGTTTCAATAGCTCGTAGGAGGAAGGGGCCCAAAATTTAACCCCAAAAATTGTGGGAAGCTTGTGGAATGAAACCCTAAAAGTTTTACCAAAAAATTTAAAAATTTAAAAAAATTTCTACCAAATACTAATTTAGTGTAAAGTTTTAAAATTCTGACCCACTGGGGAATTTTATTTAAAAAATAAAACTGAAATAAAAACCTTTTTCTCTACAAAATTCCTTTACCCTTTTCCCCATTTCTAAAATAATTTGGGGATCCCAAAAGACCCAAAAAAGGACATTTTTACTGGATAAAAATTTTAGGGAAATTTTAAAAAAGAGTTTTAAAAGCATTTGGGAAAAGGGGTATTAGGAGGGAAAGGAAAATGTGGCCAAAAATTTTAAAAAAAGGGCTTTAAAAAAAACCCTTTTTTTGGGGGTGTGTTCCTCAGGGTGCTTTTTTGTCGTGGGATTTTTTTTTTTTGTAATTTTTTATTTTTTTTTATCCTCATATTTTTGAAAAAATATTTTGTTTTTTTTTTTTAATTTTTTTATTGTTTTTTTTTCCCGTGAAGCACATTGTGTTTCCCTTCCATGTCTGAAAAGTTTCTGTATAAAAAAAAGCTTGATTTTTATTTCCTTATGGTGGTTTAGATCCCTAATATTGAGTTAGGCCTGTAAGGTTTAAGGGTAGACTGATTTTGGGGTTTAAAAACTCTATGGGGGTTTTTGAAATTTAAAAAAAGGCCTCAGCCCCCTGGGGTTATTGTGAACAACTAAGAGGTTCTCTAACAGATTTAAAGGAGTGAATAAAACAACTAAGAGCTGTTGTATTGGAGATCCCTTTTGTTAAATACTTAACAAAAGTAAAAAACCAATTATAGGGTTTTTTAAATTTTTTAGAAGGGAAACCCCCAATAGGGCCCCCATGCCCCTGGATTTTAAAAAACCAATTTTAAGGGGTTTTAAAAAAGCCAGATGAAAATTTGGTTTTTTTTTTCCCTTACATAAAATTATAAAATGCTTGCAATAGTAGACATTTTTTAGGGAAATGCTCATGTCTTTTTCATTTTGTGGGTAAACCAAAGGGAAATTTTTTTTACATTTAAAAGAACCACAATGACGCAAAAAAAAATGTAACAGTCGAGAATATAAAATAGCTCCCTTTCAATTTTAAAAGTACCCTTGATCCCATGACAGCGGGTTTTTTTGATTTATTCAATAAAATTAGTACATTTTATACAATGTCATTTTTAAAATTTATCCCTATATCACGTGTAACTTAAACCACAAAAAACCCAAAACTAAACCATCCTCGGGGGGGTTTTTGGTGCCAGCATAATTTGGGACTGTTTATACATTTCCCCAAATCTTTGACACACATTTGATTTTTGAAAGACTCTGACCGGGTCAAAGTCTAAACTTATATTGCATCCTTTGACGCGTAAAAAAGTGAAAACAATAATCTAAGGCAAAAAATATAAAGGTTTTTTTCTAAACAAAAAACCCCTCCGAGCAGTAAAAAAGCGATTACACAGCAAAGCGGGCCTTTGCGCCCCCAAAAAAAAACCGATGAAAATTGTTGGATTTGGGCAACTTTTTCCCTTGAGCCTTACGTCAAGCAGGCAAACCCCCCCCCAGACAGCTGAACCGGGTTACCCCGCGAGCAGGACAGAGCTAGGATCAAACCCAGTACTACAAGTACAGCCCGGATGCCCAGGTTCGTAACATTAAAGTAAAAGCCTGAGCAGAGGCTATTTTTTATTTTGATTTGTGCGATACCCTTGGATCCCCATTTTTTACGGGCCCAAAGAGATATTAGGAAGCCCAAGGGAAAAATTGTCTTTTTTCCATTTTATTTAAAAGGAGTACGGCAGAAAATTTTAAAGGCAGCACTATAAAAGCCATACCCGAAATGCAAAAACTGTCCTGTGCCGGAGGCTTGTGAGCAATAAAAACCATGTTCATTTCTTTGAAAAATATACCAAGGTAAACAGTGGGGCCCTATAGATGAAATGGACCCAAAACAAGTAGCATGTTCACTAGAAAAAACCAAAGCCCCTTTAAAAATCCCTAAATTGTTTTTGATGCAAAAGCACTGTTGGGGAATTCCATCCTTAAATAAACCGGTCGTACTTCTCCCCATCGCCACTTGCCTTTTTTTGTGTTGTGTGGGCCCTTCCAGTTTCCTTCATTCAACCCGGGCATGAAAATTCTAACCAAGCATCTTCTCAAACATTAACTGATGTCATCCTGTGATGGCCCGTTACACTCGTCCTCGGCCCGGGTGTGAAGGGGGAAGGGCTCGGCTTTTTTCCCCCAAACCCCCCCCCTGATACGACCACCCGGGAAAGAGCCACACACGGCAGGGCCCGAGCCCCCCCCCAGCAGCACCCCAGCGGGGGGGCCCAAAGAAGCCCCCTCCCCCCCCCAGCAGCACCAGCCAGGGGCGGGGCCCAGACCCAGCCTCCCCCCCAACGGAAACCAGCCACGCAGGGCAAAAGCCCAGCCTCCCCGGGCAGCAAAAGCCACGGCGGGCCCAAGCCAGCCTCCTCCCCAGCACCCCACCCAGCGGCAGGGCCAGACCCACCCTTTCCCCAGCACCCCAGCCAGCGGGGGGGCCGGGACCCAAAGCCCCCTTTCCCCAAAGCAGCACCACCACGGCGGGGCCCAACCAGCCCCCCCCACCAGCACCACCCAGCGGCAGGGCCAGCCCCACCGGAAGGGGGGGGGGAGGGTAGAAGCCTACTGCCCCGGGGCCCAAGCCCCGGCCCCCACCGTGGGTCAGCTTTGTGGGAGGGTGGCCATCACCAGGGGGGTTTGTTGCCAAGTCTGGACTGGAGGGGAAAACGTATTTAAATTAAAACTAAAATTTTTTTGGGGGGGGATGGGGGGCCCTTTCAGAAAAAACTCACTATAAGTTAATTTTGGGGTTGAAACCCAAATTTTTTTTTTTTTCAATAAAAGGGCGGGTCGTGAGATCCGAGGTATGGCCCTTTTAAATATTGAACTTTTTAAAAAAATCATTCTAAAATTATAAATCCCCCAATCTCCATCCATACCCAATAAAAACCCTTTAATGAAAGATAAATGAAAAAGGGTTTGGGCCTACCCAGATGTACAAAACACCGGGGATTTTGGTTTTGGTTTTTAAAACCTTTTTCTACAAAACCCAAAATAACTCAACATTTTAGTGGGTAAAAGGGAAAAGGTGGTAAATTGAGGGTTATTATATGTGCAGTATTTTAGCTCACGAGTGTAAAGGGGCCCCAAAGGGGGACAGTATAAAAAAACCCCTAAAAGCTCAACTTTTGTCCTTAAGGGCCCCCTGTAGTCAGGTGTGTGTGTGTCTTTTGGGGGTTTTCCCCTCTAATTATTAGCACATTACGGGTTTCACTACAGAGAGCAGCTAAATTTTATAATTCCCTTGAAAAGGGGGGAAAGGGGTTCACTGTTGACTAAACCCTTTTCCCCCCCATCCCTAAGGTACTGAAAAAAAATATTAACGAAACCATGAAAAAGTTTTGGGCCCCATGTTTCTTAGCTGAAATAAAAAATCCCAGAAATGTTCCACAAGCAAAAAAAGGGCTTTTTTTTTTTACATTTTTTGCAAAAATTTTTTTTAAAATCCCGGGTTAGTGGGGCATTTCTCCTTTGCCAAGATAATCCACCCAACTTAAACATTGTGCATATCAAAAGTTTGATTAAACGCATGATCATAACACGGGTTTTTACGTTGTGTGAGGACAAAAAAAGGGCCCAATTTTTAAAATGTGCATTTTGGTCAAAACACAATCCCAGAGATGTCTCAAGTTTTAAAGGGAGTGTACAATTGGCATGCTGACTGCGGAATGTCCACCAGAGCTGTTCCCAGAGAATTGAATGTTCATTTCTTCCATAAGCTGCCCCCCCAATAAAATTTTACAAAATTTGGGGCCAGTCACCCAAATGGTTTCACAACTGCAACCAAAATGTAACCACACCACCAGGACCTCCACACCCGGTTCTTCACCTGGGGGAATCGTCAGGGGGAGGGTGGGGGGGGTATGTTGGGAGTATTTCTGTCCGTAAAAAACCCTTTTGGGGGGGAAAAACTCATTCTGTTTTGGCTGGACCTGGCTTCCCGGGGTGAGCCTTTTCCCCTCCGGGGCCCCACCCAGGCGAAAGGGCTCCCCAAATATGTAAAAACCCCCATAGTTTTGGCCAATTTTTTTTTTAAATTGACTTTTTTCCCTTATAAGAACTGTAACCCCGAAAAAATCGTTGAATGTTGAAATTTATATTTTTGTTCGGGGATACATTTTATTCTTTTAAAATTAAAATCCCATCCCCATTTTCCCAAAAATTTATAAAAGGCTTTTTTAGAAAGTCTGGGCAAGTTAACATTTCCTAATACCAGCCTAACTCATTAAACCCATGTCCGTCGCCCGCCCGCACTATAAACAGCGGGGACTAAACTCACTCCTTATGTCTGGCGGCGGGCAAGTTTAAAGGGGAAACTGCAAGACTGAATTTGAGGGGAGAATAATCCCTCAAATTTTTTAAATGGGGGGTCCGGGCTTTTGGGAAAAAGGGGCCATTCGGGACGGCCCAAAAGCAAAACCCAGGCCTTTTTAAATCACGGGGAATAGCACATGTAAACTAATCTGGCCCGATGGATCAGTTTAACATACATATAAAGGGGGAAATTTTCTAAAAGCCCCCCAAAGAAGGACAAATCCCGGGAAAAATGGAACCATTATAGAAAATTTCCCCCCCCTTTTTTAAAAAAAAAAAAAAAATTCCCCGGGGCATGCGGGGAAAAAGATTTGACACGCATAGCTCAGGGGTTGTCTTTCTACGGGAGGTTTACAATTTTAAATTTGTTTTTTCCCAGTTTTCGACTGCTCCTTGACTTCTGCTCAGTACACAAAAAAAGGTGTGTGGTTGTGTCCCAATGTGCAAACCTGTACAAGGAACTCCCTCCAGTTGAGAGATTTCCCCACGGGGGCATTGAGGAGATAGCCAGCAAGAGAGCAGGCCCGGGGCCCAAAGGGGCCTATAACAGATACAGCTCCACCCTTCACCCCCTTTTTCCTCTACCCACATTTCCCCTGGCCTCCTTAAACCTGCACAGCAAACACACTTTGTTGCTTACTGTGAGGCCCCCCCGGGGGGTTACACCTAAAATTTATGCAAAATCCATTACAAATGTTTTACCATATTAAAAAAACGTTATAAATGCTGTTTGATAGAAATGTTTTTTTAATCCTTATTTTAAAGACCCATACATTTATATTTCCCAAAAATAATTCTTTTATAGTATGTAGGCTAAAATATTTATAAATAGTTTGTTTAACGCTTTCTCACCTGTTTGAAGGCACATTGAGCGGGATTTGTACCCGTGCAGCCCTGCGCAGGGCAAACACGGGCTTTTTAAAGGAAGGCATGCAGGGCTGCGCAGGGGAAAGGCACAGGGGCCCCCAACTGTTTCCCGGGAAGCTGCAGCCACGACCCAAAACCTTTTTGGGGGAAGCGCCTGAAAACTTGGTGCCCCACGACACTGCGGGAAAGGCAGCCTTTGGGGGCCGGCGGGTAGACCAGGGGGGCCAGGGGTTCCAAACCCCGGCCACCGAGGGGAGAGTCACTTTTACCCCCCACCGGCATTTTGTAGAATGCGCTTTCCCCGCCGTGGCGAAAGGGGTTTGGAGGGACGTAACGGGGAAATTTGTAGGCTTAGAAGAAAAAAAGGAAAAGGGGGAGGTGGAGAGACAAGGAGACGCCCGAAGGGAAGAGGTACAGGGGGGTGTTCTCTACCCTCCTGGGCAGAGGAGAGGCGGCCCTGTAAAACGGGGATGAAGCCTAGACGGGCGGCAGATCTGGAGTACAGCCTCTTGGGCCCTACTGTTTGTCACGGGCAAATAACCCCTTGGATAGTAAAGAAAGAGGTCGTTTTAAGGGGAAAGGGAATTTTCCCCAAAGGGAAAACCCAACTAAAAGAGACACTATACTTCACCAATGCCTCCCCTACATCCCCTCTTTTAGCAAACAGTGCCATCTTTAGACCAACCCCCTTTTAGAATTTTGGTTTGCAAAAGAAAAATGTGTAAAAACATCAAAATTACATAAATTTCAGACATTGTCCGTTTAGAGCAAAGAATATAAAAAAAACTTTTACGTCCAAATGTCTTCGAGTATAATGTCTGTCTGTCTGTCTCTTCTCTGGCACTGTTGTGTTTTTCCAAAGGACTTGGGCCCTTACCTGTTGCGGCCCCCTTTCCCCGGGGCCCCCTTTCGGCAGGCTCCGGGCCGGGACCACATTAAAACCCCTTTCACCACACTGCTCTTTTTGGGAAGATATGGCCAGCTGCCCCCGGGCGTGGGGACTGCTTTTTCCCTGTTGTCTTAGAAACGTTATTTTAACACCCACCAGAATCTTCCCCACTGGGCTCCCTCAGCCCACCCAGGGTGGGGGAAGGGGCTGGGGAAGGGGGGGCCCAAACAACCCAGGTCGGCCTGGGGGGCAGCCGGGTTTCCCTGGGTGGTCCCTCAGCCTCCTCGGGAAAGAGGGGGGGCCACAGCGCTTGGGGGTTGCGCTCGCCACCACACCCGGTACCCGGAAAGCTACCAGCCGGTGGCTAAGGAGCGGGAGAAGGGAGAAGTCACTTGCCCAGGATGCAACCAAGGGGGATACCTGGATCGGAAATTGAGGTTTTGAGGTGTCTCGGGCTGGGGACTGGCAGCACCCCTATTTAGCGGCTCGTCATCTCCTACTGGGGCTCATCGGGTCCTGCGCTGAAAAAAGCAAAAAAAGGGCACTAACAGTGTCCAAAGTGTCTATTCAATAGAAAAATGGTTCTGTGCAGCATTCAATGTAAAGATGATTTTGTTATTGACTACAATCGACAACACTGATGTACAGCGTGATTCAACCTGGCAACTAACTAGTAGCTATCTAATGCAACATTGCTGATAACGGCGATTAGCGTAGCTAGCTAACTAAACTCACTAACTAACTAAATAACACTACACTACTACTAACTACTATACTACTACTACTACATACTACTACTACTACTACTACTACTACTACTCCTCCTCCTCCTCGCAGTCTAAACGAAGTTTCTAGCTAGACAAGCACTTTATTTGTGCACACCTCTTTGTCATGGTGTAACTGCCATCAATACGTCGACATGGAGGGATTGAAGCCATGGCTTACGCAAATTGATATTCTAGCTAACATATCTCCTACTTCCAAAGGAGAAATCATGTTAGATAGCTAACAGTTTAGCGAGACGGAGCTGGCTACCTACCTTGTCCCTTGTTTTGGTTGAACGCAGATTGCCTAGCTAGCTAAGAAAGTTAGCTTAGATAACATTTTGGGCAAAAAATATAGAAACAACAGAAGTTACCAACTATTTTCGGACAAAATTGGTCAAACTTCTATTTAATGTCCTATGTATGACTTTAACTAATGTTTGGTGAAACCATAATTAGAAGAGGAAGTACATAAAAAAACCCCCCCCCCAAACGACCCTAGACAGAGAGGAATTTGCTTAAAGCAAAAAGGCAGTTATATAAAACAAGAGATAGCTGGTATGATCAAGCTACATGGCATGGACCCATTTCAATTTGCTCTCTTTATGGAGACAGTTGAGAAGGGATGATAAAAAAGAGTTTTCAGCATTACTTTATACAACTGTAACATAAAGGAAGGATGGGTCCTCTTCTAGTCCGCTTGATTGGTTCCCGAGGCGTAGGAGGGCGGGTCCTGCTCTGTCCAGAAGCAGAAGTCCCCATTTGTGCACGGCAGAGTCACCTCTGCCCTTGGCACCCGACAGTAGATACAAGGAGGAGTTGAGAAAGTTGTGCGTGCAGTGAAATGTCTGTCTGTGTGTGTTCCAGGGAAACTCGGTGAGGGAGTACTGTTTTGATCTATAGGCCGGAGGTGGTGGTGTGTGTCCTATTATTTGCATTCCTAGGCCATCCTGGTGAGAAGATAAGGTGTGTGTTCTCTGACCTTTTTGTTCTCTGACCTGGAACAGCATTTATTGAAAACATGCTCCAAAATGGTCTTCCTAGAGCATGTTAGTCAGACCAATCTATAACAAATTAGATATTTACTTTACTACTGCACACTAACTAGCTACAGCAAAAACAGTAGAACACAAATAACTTTTTAATCAATCTTGGGTTTGGCTCACACTCCTTTCTTGACGTCCTGTGTATTTTTGTCCTATGCTCATAACTATGTGACGCAGAAATCTGTCCCCAACACACAACCGCACCTCTGTGTGAAGAAGAATAAGGTTCCTCGCCAAACTGGACATGAGAGTGAACCTCAGTCGTAAGGCCTCGGTACTTGCCCATTAAGTAAACAGTATCTACAGTATATAAGTTATTTCATAGCAAAGAGACAGTAGACCAACAATAATTACCAGTGTCGAAAACAAAAAAAAAAAAGCTCTGAACTCTTATCGTAAATTGATGGCAGTGTCCGTATGGGGTATTTATAATTTTTATTTCAAGATGGTTCTCCTGTGAGTGCATTAATTTTACATTGGATGTTTTGAGCTTGCTTGTATCACACGTGTATTTTCCATGGGGTCTTAAATGCTGTTTTTAAAAGTCAGTGCCCTGGATTTTACTGTAAATTAAAAACATAGGCCCCACTAAAGTAAAAGGGAGGATTGACTGAAGACGTCAGAGGCTGTCAACAACCGCTGTATACCGTCTTGCCATTGCCAGCTGTCGAAGGTTAAATGTATCCTTTCTGGATTTACATGGTTTTCCCCTCTCATCTCTCCTCTCTCTCTCTCTCTCCGCTCTCTCTCTCTCCCATCCTTCATCTCCTCTCCCATTCTCTCTCTCTCTTCTGTCGCTGTCTCTGTCTCTGTCTCTGTCTCTGTCTCTGCTCTGTCTCTGTGTCTCTGTCTCTGTCTGTATCTGTCTCGGTCTCTGTCTCTGTCTCTGTCATCTCTTCTATCTTCTGTACCTCTCTCTTCTGTCTGTCCTCACTCTCTCTTCATCTTCTCTCTCATCTCTCTCTCTCTACTCGCTCTCTCTCTCTCTCTCCCTCCCTTTCTCCTCTTCTCGCATCAGTCTCTCTCTGTCATCTCTCTCTCATCTCTCTCTCTCTCTGTACTCTGGTTCTCTCTCTCTCTCTTCTGTCTCACTCTCTCTTAACTCTCGTTTCTTCAGCTTTCTCTCTCTCTCTCATCCTCGTCTCTCTCTCTCTCCTCTCTCTCTCTCGTTTTCTCCTCTCTGCTCTCTCTCTCTCTCTCTCTCTCTCTCTCCTCTTCTCTCCTCTCTCTCTCTCCTCCCATAACCTACATGTTGTCGATTGTCCATCCATTTTGTAAATTATGGTTTATTGATGGCTAACATTGGGGATGTTGAAAGTAAAGTAAAGCCACTGGAATTGAAACTGTCCATTTTGTGGCTATGACCTACGATGAAGATTTGTAATCTTAATTGTGGAAGGTCATGTGAACATAGATTGTGTGCATTTGTTTTGGATACTGAGTAGGGCTACATCTGATGTTATGTGGACTCCAGTTGCCATGCACTCCTATGCAAATGATTAGTTTATCTAATGAGCATGAGATATTGCCAAGGTTTTGTATCTATTCCGATTTCAGGAGATTCAAGGCTACTTGATTCAAGGCTACAGTGCATAGGCCGACATAAATTTAAGTAGGCTAAAGACTCAATAAAACAAAGACTGTAGCAGTCTCTTTCCATTTCATAAGATTGGTTATGAAGACATTTCTGTGCAGCCACTGGACCGCCTTATATTGCGGCAAGGCATTTTAAGGTCCATCTTTAAACGCTGACTTTAACACTCCGAGATCCCGTTATCGGCATCAGTGTTTGTACGTGTATACTTTCATCTCAGAAGACAGCTCTATCTGGTGCTCATGTTGGAAAAAAAAAAAAAAAAAAAATGCCAGGCATGTCCGAACTAGTTTCCCCCGCCTGTGCCTTGTCTCCTCAAGCCCTGGCTGCTCACTCCGTATTACGGCAACCAAGACGAAGCGTTGGAAAGCTTTGGGATTTTTGTGGAAAGCCTCTAGCCTTGATCACAGAATATCACCAAATAGTAATGACCATCAGCAGCCGTCCGTCAGACAGATGTGGGAGAGTTAAATATCACACGCATTCCATATTGGTAAATATATAAATGCACAGAGAATTTTTAATGTGATTCATGGGAAATAATGAGACTGTCCGTTGATATCAGGACCGACATTTAATGTCATGAAGATTGTATACATATTTCATATACATTCAGACTATAGTTTCGTCTATTTTTTAAACATCTAAGATTTCCCTTCATGCCAACAACTGTAAGAACATGTCATTTGCGGGCCTCTCTGAGTGGCGCAGTGGTCTAGGCACTGCATCTCGCAGTTGCTAGAGGTGTCACTACAGACCTGGGGTTTCGAGCCCAGGCTGTGTCGCAGTTGGCGGCTGCGCCAAGGGAGACCACGCATTGAAGTTGGCGCACAAATTGGCTACAAGCGTCATCCTGGTTAGGGGGGGGTTTGGTCGGCCGGGATGTCCTTGTCCCGTTGTGACTCTAGCAAACTCCTTGCGGCTGGCTGCGGCGCATTCACGCTGACTCGGTCGCCCTAGTTGTACTTGTTTTCCTCCGACTCACATTGGTGCGGCTGGCTTTCCGGGTTAACGTGAGCAGTGTTGTCAAGATAGCCGAGCTGCTTGGCGGGGGTCGTGTTTCGGAGGAGGTGGTGGCAATGGACCTTCGCTCTCTCTTCGTCGATGTCTGTAAAGGGAGTTGCAGCGATGGGACAAGACTGTAACTACCAATTGGGTGAGAATAATGCATTTTTGCCTACCAACATGCAGATAACCCATTGTTCACATTCTATTTTTGTTTATAGTGTGAGGTGTTAAGTATATTTATCTTCTAATAAATTCATTAAAAAAATCCTACAATGTGATTTGCAGGATTTTTTTTCTCTCATTTGTCTGTCATAGTTGACGTGTACCCATGATGACACCGACAGGCCTCGCGCATCTTTTTATAAGCGGGAGAACTTTGCAACAATTAGGTGGATGACTAAATCCTTTTTTTTCCCCGACTGTAGTTTTGATGTGTCTTGCACTATTATTCTACAATATCTGAGCATAGTAAAAATTCGAGGAAAAACCCTTGAATTGAGTAGGTGTGTCTAAACCTTTAGACTTGGTATTGTAATGTAAATTTTAGATTTTTCTGGGGGGTAATTGAATTTAAATAGAGTTACGCAACAACAGCGTTTCTATCCAAGCTGGGATGAGAGCATCGGAGGATGGGATCATGCATTCAGTTGTTTCATGTAGCAGCTATAAGGACAGTTTTTGTATTTTATTTTATTAAATCAAATCATTGGTAGCTGATTAGTATGCATGGACAATATATTTTAAAATCTGCAATGGTTTGAATGCTCCATTTTTAATTACTGAATTAGAAATGACATTATTTCACCACCAGCCCAGCAGACTATAAAATTTGCAGCATTACACACCGTGGGTTAGAGAAATGTGTTTTTTTTGTTCCGTGAAATGTTAGGCCCTGGTTTTGCTCAGTTTTTTGTATAGCATGTCGTTTTGAAACGGCAGGAGTTGTAGGTTCGATTCCCGCGGGGGGCCAGTATGGAAATAATATATATATGCACTTCACTATACTGTAAGTCGCTCTGATATAGAGCATCTGCTAAATTGAACCTAAAAATGAGAAAATGACGACAATATAGAGGCCCTACCAAATAAACCTTTATCCATTGAGCTATAAAGCGAAGACTTACATGCTCTTGCACCACAGGAAACCCTTATCCTTCGATTAATTAGGGCATGCAGCCGCATAGACATGCCGCCTGCTTTTCAGCACGCTGTACAGCGATCGGTTGTGAGTGGCTGTCTGGCTGAAAACTTCAATTTTATTTTATGATCGGGCAAGAGGCCCAAAGTCCACATTGTGGGGTCCAGAGAGAACTGGCGTAATCTTTAGAAAATGAGTTACTAAAAGCAGAAGGGCTTCCTACGACTGTAGTAAAAGTAATGTCCTCTCAATCTTAAATAAGCATGCCCCGATTAAAAAAATACAGAAACTAAGAAACAGAATATAGCCGCCCGGTTCTTCATCAGACTTGACTGTCCCTTGACCAGCCCTTAAAAACAATCCTGTGGCGTACTGCATTTTTGCAATTGAATAGCGATATGCAAACTTTCCAGGGCAAGTTAGGGAACCAATATACACAAGCAGTTAGCAAAAGCAATAGGCTAGCTGTTTTCAAACAGGAAATTTGCAATCCTGTAGCACTAACTCCAAAGAAGTTTGGTACACTGCTAACGTCCATGGAGGAATAAGAGCACACTCCGCCCAAGCTTGACCACTGCACTGAGGCCTAGGAAACACTAATCACCACTCGATAAATCTACAATCAAGCGAGAATTTCAAAACACGCATGTTGCTATGGCTGGGGCTCGCATGCTTTCTTCCCTGGCTACCACTACTCCAAGCCACCAGCTCTGGCAGACAGTGATTTGCTGAAAGAGCTGCAAAATACTGGTCCTCCTACAAAATCATGCTGGGTTAGACAATCTGGACCCTTCTTTTCTAGAATTAGCCGCCAAAATTGTCGCAGCTCCGCAATTACTTAGCCTGTTCAACCTCTCTTTCGTAACGTCCTGAGATCCCCAGAGATTGGGTAAGCTGCCGCGGGGTCATCACCTCTCAGAAGGGGTGACACTCTAGATCCAAAACTGTACAGACCTATATCCATCCTGCCCTGCACTTTCGAAAGTTTTTTGAAAGGATCCCCGACCATTTCCAATCACCCCGTACCTTCTACGCGATGCATTCTGGGTTTCCGAGCTGGTCATGGGTGCACATCAGTGATGCTCTCAAGGTCCTAGACGAATATTATAACCGTCGATCGGCATTAATAAGACAGTACTGCTGCCAGCCGTTCTTCATCGGACTGTTTGCAAGACTTTGTCGACTCTCTTGGCAACGCACCGCATTCTTATTGCAAGAACTAAATAGCCCTTGGTTTCTCAAATGACTTGCTGCCTCCTAGTTCACTCAACTACTTCTCAGATAGAGTTCAATGTGTCCAAATCGGAGAGCATGTTGTCTGGGACCTATGGCAGTCTCTATTGGGGGTGCACACAGGGTTCAATTCTTGGGACGACTTTTTCTCTGTGTATATCAACGAGGTCGCGCTTGCTGCTGGTGAACTCTCAGAATCACATCTATGACATACAAACCACTATTTTGTTATACATCTGGCCCTTCATTGGACACTGTGTTAACAAACATCCAAATTAAGCTTTAAATGCCCATAAAAAACTGCGTTCAGTAGCCTCCAACTGCTCTTAAAACACTAGTAAAACTATAATTCATGCGCTTCAATCGAACGACTGCTGTGCACTCCGCCAACCCGACGAGAAATCCCTACTCTCGAGCGTGTGCTGACCTAGAGTATGTGGACAACTACAAAATACCTAGGTGTCTGGTTAGACTGTAAACTACTCCTTCCAGGTACTCACATGAATCAAATCTCCAACTCCAAAGTTAAATCTAGAATTGGCTTCCTATTTCGGCCACATAAGCCTCCCTTCACTTCATTGCTAGCCAAACATGCCCTCGTAACACTGACTATCCTACCGATCCTTGACTTCGGCATGTCATGTATCCAAAATAGCCTCCAAGCAAATTGGATGTAGTCTGCACCGTGCCATCCGTTTTTGGCACCAAAGGCCCCATACACTACCTCACCCACTGTGACCTGTATGCTTCTTGTTTGGATGTTCCGCACTACATATTGAGTCCACCATTAGCAACACCCTATCCGTAGTATAGTATCACGATCCAGCAGGTATATTTCACTGGTCATCCCCTAAAGCCAATCCCCTACTCTTTGTGGTGCCGACATTTCCTTCCCAGTTTTCTGCTGGCCAATGACTGGAACGAACTGCAAAAATCTCTGAAGCGGAAGACTCTTTATCTGCCCTCACTAACTTTTTAGCATCAGGTGTCAGAGCATCCGTTACCGATCACATGCACCCTGTTCCACAGACCATCTGACAGTAGGCCCAGAAGCCTACTGCTGGGTATTAGGTGGTTATGTTGGCGGAAGTCCCTATTTGCAGTCGAACTGTAGTTGGGGAGTCACATGTTCTCTATTCTCATTTTTGTCTGTGGACTTTATGCTAGCGAGTCCACATGTTTGAAAATATAAAGTTTCGGTCATATACACTCTCACTGATCTAAAAGGTCCGTAGACTAGAGAGATAAACATCTAGTTAAATTCGGCCTGAACTCTGCAATCGAACCAGAAACACTTTTCTACAATGAAATCAGGTGAGTTTAAGATTAATTAAAACGTTTTTTATAACTGGTCTTTGTAGCCTGCTTCATGCTTTTTCCACTGCACGCATTTAATGAATTGTACCTTGACTTTTGGAAAAAATCATTTGATGTAGTTTAGTAGCTGGTTACTCGTAACCAGTCCGTGGGTAAGGATTGTAACTCGGCAAGGGGGGCATCAGAAAATTACTAAGGGGGCACCAACTATTAGTGGCTTGCTGATAAACACAGGAAGGATAATAATCGATAGTACAATTGGTAGTACTCTAGACATATTTGCTGCTGTTTGCAAATGTGTGTCTGTGAGGATATTTACATCAATGTGGAAGGCCCCCCATCTGGAGAGTGCATTTCTATCGGGGAACCCTAAAACAGAGGAAGTCTCTGTATGTGGAGTCCTGGGATTGTGTGTCTAGTCGGTGAAAACACCCCAATAGCCAGGTTACATAGGTAGATATACTGATGGTTGGGACAAAAGGAGGGGGGAACAACATAGTAACGAAATTGGGCCGTTTGTTCTCCAGGATGTCGTGCAGACAAGTCTGTAATTGCGGCTGAAATCTTTCACATGTAATAAATAATTATAACGAGGAAAGGTGTCAGCGAATTCCTTGTTTCTCACATCATCTCCGCCATCGTTCTCCACACAATTAAAACAGTTACACAGGTCTCAGGCAGGCCTCTGGAACTGCCGTTCTGATGCCAACAAGGCATAGGTCATCTCAGCCTATGCTACCCTCCAGTCCCTCGGCATCCTTGGCGATGACCAGGAAAAAATGGATTCCACTGAAAACACTGGCTACTCCTAATGCTCTCTTCTCGGGCTGACCATATGTGTTCTCTGCATTACCCCGAGAAGCATCTGGTCAGCTGGGTGTGGTGCACAGGGAATCCTCATCTCTCCCAAGTGGGCCATTCTCAATTTTTCCCCTGACTCCATCTGTCTATCTCCCTCCTTTGAAATTCCATTGCTGTCACCGTCATACTAGCCCATTTAAGCTTAATCATCCTTGTCATCTATCTGCCCTCCAGGTTCCATTGGAAGGAGTTTCATCAATGAGTCTTTGACACGCCTGATAAGTTACTTTCCTTGAGGTATGGCTCACACCCTCACAGGTATCTGGGGGATTTCAACCTCCCTACGTCTACATTTGAACTCATTTCTCTTCTGGTCTCCCCCCCCTCGCACCTTCTTTCCCACTTCCTACTCCTCGTTTTTGAACTCACCCTCTCACCGTCCCCTCCCTACTCACAAGGCAGGCACTACGCTTGAAATTTCCCCCTCATCTTCTACTAGATGATGTTTCTTTCTATCTAATCTCATGGCAAACTCCCCCTCCATGTCTTCCGACCACTACTTTGATTCCTTTTCTCTCTCTCGCTCCCCTTCAACGACTACTCACTCTGCCCCTACACAGATGGTAATCTTATGCCGCCGTAGCCAACCTTCGCTTCTCTTTTCCCCGCTTCCTCTCTCCTCTTCCATCCTATCATCTATTCCCTCTGCTCAATCCTTATCCCTCCATCTCTCTGATATTCTGGCCTCCTCAACCTCCTCTCTCTCCCTGTTCTGGCATGCCTTTGAATCTCTATGTCCCTATCCTCTCCGTCCGGCTCGGTCTCTCACATCAGTCCTTTGTTTAAGACATGGTAAGTATATCCTATGTGGACAAAATATGGCACAATTAAACACAGGATGGATAATAATCGATAGTACAATTACACCACAATGTATTGTGCAGCCCCCCCAACACTTGGCTGTCTTTCAAGTCAAGGAATACTAGGACTACAAGAATTACAAGCTTCCTGCACCGCTTTACAAACATGGGACATTCATAATAGCAGTCATGACAAAGTTACACAGCTACATGCACAATACCCACCCAAAAAAACAATACAACACAAAACAGGCCTAATTACCGTAATATAACACTTTCGCATTCAAGCCAATACACTAGACTATTTCCTATTCGCGGAAAGCAAACAATAATGTACAATGCACTATACCAACTTACTTATCGTATCGGTACAATGCAGATTGGACGCAGCTAACAAGCTGTCTTCCCCACTAGAGTGCCGTCCTAAACTCTGGTATGAGAAAACAGGATAAATTTTCTATTCCATAACTACTCATTTGTTTATGGCACAACTATTAGCTACATCGTTACTCAACCATTGTCAAGGTCTGCTCACGCCGCCTCCCCCCCCCCCCCCCCCCATCAATGTAATGCCCCCAGCAACCTCTTCTACATTATAACACCAGTCAATTATATTATATAACCAACATTTTCAGAAAAAAATCAGAGAAATTAAGCAGTAATTACTTGGCTGCCAACTCTTTTGCAATAAAGACAATCACCTCTAGTGCCCTATTTCTGACGTTTGCCACGCATTTTCAATAGCTACAAAGAACAAAATAACCCAAGCCCAAGCCAGCGCTGCCTGTTCTTACCCAGATTTCAAGAGTTGTAGCCGCCTTGGATGCTGTGTTGAACCTCTCTCGGCAGTCTCTTGTTCGCCCACGGAATGTGCTTGTAAGATACCTCTCCATATCCAGAATATAGGATCCACCACATAGTCTTTCAGATTAACTACACACTACTCTTTTGCCATTGGCTTGGGAGCGGGAGTGTCCAAGTGTGGCTTGAATTTCTCCCCATAACTCATCAAACTGCATCTGCCTTTTGAAACCACAGCTCTTACAAAATGCAAATTTCTCTCCACATGTACAGTGCGAGTTTGGGTATTTCCCAAGACAAACGTGCGATGGCTCCTCATCCCCGCGAGGTCGCCAGTCACCAGAAGTGGGGCTTGGGGAAACAAAGGAACAGTCTAGTACATCTACATCCTCTCATTGTCCTTCTTCTAGCTGGCCCATTGTTGTTTCCAACACCATATATTCTTTCAGGATTACTACTCCCTACTCTTTGTTCCGTTTGCTTGGCGCTGGGGTGTCCAAGTGTGCCTTGTATTTCTCTCCCCTACTCATCAAAATGCATCTGCATTTGCAGGAATCTTCCTGTCACCCTCTGCCTTTGAAACGCGTGCTACAAAATGCCAGTTTTCTCCCACAAGACAGGCTCGTTTGGGTATTTCCCCAGGACAAACCTGCGATCGGCTCTCATCACAGAGGTCGCCAGGCACTACACGGAGGCTTCGGTGCTTGTAATAATAACTGTCGGTGCTGCTGCTAGGTTCGGTCTTGGGCTGGCTGCAGGTGCAGGCCCCTCCTCGGGTTGTTAACCCTCTATTCACCATGCTGTCATACGTTTGCGCAGGTGCCTTGCTGCTACTGCTGGGTCTCGGAGGCCTTGCCTCGTTGATTAGCGTCGTGCCAGCCGGCCTTTGCCTTTGGCCTCTGTGGCAGGCTTCTCCCCGCCGCTTTGATTGATCCGCATACTGCCGTTGTGCCATGCTCGAAGCCACTTTCTAATATCCATCATACTATCATCTACCTACCTAACTGTTAACATTAGCTACATTCCATCCAGCTTGTGGCGGTGAAATGGTTTTTTCTTCGTAGTATGTTAACTTTGAAAGTAAATCCCTAAACAGTCACTTGGACACCACCCTTCTACTGTGAAAATAATCATTAATTACTGTGAATGCCTATCAAAATCTGGGTTTTTTTCAAACGGTAAATATGTGTTTGACGTACGTATGTATACCTGCAAGGGATTTGCCTGAATGACGCAACAACAAATGGGTTTTTTTGAGATGACGAAGGGGGCAGATTGTGGGACCGACCATTGAAAAGTAAACCTAAAACCGTCATATTGACCCTCAGCCCATCTACTGTGTGTCTTATTGTGGGACAGATAATCTGGGCACATATTCCAACCTAAGTGGGCATTGCCCCCTTTTTTGCCCCCTGGTGGCGCCAAGGCCTACTCGTAACCTACATTTCTGACCACAAGGTAAAGTGCTGACTTTACACTTGTTTATTCTTTCGTAAGATACAGAAAACAAGTCCCGTCCGGCGACCGAAACAAAGTGTTAACTTGAAGTAAACCGTCGTTTCGTCGATGTCCGAGGAAGTAGGTGTAGGGTGAAGTTTGCGCGTTTCCCACTAAATAATTAATGATAGGATTGGTGAGAGGCCTAGCGAATACTAGATCTGTAGGGAGGGATGAAGCAAGCTATAGGCTTCACCAGCGATGTTCTTGGAATTCTCATAATGTCAGTGAACATTGCTTCTATAAACTAAAATGAGACCAGTATGTGATGTTTTGTAAAACATGATGATTCATTGAACGGAGGACTAATCATTTCAAACAAACTCTGTGCCAATGGTTTGTTCCTTGTTTTAATGATCAAACCTTAATCTCTAATGACCAAACCGCTATCAGGTCAGCTAGTGATTCTTGGTCTCATTTTCATCTAGTGATTGTCACTATCCGACACGCTTTTCATCAAATGAGCTTTCTCACATGCTTCTTTATTTCCGGAAATAGGCTGTACACTATATTTTCCACGATCAGCAGCTTTTGTGCTTTTGAAACTGTTTCCCTTAGTGCTGTATAGTTTACTATTGCAGCTTCCTGTGGACTGGTACGTCTCCCCAGTAGAACCAGTAACCTTCCTGTTGACTGGTATACGTTAATCCTCAGTATGGAAATCCAGTCACTTTCCTGTGACTGGTACGTTCTCCCAAGTAGAAACCAGTAACCTCTCCTGTGACTGTTACGTTTCTCTTCCTCCCAGTAGAACCAGTAACCTTCCTGCGACCTGGTACGTTCTCCCCAGTATAACCCAGTAACCTTCCTGTGAACTGGTTACACGTTCTCCCCGTAGAACCCAGTAACCTTCCTGTGATCTGGTACGTTCTCCCCAGTAGAACCAGTAAACCTTCACTGTGACTGGTACATTCTCCCTCAGTAGGAACCAGTAACCTTCCCTGTGAAGGTACGTTCACCATCTCCCCAGTATAACCAGTAACCTTCCTGTGACTCTGGTACGTTCCTCCTCAGTATAACCAGTAACCTTCCTGTGACTGGTACGTTCTCCCCAGTATAACCAGTAACCTTCCCTGGGACTGGTTACTGTTTCTCGTTCCCCAGTAGAACCCGTAACCTTCCTGTGACTGGTTACGTTCTCCCCCAGTAGAAACCAGTAACCTTCCTGTGACTGATAACGTTTCTCCCCAGTAGAACCAGTAACTTCCTGTGACTGGTATACGTTCTCCCCAGTAGAGAACCAGTAACCTTCCCTGTGACTGGTACGTTCTCCCCCAGTTATAACTAGTACCTTCCTGTGACTGGTACAGTTCTCCCAGTAAGAACCAGTAACCTTCCTGTGACTGGTACGTTCTCCCAGTAGAACCAGTAACCTTCCTGTGACCCGGTACGTTCTCCCCCAGTTAGAACCAGTAAACCTTCCTGTGACTGGTACGTTCTCCCCAGTAGAACCAGTAACCTCTCCTGTATGACTGGTACTTTCTCCCCCAGTATAACTAGTAAACCTCCATGTGACTGTACGTTCTCCCCAGTAGAACCAGTAACCTTCCTGTACTGGACGTTCTCCCCAGTCGAACCAGTAACCTTCCTGTTGACTGGTACGTTCTCCCCAGTAGAAACTCAGTAACCTTCCTGTGACCGGTACGTTCGCCCCAGTAGAACCAGTAACCTTCCTGGTGACTGGTACGTTCTCCCCCAGTAGAACCAGTAACCTTGGATTTTCACGGGGCCTCCCGAGTGGTTTTGTGGAAAATCGTCCTTTTCCGGATTAAAAAAAGAAATAGAGACCAAGCTGGTCTGCAGAGCGACTACTCTTCAGCTTCTGTTTGTTTTTAATGGTGTCCGTAATATGACTTCTCCTCTCTGTTACTACTCAGTTTTTAAGAAACAATAGTGGCCTGACCAAACCCTATTTAGTAAAAAATAACAGAGCCATTTCAGCCACCTAGGGGTTTTAAACCTTCTTTCCATAGCCCATATTCAGTCAGATTATATATTCTATCAAAAAGTAACTGTTTTCCTTTATATTCCTGATTACCCCATCCCTACTGTTTTAACTAGGTTTTCGCTATGTGTACTCTCCCTCGCGGCACACCATACCTGACAATTTTTCCTGATTTTAAAGCAGAACCTGTACAGGGCAAGTAAGAGAGCTGGATCCTCAGCCACTTGGAAACGGCTTGCACTCTGCTTACCTACATACATACAGTGAGTGGAAAAAAGTATTTGAATCCCTGCTGATTTTGTACTTTGCCCACTGACAAAGACATGATCAGTCTATCATTTTAAATGTAGGTTTATTTGAACAGTGAGAGAGCAGAATAACAACAAAAAAATCAGGAAAAAATGAATGTCAAAAAAATGTAGTATAAACTTGATTTACATACTGTGTAACTGAATACAAAACCAACTTTGTTATAAATATGATTAGCTTCCTGCTTATTACACCAACATTCATTTTTATATATTACGCCAACATTATTTATATTATTACACCAACATTCATTTATATTATTACGCCCAACATTCATTTATATGATTATTTACGCCAACATTCATTTCTATTATTTACACCAAACATTCATTTATATTATTACACCCAACATTCATTTATATTATTACACCAATATTCATTTTATATTTTTACAAACAACATTCATTTATATTATTACAACACCCAACATTCATTTATTTTATTACACCAGCATTCATTTATATTATTACACCAACATTCATTTTTAACATGATCATCTAAATATGAATGTGAATAAGCGCAGCACTTATTCACATTCATTAATAAATCACTTCATGACTTCCCAATGGAGTACCACAGTAACAGTGGGGAAAAAAAGTATTTAGTCAGAAACCAATTGTGCAGTTCTCCCACTTAAAAAAGATGAGAGAGGCCTGTATTTTCATCATAGGTACACGTCAACTATGACAGACAAATTTGAGGAAAAAAATCCCAGAAAATCACATTGTAGGATTTTTTAATGAATTTATTTGCAAAATATATGGTGGAAAATAAGTATTTGGTCACCTACAAACAAGCAAGATTTCTGGCTCTCACAGACCTGTAACTTCTTCTTTAAGAGGCTCCTCTGTCCTCCACTCGTTACCTGTATTAATGGACACTTGTTTGAACTTGTTATCAGTATAAAAGACACCTGTCCACAACCTCAAAACAGTCACACTCCAAAACTCCACTATGGCCAAGACCAAAGAGCTGTCAAAGGACACCAGAAACAAAATTGTAGACCTGCACCAGGCTGGGAAGACTGAATCTGCAATAGGTAAGCAGCTTGTTTGAAGAAATCAACTGTGGGGAGCAATTATTAGGAAATGGAAGACATACAAGACCACTGAATAATCTCCCCTCGATCTGGGGCTCCACGCAAGATCTCACCCCGTGGGGTCAAATGATCACAAGAACGGTGAGCAAAATCCCAGAACCACACGGGGGGACCTAGTGAATGACCTGCAGAGAGCTGGGACCAAAGTAACAAAGCCTACCATCAGTAACACACTACGCTGCCAGGGACTCAAATCCTGCAGTGAAAGACGTGTGTCCCCCTGCTTAAGCCAGTACATGTACAGGCCCGTCTGAAGGTTTGCTAGAGTGCATTTTGTAATGATCCAGAAGAGGATTGGGGAGAATGTCATATGGTCAGATGAAACCAAAATATAACTTTTTGGTAAAAAAACTCAACTCGTCGTGTTTGGAGGACAAAGAATGCTGAGTTGCAATCCAAAGAACACCATACCTACTGTGAAGCATGGGGGTGGAAAAAACATCATGCTTTGGGGCTGTTTTTTTGCAAAGGGACCAGGACGACTGATCCGTGTAAAGGAAAAGAATGAATGGGGCCATGTATCGTGAGATTTTGAGTGAAAACCTCATTCCATCAGCAAGGGCATTTGAAGATGAAACGTTGGCTGGGTCTTCAGCATGACAATGATCCCAAACACACCGCCCGGGCAACGAAGGAGTGGCTTCGTAAGAAGCATTTCAAGGTCTTGGAGTGACCTAGCCAGTCTCCAGATCTCAACCCAATGGAAAATCTTTGGAGGGGAGTTGAAAGTCCGTGTTTCCCAGCGACAGCCCCAAAACATCACTGGCTCTAGAGGAGATCTGCATGGAGGAATGGGCCAAAATACCAGCAACAGTGTGTGAAAACCTTGTGAAGACCTTACAGAAAACGTTTGACCTGTGTCATTGCCAACACAAAGGGTATATAACAAAGTATTGACAAAACTTTTGTTATTGACCAAAATACTTATTTTCCACCATAATTTGCAAATAAATTTCATTAAAAAATCCTATAATGTGGATTTTCAGGATTTTTTTTCTCATTTTGTCTTTCATTAGTTGACGTGTACCTATGATGAAAAATTACAGGCCTCTCTTCATCTTTTTAAGTGGGAGAATTTGGCACAATTGGTGGCTGACTAAATACTTTTTGCCCCATGTATGAGTCATAATACCCATAAAACATAACTAAACTAGGATAGTGTCTCAGATCTGGAGCCAAGCCCTATTTAAACAACCTTGTCTCAAAACCTGAATATGAATACCTTTGCTGCAAATGTGCCATAATTTCATGCCTGTACATTTTTGCCGAAATTACACAAACCATAAAACACAACAGGCAATTATCCTCCAGGCAGACCAGAGTGGTTGCATGGAATAGACTCAATGGTTAAAGCCATTGTCGAGCTTGTGTAGACTATTTTTTATAAATCTCATGTGCAAAAGCATTGCCATCATATGTGAAAGACTCTATAGATTTCATAAACAAGATCTCACCAATAAGGGGATTAACAGAAGACTGTATTTTTGGTCACATTAGATGTGGAGAGTCTGTATAGCAGCATTCCCTACAACGAGGGCTGGCAGCCTTAGCTCACTACTTGAGAGACCGAGACACGAGGCTGGCAAGCCTTAGCGCTCACTACTTGAGAGACCGAGACACGAGGGCTGGCAGCCTTAGCTCACTACTTGAGAGACCGAGACACGAGGGCTGGCAGCCTTAGCTCACTACTTGAGAGACCGAGAACACGAGGGCTGGCAGCCTTAGCTCACTACTTTGAGAGACCGAGACACACGAGGGCTGGCAGCCTTAGCTCACCTACTTGAGAGACCGAGACACGAGGGCTGGCAGCCTTAGCTCACGTACTTGAGAGACCGAGACACGAGGCCCCCTGGCAGCCTTAGCTCACTACTTGAGAGACCGAGACACGAGGGCTGGCAGCCTTAGCTCACTACTTGAGAGACGAGAAACTGACAAACACCCGCTACAAACTTTATTCTAGAGCTGAATGTGTTTTTGACATAATTTATAACTATTTAAGGTTTGATGATGAATACGACCTCCAAACGAATGGAACATGGATGGGCTCCACATCACTCCAAGCTATGCTAACCTTTATGTGGGTCTGTTTGAAAATCGTTTTTGTTACAATGAAATACCATTATTGAATAAAAACCCTGACGTGGTATCGATATATTGATGACATTTTTTGCATATGGGGAGGAACGGGAGAAGAGCTGTCAGACTGTATGGCATTACTCAATGACATTGATCCTAATCTCAAATTCACTATTGAATGTGACACTAAACATGTTCATTACCTCGAGCAAAGTGTGAGAGATGCTGTCAAGAAACAATGGCATGTTTTATCATCGGACCCAGCTCTGCCAGCTGAATTTAAGAAACCACCACTTATTGGACATAGGAGAGGTTGCAATTTATGCGACATGATGGTCGATGCCCAACTGCCAAAATGAGCCAGGGCTCGTTTACGCCCTCTTTCGAATGCAGCTATAAATCAAATCCAATCAAATTGTATTTGTCACATACACGTGTTTAGCAGATGTTATAGTGGGTGTAGCGAAATGCTTGTACTTCTAGCTCCGACAGTGCAGTAATATCTAACAATTTCACAACATATACCCAATACACACAAAACTAGTAAGGAATGGGATTTAAAAATATGGACAAGCAATGACAGAGCGGCATGGACTAAGATACAGTAGAATATTATAGAATATAATGCAGTATATACATATGAGATGAGTAGTGCTAGATATGTAAACATTATTAAAGTGACTAGTGTTCCCATTTCTTAAAGTGGCCAGTGATTTCAATAGGCAGAGCAGCAGCCTCTAATGTGCTAGTGATGGCTATTTAACAGTCTGATGGCCTTGAGATAGAAGCTGTTTTTCATTCTCTCGGTCCCCAGCTTTGATGCACCTGTACTGACCTCGCCTTCTGGATGATAGCGGAGTGAACAGGCCGTGGCACGGGCGGTTGATGTCCTTGATGACCTTTTTGACCTTCCTGTGACATCGGGTGCTGTAAGTGTCTTGGAGGGCGGGTAGTTTGCCCCCCGGTAATGCGTTCAGCAGACCGCACCACCCTCTGGAGAGCCCTGCGGTTTGCGGGCGGTGCAGTTGCCGTACAGGCGGTGATACAGCCCGACATGATGCTCTCAATGGTGCGAGCTAATAATGTAAAAAAGAATACATAAAGAGTTGGATTACCATTGAAATAAATGTTTTCACAGTCAGAGCTTGTTTTTCCGGGCTACTTTAAAGGGGCAATCTGCGATTTGCTACATCCAATTTCAAACTTTTATATTAAATTATATATACCCATTGACTCTTTTAAGAATGTAACTTGTAAATAATATGCCCAATGAGCTTTGTTCAACTGTCGTCCCTCATCAGAACCCAACCAACCTGTTTAACTCCATTGTTTGTAAACAATGTAAACAAGGTTCGCCTGAAAACATGAATAAACTAGAATTGAAATAATCACGGACGGTCAGTTCTTGCGTCCCATAGCAGTATGAATTTGAGAGGGGTTGTATTTCTCCAGCCTCAGATTTTACAAAATCGGGTGAGGTGGGTGATTATTTTAAACACATACTTATCTAATTTTTAGTACAACTTTTTTTTTTTTTTTTTCTTAAAAACTGTATTGTTGGTTAAGGGCTTGTAAGTAAAGCATTTCACTGTAAGGTCTACACCTGTTGTATTCGGCGCATGTGACAAATACAATTTAATTGTATTACCTTTTCTAATAGGGTATTTTCTAACAGGGTATTTTCTAAAACAGGGTTTATTCATAACAGGCTCTGTCGTAGCCGGCCGCGACCGGGAAGACCCACGTGGCGGCGCACAATTGGCCCGGCGTTGTCCAGGGTAGGGGAGGGGAATGGCCGGCAGGGATGTAGCTCAGTTGGTAGAGCATGGTGTTTGCAACGCCAGGGTTGTGGGTTCGATTCCCATGTGGGGTATGACATTTTAAAAAAATATATAATGTATGCACTAACTGTAAGTCGCTCTGTATAAGAGCGTCTGCTAAATGACATAAAATAAAAAAATAATAACACGATTTATTCATAACAGGGTTGATTCATAACAGGATTGATTCATAATGTACAAATCCCTATTCAGCTTCAACATCTGCGTAGAGGAAATTATTATCTGTAAGAAGTAAGAGAACTGGTTATTTACCAATTATTTGTTTACATTGGGCCTCATTCACCAACCGTTCTTACGAAGTAATGTGTTCTTAAACCCCACTTACGCACTTTTTAACGAAGATTCTGACATTCACTAATGTTTTCTCATCTTGGATTTTGTCTTAGCTAAGAACAAAATCCACGCACACTCAAGAGCATTCTTACGCACATTTGAGTGATGACAGTTTGCTCCAAATAATTGGTTCTGCATTTAATTTAATTCTACAGTCGTTACAATGATAGTATTTTACTGTAATGTATTTCTGATCATTGTTGAAAAATAAAATCATAGTATGCAAAGAAACCCTAACACTGCAATTTACATCAGCAATTAAGCTGATTAAATCCTGCATTATGTGGTCATTGATCGCGCTATTTATAAGGGCTTAAAATGGGCCTGTTTCTGGACATCAGTCATGCTATCCAAATGGCACATCTATTGCTGCTTGACGAACATTGCCGAGCTCTGAGAAGGGAAACGCATCTTTGAGGATCACGTTGATTTATTTGCAGAGGACTGACGAGTCCTTTGATCGGACGGTTTTCGGCTTCCAAGACACGTTTTAATGGAGCTGTGTGATACTTTGGAGCCAGCGCTGCGAAGCCATACCCAACGGTTCCAATCCCGTACCACCCCATGTGCAGGTACTCTTTCCACCTTGGGATTTTTAGCCTCTGGGACATTTCAGCGGAGAGTTAGCAGACGGGTGGGGCATATCACAGCCATCCATCAGCCGCGCTCTCCCACGAGTTGTGGATGGAATAAATCAACTGGCCACACAATATATTTTCTTCCCCTACACAGCGCTACAACAGCTGCCGGTCAAGAGAGGGTTCTACTCTATTGCGGGTCTGCACAACGTAATCGGGCAATAGACTGCACTCGCGGTGCGCATTAAGGCGCTCTCACCAGACCCGTTCCCGTACCTCAACCGCAAGCAATATCACTCAAATCAATGTACAAGTCATCTGCGACTCCGACAACCATCTCTTGAACGTGGTCTCCCGCTTCCCAGGAGGTGCACATGACTCTTATATTTTGCAGAAACAGTTCTGTGGGAATGCGCCCGGAACAAGGAGCTGCTGGAGACGCATGGCTCATTGGTAAGCATCGTTCAGTAATTTCAAATTCCAATTGTTGGTTTCAAAAATGTGGGTTCTTCAATAATTACTTGGTTTCATTAGGAGATCGGGGGTATGCCCTTGCGCCCTGGCCAAGGACGCCCACTAACAAACCCTAAGACGCACCAAGAGGCCTCTTATAACCAGAGGCATGCACGCACCCGCTCTCCAGCATTGAGCGAACCATTGGTATTCTGAAGGGTCGCTGGATGCGTTTGGACACAGCAGGGGGTAAGCTGCTTTCCAAGCCAGAGAAGTGAGTAGGACTACTTGTTTATTCAGGTTTGAAAAATGGAAGAACATGTTGTAGGATAATCTAATTCCAACAATTCATTTTGTTGAGTTTTTTCAAGCTATTGATAATATTTACAGTGTTTTAGGTTTGCAGAATAATCATAGCCTGTTGTGTGTTCCACAACATTGCTATGAAGCGTGGCGTTCCACTTCCACTTCCGGCACCACACCAGGATGTGCGTCCTGACCCATTGCTGGGACCAGACAACCGACTTGGCGTGGAAGTCAGACAACAAATCATTTCTCGTTTTTTGATTTGTTTTGTCCTTTAAATACCACAAATTAAACACACACATGAAATGACACAGGTGTCAGTGCGCGTTCTTTATATTTTTAAAGTGTGTTTATGTCTTTGAATGTTTCTGATATTGTGGCCAGAGTAGAAGCGATTTTCACAGAGACTTTGCGCAATCCGCTCCTGGTTATCCAAGACCTCATCGGAGATGACACGTGCAGTTGGACGGAACCTGGGGGCACATACAGAGGCAGGCCTACTGCAGGATGGCCGAATGGGGTCAGGTTCCTCTTCACAGAGGGGTTGCCTGGATTGGAGATCTGGAAAATAACAATACAAAAACCATACTGAAAGTAAAACAGTCACAGTTGCACTGATTTTTTTATATTTTTTAGATGTTTCAGTTTTTTCAATATAGGCCTACTGCAAAAGCAATAGGATTTCAAACTGAATAAAACTAGGAATTCAGGTGAGGACTCATTCACAGTCACATAGGCCCACATTTGGTTTGACAAACTGGTGTAAAATTCCTTTCCAATCGTTTTCACCGTTGCTTTCAGTTAAATTTGGCATGAAATTGTATAAATTCAGAAAGACTTGCTTACGGTCTGATTCACTGGTGGGAGATGGCCATGGAGGATATGAAGCTGTTGAGATAGGGCCCTGGTCAGTGTCCAGTTGCTCCGCTGATGGCACACCTGAGTGCCATCTCACCAATAATGGTCCCGATGCGCTGGTCAATCTCAGATAACTCAGGGCCTGCATGCCCCCTCCAGTGGTCAGCGTATGTCTCTTATGTTTGGCAAATGATTTTTTTGTGCTCTGATTTTAAGTCAAACCATTTCTTTTTTACATCTTCAATTGAGCGACGTTGTCCAATAAAACAGAGTTCCCGGAATCGTGAATGAGGGAAATAAGTATTTGACCCTCTCTCAATCAGAAAGATTTCTGACTCCAGGTGTCTTTTATACAGGTAATGAGCTGAGATTAGGAGCACACTCTTAAAGGGAGTGCTCCTAATCTCAGCTTGTTACCTGTATAAAAGACACCTGTCCACAGAAGCAATCAATCAGATTCCAAACTCTCCACCACGGCTAAGACCAAAGAGCTCTCCAAGGATGTCAGCGACAAGATTGTAGACCTACACAAGGCTGGAATGGGCTACAAGACCATCGCCAAGCAGCTTGGTGAGAAGGTGACAACAGTTGGTGCGATTATTCGCAAATGGAAGAAAACACAAAATAACTGTCAATCTCCCTCTGCCTGGGCCTCCAAGCAAGATCTCACCTCGTGGAGTTGCAATGATCATGAGAACGGTGAGGAATCAGCCCAGAACTACACGGAAGGATCTTGTCAATGATCTCAAGGCAGCTGGGACCATAGTCACCAAGAAAACAATTGGTAACACACTACGCCGTGAAGGACTGAAATCCTGCAACGCCAGCAAGGTTCCCCTGCTCAAGAAAGCACATATACATGCCCGTCTGAAGTTTGCAATGAACATCTGAATGATTCAGAAGAGAACTGGGTGAAAGTGTTTGTGGTCAGATGAGACCAAAATCGAGCTCTTTGGCATCAACTCAACTCGCCGTGTTTGGATGAGGAGGAATGCTGCCTATGACCCCAAGAACACCATCCCCACCGTCAAACATGGAGGTGGAAACATTATGCTTTGGGGGTGTTTTTCTGCTAAAGGGACAGGGACAACTTCACCGCATCAAAGGGACAATGGACGGGGCCATGTACCGTCAAATCTTGGGTGAGAACCTCCTTCCCTCAGCCAGGGCATTGAAAATGGGTCGTGGATGGGTATTCCAGCATGACAATGACCCAAAACACACGGCCAACGGCAACAACGGAGTGGCTCAAGAAGAAGCACATTAAGGTCCTGGAGTGGCCTAGCCAGTCTCCAGACCTTAATCCCATAGAAAATCTATTGAGGGAGCTGAAGGTTCGAGTTTGCCAAACGTCAGCCTCAAAACTTTAATGACTTCGAGAAGATCTGCAAAGAGGAGTGGGACAAAATCCCTCCTGAGATGTGTGCAAACCTGGTGGCAAACTACAAGAAACGTCTGACCTCTGTGATTGCCAACAAGGCAAGTACTAAGTCATGATTTTCAAAGGGGTCAAATACTTATCAAATACTTATTTCCCTCATTAAAATGCAAATCAATTTATAACATTTTTTACATGCATTTTTATGGATTTTTGTTGTTGTTATTCTGTCTCTCACTGTTCAAATAAACTACCATTAAAATGATAGACTGATCATGTCTTTGTCAGTGGGCAAAGGTACAAAATCAGCAGGGGATCAAATACTTTTTTCCCTCACTTTATAAGGAGCATTGGTGGCAGATCTGAAGGCCGAATGGTAAAGATCATCTAGCCGCTCGATTTATCCTACCATGACTATATCCAACCCAGCTCCATGTGTTGCCACTATCATGTATCCTACCATGACTATATCCAACCCAGCTCCATGTGTTGCCACTATCATGTATCCTACCATGACTATATCCAACCCAGCTCCATGTGTTGCCACTATCATGTATCCTACCATGACTATATCCAACCCCAACTCCATGTGTTGACACTATCATGTATCCTACCATGACTATATCCAACCCCAACTCCATGTGTTGCCACTATCATGTATCCTACCATGACTATATCCAACCCAACTCCATGTGTTGACACTATCATGTATCCTACCATGACTATATCCAACCCAGCTCCATGTGTTGCCACTATCATGTATCCTACCTGGCTGAAGCTTTGATCCAGTGGAAGAAGTATTGAGGGGCAGGGAGGTTAAAGGTCACTGCAGGGATACAGCTGTTACTCTACACTATCCCTAGATAATCCAGTAATGAGAGAAAATGTATAGAATATTTATGGGCGTATCAAATCTGTAAAATGTTTTAACTAATTACTTTTGTTTTTTTTTGACGTTTTCTTTGTGTAGTTTTTCCAGGTTTCTGATTTGTCCCTGTTTTTCTGTTTTTCGCACTCAAAATCACACTGTTAATAGAAAAACAACAAAATTCTGAGTCCACAACAATACTTAAACACATCAGGAGACCACTTTTGACATTTTCCTTTTTGGGTGTAGATACCATTTAATTCAAGTGGCACCAGCAAGAGCCTTGCTTGGTTAGTTGGTGTCTCTGTTGCACACGTGATTGCAGAGTTATTAGCATCATCGCTAACGGCTACACATAGTGGTAGATAAACGCTCACACTCAGACAGGGGTATTTCAGTGCTGTTTCCCCTTCAGGAAGTTGAAGGAAAATACAAATCCCTTAGGCAGATTTAACGTCGACTTGCAGTGAGTTAAGAACAAATCCGACAAAAAATGATGTAAATTGTAACACCACCCAAAAGGGCACTTTAGAGACTGGAAGGGCAAAGGGGCATGCGGTCTACACAGGTAGAGCCCTGTCTGTCCACGTTGCCTTTGGCAAAGGGGCATGCGGTCTACACAGGTAGAGCCCTGTCTGTCCACGTTGCCTTTGGCAAAGGGGCATGCGGTCTACACAGGTAGAGCCCTGTCTGTCCACGTTGCCTTTGGCAAAGGGGCATGCGGTCTACACAGGTAGAGCCCTGTCTGTCCACGTTGCCTTTGGCAAAAGGGGCATGCGGTCTACACAGGTAGAGCCCTGTCTGTCCACGTTGCCTTTGGCAAAGGGGCATGCGGTCTACACAGGTAGAGCCCTGTCTGTCCACGTTGCCTTTGGCAAAGGGGCATGCGGTCTACACAGGTAGAGCCCTGTCTGTCCACGTTGCCTTTGGCAAAGGGGCATGCGGTCTACAAGGGGCAGGTAGAGCCCTGTCTGTCCACGTTGCCTTTGGCAAAGGGGCATGCGGTCTACACAGGTAGAGCCCTGTCTGTCACAGGTAGAGCCCTGTCTGTCCACGTTGCCTTTGGCAAAGGGGGCATGCGGTCTACACACAGGTAGAGCCCTGTCTGTCCACGTTGCCTTTGGCAAAGGGGCATGCGGTCTACACAGGTAGAGCCCTGTCTGTCCACGTTGCCTTTGGCAAAGGGGCATGCGGTCTACACAGGTAGAGCCCTGTCTGTCCACGTTGCCTTTGGCAAAGGGGCATGCGGTCTACACAGGTAGAGCCCTGTCTGTCCACGTTGCCTTTGGCAAAGGGGCATGCGGTCTACACAGGTAGAGCCCTGTCTGTCCACGTTGCCTTTGGCAAAGGGGCATGTGGTCTACACAGGTAGAGCCCCTGTCTGTCTGTCCACGTTGCCTTTGGCAAAGGGGCATGCGGTCTACACAGGTAGAGCCCTGTCTGTCCACGTTGCCTTTGGCAAAAGGGGCATGCGGTCTACACAGGTAGAGCCCTGTCTGTCCACGTTGCCTTTGGCAAAGGGGCATGTGGTCTACACAGGTAGAGCCCTGTCTGTCCACGTTGCCTTTGGCAAAGGGGCATGCGGTCTACACAGGTAGAGCCCTGTCTGTCCACGTTGCCTTTGGCAAAGGGGCATGCGGTCTACACAGGTAGAGCCCTGTCTGTCCACGTTGCCTTTGGCAAAGGGGCATGTGGTCTACACAGGTAGAGCCCTGTCTGTCCACGTTGCCTTTGGCAAAGGGGGCACTGCTGCTCATGTGGCGGCTCAGTTAAAAGGTGAGAAACTTTTTATTGTTTTTGGGCAGGATTATGTGAGGTGTTATACAAAAAAATTGCAATGCATCTTGGTCGATTTAGCTCGGAATATGCCACCATCTGCAATCTGTCACCTAATCCTGCCTAATGGGCAGGTCAGCCCTGGAGGAAAGTGTTGTCTGTAAGAAGAGAGAACATACATTTTACATTTTAGTCATTTAGCAGACGTTCTTATCCAGAGCGACTTACAGTTAGTGATTGCATACATTTTCATACTGGCCCCCCGTGGGAAACGAACCCACAACCCTAGCGTTGCAAGCACCATGCTCTACCAACTGAGCTACAGGGGTGTACCTTTCAGAGGATATTCCTCCTATTCGTCTCTCAGCCTATGCATAGCATCTGATTGTTTTTAAATGACTTCTTATGACATTGTTTGCCAGAATAACGATGAAATAAAGATTTTTCCAATCTGTGTTACCTACTCCACTCAGCAGATGGCGATGTGAGTCTTTCAGGTGATGCTTCTTACGTGACGTATAATCTAGTGGACGGGAGTCTTCTTCAACAGCGACAAAATACTACTGATTTAACCACATCGGTAGCTTGCTAGCGAACATAAAACCTTTAGACCAATCTTGTGTATATTAATGTCAGTGATTTTAAACATAATTCTGTTTACGTATTTACTAGTTAACAAAACTTAATTTGCTTGTTAATTGAAGTTGGCTAATTTGTTAAATTGATAACGTTACTGCACTAGGCTAATCGCTAATGCTAACTAACTAGCTAGCTAACATCCACGACCATGAGCTCACTAAGCTATACGGAGAAAGAAGCTCTGGGGCTGAACATCATCGTAAAAGAAGAAGAAGAAGAGGAGGATATTACATTTAAAGGAGAGGAAGAATATTTTGGAGTAAAAGAGGAAGAGGAGGCTATTACAATAAAAGAGAAGGAGGAAGACGTTCTGGGAGTGAAAGAGGAAGGAATGGAGGAGGAGAATGAAGGTCCTGTTAACACCAGTGATTATTGTCTTAAAAGCATTTGCACAAACTATGCAGTTGTTGAGCTAGGCTAATGTGTGGTTTTAAAGGGGCATTCTACTTTAGTTCTACACTTGAATATGTTCTTCAGTACTGTATAAGTTGTTTAAGGGGCAATCCACCATTGGTTCATGCATTTTTGGGACTTTTAAATGTATAGATTTAATGAATTCTCCATGTGGTCTATATTAAAGTGCACCTCATCTAATATAACAGGCTTTTAAAATTCAATATTGGTGCATAATTTCTACTTAAAATATCAAAGAGACACAAAAGGCACCCATTTAGTGGAACGACCCTTTACATTTGCATCACAAACAATATTTTATAAAATCATGTTGAACGTGGCCATTTTAGGCCCTGCTTAGATATATTAATGCCTCTTTTAAGACCCTGTGATTGTAATAGACGGTCATAAGTTTACAATCTGTTTGATGTTCTCGTTCAACACAGGAGAGAGACATGACTATCATGGATCCTCTGGGGAGCCTCAACAACATCCTGATGCTGACGAGGCAGAGAAGAGTCTCTCCAGATCAGAACACCAGATGGTACAGCTTGGTCTGGTCTAGCATACAGCTTGCTCTATCGGGGTCTGGGTTTCTGTAAAGCACTTTATGACAACAGTGACATCAGCATCCATAATGATATGTGTCTGTGTCCCCTCTATATGGTTACCAGGACAACGCTAGCCCTTCCGCCCTCCCAGAGTCCCCGTGTCGTACCTCTCCCAGTAGCACCTTACTGCTGGGTCTGAAGAGGTTGTCTGTGCGGCTGGTGGACTGCAGGAAAACAACGGGGCTGAGTGGAACTGTGAGAGGAGGAGAAGAGAAGAAAGGAGCAGATTTGATTCATCAAAGTAAGTGCTGTAGTTGACATGAAGATAGACTGGTGGATATGGATTTATGAATATCAAACACTGAAAAAAGATTCTACCAATGAAAAGAGAGAAACCAATAGACTATATAAAACCTTGATGAAAGTTAGCTTTAGAGAGAGAGTTTCAAGATGATCCAATATAAGGTGCATGTTTTACAAAAACATTTCCTAAAAATATTATGAATGTTACATTGCCTGTCCCAGTCACTATTTACAATACTGTAGAACAGGCAAAACCAAACTCAAGACACTTCAATATGGTCTGTATTGCTTCATTAACATCTGATCTACAGAATTGGTAAAAAATTGTAAATATATATATTTTTTAAACAAGCTCCGTAAGCCTTTTCTAAAAGCCATGAAATATTTTCTGTGACACTTGGTCTCTGTAAATTCATCCAATTTCCTACTTTAACAGGTAAATAAAAACCTGAACTCCAAAGTATAGACTTTAAAGAATGTGGTTTAATTTGGAAATGCCTAACTTTATTTGTTCATGTGACATGTCAGTGTGGTGCTAACAGTTTAGTTTCCTCCTCTGTATTTTCCCATACCGGGCTCAAACCAGTGATCCTCTGCTTCTCAACACACGTGACAATACCGCTCTCCTTGACAATGAACCGATTGAGCTGTACAAAAGGTACCAGCTGGATAGCTCCATCTGTGACGTTTTCAGCTAAAGGTCAGTTGGATAGCTCCATCTGTGACGTTTCAAGCTAAAGGTATCAGCTGGATAGCTCCATCTGTGACGTTTCAAGCTTAAAAATACCAAATGGATAGCTCCATCTGTGATTTCAAGCTAAAGCTACCAGTTGGAAGCTCCATGTGTGACGTTTCAAGCTAAAGGTACCAGTTGGAAGCTCCATCTGTGACGTTTCAAGCTAAAGGTACCAGTTGGATAGCTCCATGTGTGACGTTTCAAGCTAAAGGTACCAGTTGGATAGCTCCATCTGTGACGTTTCAAGCTAAAGGTACAGTTGGATAACTCCATGTGTGACGTTTCAAGCTAAAGGTACCAGTTGGATAGCTCCATCTGTGACGTTTAAAGCTAAGGTACCAGTTGGATAGCTCCATCTGTGACGTTCAAGCTAAAGGTACCAGTTGGATAGCTCCATCTGTGACGTTTCAAGCTAAAGGTACCAGTTGGATAGCTCCATGTGTGACGTTTCAAGCTAAAGGTACCAGTTGGATAGCTCCATCTGTGACGTTTCAAGCTAAAGGTACCAGTTGGATAGCTCCATCTGTGACGTTTTCAAGCTAAAGGTACCAGTTGGATAGCTCCATCTGTGACGTTTCAAGCTAAAGGTACCAGTTGGATAGCTCCATGTGTGACGTTTCAAGCTAAAGGTACCAGTTGGATAGCTCCATCTGTGACGTTTCAAGCTAAAGGTACCAGTTGGATAGCTCCATGTGTGACGTTTCAAGCTAAAGGTACCAGTTGGATAGCTCCATCTGTGACGTTTAAAGCTAAAGGTACCAGTTGGATAGCTCCATCTGTGACGTTTCAAGCTAAAGGTACCAGTTGGATAGCTCCATGTGTGACGTTTTCAAGCTAAAGGTACCAGTTGGATAGCTCCATGTGTGACATTTCAAGCTAAAGGTACCAGTTGGATAGCTCCATCTGTGACGTTTCAAGCTAAAGGTACCAGTTGGATAGCTCCATCTGTGACGTTTCAAGCTAAAGGTACCAGTTGGATAGCTCCATCTGTGACGTTTCAAGCTAAAGACCAGTTGGATAGCTCCATGTGTGACGTTTCAAGCTAAAGGTACCAGTTGGATAGCTCCATGTGTGACGTTTCAAGCTAAAGGTACCAGTTGGATAGCTCCATGTGTGACGTTTCAAGCTAAAGGTACCAGTTGGATAGCTCCATGTGTGACGTTTCAAGCTAAAGGTACCAGTTGGATAGCTCCATGTGTGACGTTTCAAGCTAAAGGTACCAGTTGGATAGCTCCATGTGTGACGTTTCAAGCTAAAGGTACCAGTTGGATAGCTCCATCTGTGACGTTTCAAGCTAAAGGTACCAGTTGGATAGCTCCATGTGTGACGTTTCAAGCTAGCTGTGGAGCGAGTTTACGGCACGTTCTTTTCACCGTTACACATGTTCAGGTTGACCTTTCCTGTGTCCCCCACCATCACACAATTACTGTTGTTGTTTATTACAAACCTAGGTCTGGATCAAGTGGGCATCATTTGGAAAGCTTATTCTATTGCCAACATGACTAGCTAATGTCTAAAATGAGATGTGTTGTGGCCAGTGAGAGGATGAATATTAATGTGATCTACTGCTGAAAGTTGTGCTACTAGTCAGAGTGCTAGAGCCAGACACTCACTATACCACAATAAGTGGTGTGTATTTAACAGATGGTGATCAGAAACAAATCAGTCCCTTGTTTGCTCTGTTTGACCTACTCTGCTTTCTGACATGGAAAAGCCTTTTCAACTATAAAGGTGTATTTGGCTGCCATTTAGGCTGTTATTTGATGAAGGACATGCGTCACCTACGCCCAGTACTCTCATAGACATGCGTCACCTACGCCCAGTACTCTCATAGACATGCGTCACCTACGCCCAGTACTTGAGGCCATTTCCACTGTTGGATCCGCTGGAAAGTGTAGAAATTAGATTTCTCTAGTTTAAAACTGCTTTACTTTTAGCCATTACATTCGTATACTGAGTTACATCCCCCCCCCCCCATAATGTCATGAGGTTCTATAGTAGCAAGGGTCTGACACCTCCGGAGGGCTTGATGGCTCAATCCACCAGAGGTGTGGCTACATCCTAGGCATTTTTCAAAGGCATCTCTGTTCAAGAGATCTGTAATGGAGCATGTTGTGGTGATGTACCTTCATGAGGTTCTACTGACTGGACATCACTGCACATACGGTGAGTTAGTGTCGGGATCTCTGAGGGATGATCCTGTCTAGACTTGGCATCGGAGAGTATATGAGCGCTATATCCCCAAAGTGAGAGACCGAAAGAGTCATTGGAATAGAACTTAAGGTTACCTAACATAACCCTGATTCTATGATGTTCACCACATCACCTTTCACACATGGAAGACAAACATGTACTTAGAAGGGAAGACAGGAGCGACTATTGGCCCCTTAAATGGGAAGTGGAGTGTACACAGGAAGCGGCGCAGGTCCTGGTCCAGGCACTTGTCATCTCCCGTCTGGACTACTGCAACTCGCTGTTGGCTGGCCTCCCTGCCTGTGCCATTAAACCCCTACAACTCATCCAGAATGCCGCAGCCCGTCTGGTGTTCAACCTTCCCAAGTTCTCTCACGTCACCCCCCTCCTCCGCACACTCCACTGGCTTCCAGTTGAAGCTCGCATCCGCTACAAGACCATGGTGCTTGCCTATGGAGCAGTGAGGGGAACGGCACCTCTGTACCTTCAGGCTCTGATCAGTCCCTACACCCAAACGAGGGCATTGCGTTCATCCACCTCTGGCCTGCTGGCTCCCCTTCCTCTGCGGAAGCATAGCTCCCGCTCAGCCCAGTCAAAACTGTTCGCTGCTCTGGCACCCCAATGGTGGAACAAGCTCCCTCACGACGCCAGGACAGCGGAGTCACTCACCACCTTCCGGAGACATTTGAAACCCCACCTCTTTAAGGAATACCTGGGATAGGATAAAGTATTCCTTCTAACCCCCCCCCCCCCCCCCCCCCCCCCCAATTGTAAAGTGGTTATCCCACTGGCTATAGGGTGAACGCACCAATTTGTGAGTCGCTCTGGCTAAGAGCGTCTGCTAAATGACGTTAATGTGCCCTTGAGCAAGGCACTTAACCCTAATTGCTCCTGTAAGTCGCTCTGGATAAGAGCGTCTGCTAAATGACTAAAATGTAATGTAAATGTAATGTAAATGTTCTGCTTTATATCCTGGAGTATCTAATGATGAAACATTATGGAGTCTTAAAGGAGGACTGGAGCATCTAATGATGAAACATTATGGAGTCTTAAAGGAGGACTGGAGCATCTAATGATGAAACATTATGGAGTCTTAAAGGAGGACTGTAGCATCTAATGATGAAACATTATGGAGTCTTAAAGGAGGACTGTAGCATCTAATGATGAAACATTATGGAGTCTTAAAGGAGGACTGTAGCATCTAATGATGAAACATTATGGAGTCTTAAAGGAGGCTTCACCTACAGATGAAACATTATGGAGTCTTAAAGGATTGGAGCATCTACATGAAACATATGGAGTCTTAAAGGAGGACTGGAGCATCTGATGAAACATTATGGATCTTAAAGGAGGACTGTAGCATCTAATGATGAAACATTATGGAGTCTTAAAGGAGGACTGTAGCATCTAATGATGAAACATTATGGAGTCTTAAACAGGACTGGAGCATCTAATGATGAAACATTATGGAGGCTTAAAGGAGGACTGGAGCATCTAAAGATGAAACATTGTGGAGTCTTAAAGGAGGACTGTAGCATCTAATGATGAAACATTATGGAGTCTTAAAGGAGGACTGTAGCATCTAATGATGAAACATTATGGAGTCTTAAAGGAGGACTGTAGCATCTAATGATGAAACATTATGGAGTCTTAAAGGAGGCCTGTATTATCTAAAGATGAAACATTATGGAGTCTTAAAGGAGGACTGTAGCATCTAATGATGAAACATTATGGAGTCTTAAAGGAGGACTGTAGCATCTAATGATGAAACATTATGGGGTCTTAAAGGAGGAACCCAGCATCTAATGATGAAACAGATGGAGGTCTTAAAGGAGGACGGGGATATCTAGTCAGTCACAGCTGAATGCATTCACCCTAAATGTGTCTTCCTCATTGAACCCAACCCCTCTGAATCAGAGAGGTGTGGGGGCTGCCTTAATCAATGTTCCACGTCATCAGCACCGGGGAGCAGTTGTTGTTGGGGGATAACTGCTTTGCTCAAGTGCAGAACGGCAGACCTTTCCACCTTGCGGGCGTGGGGATTCGAACCAGTGACCTTTCGGTTACTGGCCCAACACTCTTAACCGCTAGTCTACAAATGTTCCAATTTCAATTAATTATTTCTCAATGATGCTTTAAAGGAGAAGTTTACCCAAAATCCAGAAACTCTGAAGTGATTCCATACTGTGAAACCAGTCCAGTGGAGTTTGCCCTCTCTCCCTGTAGTGCTGTACTGAAACAGCTTCAAACACGTATCACGTGACGTTGCTGAATGCAGGCCAAGCTCTGCTGCTTTGCCAGTTAATTTGTTATTTTATTAAAGCTATGGCCTTTGGCTTTCACCTGGAATTGTTTATTTATGTCTGAGAAAAAAACGTTTTTCAATCAATAAAACAAATACAAATATGATGATATCATAGTGAATTCATGACATCTGAATGAACAAGTATTCAGACCCCTTGACCTTTTCCATATTTTGTTATGTTACAGCCTGATTCTAAAATAATTAATTAAAAAAAATTATTTCATCAGTCTACTACACACAATACTCCTTAATGACAAAAAACAAAACAGGTTTAAATTTTTTTTTGCAAATGTATTAAAAATAAAAAACAGATACCTTATTTAAATAAGTATTCAGACGCTTTGCTATGAGACTCAAATTGAGCTGAGATGCATCATGTGTCCATTGATCCTTGAGATGTTTCTAGAACTTACCTGTGGTAAATTCAATTGATTGGACATGATTTGGAAAGGCACACACCTGTCTATAATAGAGCTGGACTGCCATTGGTGGGCCTGGGAGGGCATAAGCCCACCCACTTGGGAGCCAGGCCCAGCCAATCAGAATTAATTTTTCCCTACAAAAGAGCTTTATTACAGAGAGAAATACTCCTCAGTTTCATCAGCTGTCGGGATGTCTGGTCTCAGACTATGTGGAAGTACTGGGCTGGCGTTGTTATACGTGATCTGCGGTTGTGAGGCCGGTTGGATGCACTGCCAAATTCTCAAAAAATACGAAGTTGGCTTATGGTAGAGAAATTAACATTAAATTCTATGGTAACATCTCCAGTGGATATTCCTGCAGTCAGCATGCCAATTGCACACTCCCTCAAAACTTGAGACATCTGTGGCATTGTGTTGTGTGACAAAACTGCATATTTTATTGGCCTTTTATTGTCCCCAGCACAAGGTGCACCCTTGTAATGATCATGCTGTTTAATCAGCTTCTTGATATGCCACACCTGTCAGGTGGATGGATTATCTTGGCAAAGGTGAAATGTTCACTAACAAGGATGTAAAAAAAATTGTGCCAGGAACGCTCTACAACATCATTTGTTTTGAAATCACACCAAGATTGTTGTAATTGATGAAATGTTGCAAAACTGTCCTCAGGTTATTGAGGGATCTGCTTTGGATTAAATGTCATAGCAAGGTGGTTTTATCAAGTGGAGGTTTCATTCAGGTCTCTCTTTAAATAAACACTGTCTTTGGCAGGAGAAAATCCAAAGTCGGAGGAACCAGAGACGTCCAAACCAGCAAGACGACACCTCTGCTCCCAGTGTGGAACTAGGTTTGCCAAGTTAGGAAGCCTGAAAAGACATGAGAAGACACACACAGTAGAGAAGCCATACCATTTCTCCCAGTGTGGAAAGACTTTAAACCGGTTAGACAACCTGAAATCACATCAGCAAATACACACAGTGGAGAAGCCGTACCACTGCTCCCATTGTGGAAAGAGTTTTAACAGGTTAGACACCCTGAAAAGACATGAGAGGGCACACACGGGAGTGAAGCCACACCATTGCGCCCAGTGTGGAAAGAGTTTTAACCGGTTAGACTACCTGAAAGCTCATGAGCGAATACATACAGGGGAGAAGCTTTTCCATTGCTCCCAGTGTGGAAAGAGTTTTAACCGGTTAAACTACCTGAAAGCTCATAAGCGAATACACACAGGGGAGAAGCCTTTCCATTGCTCCCATTGTGGAGAGAGTTTTAACTGGTTAGCATCCCTGAAAATACATGAGAGGGCACACACAGGAGCGAAGCCACACCATTGCGCCCAGTGTGGAAAGAGTTTTAACCGCTTAGGAAACATGAAAGCTCATGAGCGAATACACACAGGGGAGAAACCTTTCCATTGCTCCCATTGTGGAAAGAGTTTTAATCAGTTAGACAACTTGAAAAGACATGAGAGGACACACACAGGAGCGAATCCATACCATTGCGCCCAGTGTGGAAAGAGTTTTAACCGCTTAGGAAACATGAAAGCTCATCTGAGAATCCACACAGGAGAGAATAATTACTTATCCTAGTGTATAAATTGATATTTCACATCACTTTTACTTAAAGTTCATCAGAGGACATACACAGTGCTCCTATTGTCTTTATATTGTTGACTGAGATTGTGTTTACTTGTTTATACCATATGAAATGTGTTTATACAAAGTATACTTAAACATTTATTTGTATGTTTTTATTAGAAAACATGAATTGAACATGGAGTTTATCAGTTTGAATATAGAGTAGATCAGATTCCATGTGTTTAAATGGTCCTTTTTTAAACTCTGACTATGTGTGTGTTTATCTGGGTGTGTCATTCCTCCAGCTCTACAGATAATCAAATTATATTTGGATGTGATGGATTTGCTACATTGTTTACATTTGCATTGTTGGCCCACTGATGATTAATTAAATAAATGTTCTCTGATTCTGTAATGGAACATTTTAATTGTATGTGTCCACATAACTGGGTATGTGACTAACCTTGTGAAACTGTCCTATTATAATCTCCTGTTCTTGGGAGTATCATTCTGTGTTGCAAACCAGCTTCAACCTGCGTCCTTGTATAAATAAAGTCCCGCCCAGGAACAGGAAACTATAAAGATATGTGCTCATCACCCAATGCTTTGGAATTCATACTGTCTACACTGCACTGTGTAACTCTGTTATTCTCTCTGAGCTCAGAAATAAAGAATCTTGGTTCGACTTAGACTCCAGCAGATCCTTATTTTATAATATCCACCACAACACGTCCACGGATTGCTGTTTCATCATTGTCTTAATGAAGAGTTCTTCGTTCGACTTTCCTGGGGGCAGTTACAAGCCTGCCACTGGTTGAATAAACTTTGTTTCCACGTCATTTCAACAAAACAAATCCATGTGATGATGTTAGATCAATGTGGAAAACTGATTGGATTTGCAAAAAGCCATCAATATATTAATTTTTTACTAATCTGGCAATCTAAATCCAATGACAGGTGACATTTTGGATCAATATCCACCTTAGTAGCTAAGTTTCCATGCAATTTGTGACATATTTTCATGTGAATATTCTCAAATCTGCATGAAACAATATACACATTTTCCCACCAGAACCTTTTCCATCTAACAGACTGTTGCGGATCAAAGGCTTTGCGTGATGACGTAGTGCACAAAAAATACTCATGTTTGCAACAGTTGGGCTAATGATTACAGACTATGTCAGCTAGATACAGGCAACAGTGTGGAAGGTCACTGTCTGTCACCTCAAATGTTTCTCTCCACCTGTGTGCACCTACATTCTAAACTTTCATTCATAGGCTAGGTTGTAGCAACCTCATGATGGGTATAGGGAAAAGTATCATGTAGTAGCATAAACCTATTGCTGTTACATTTGTCACGAACCGTCTCAAGTTCGTAACAAAAGGGAGACACGTGGAGACAAGGAATACCCAAAATATATATTTATTAGCTAAAGTAAACTAAATCAAATAACAATGGTGTGTGTAATCAGTAATCAGTAGTGTAAGTGAGTGTTTGCATGCATCAATGTAATAATGCAAGGTGTTGAAAGGTGCCAAAGCAAACAACCAAAAAGCCACAACAATACCACAACCAAAATCAGTCAAAGTATCTGCCTGGAGAGAGTCTCCTCAATGAATGTGGAAGAGGTCCATTTATGCTGGGACACACCCGGCCCAGGTGTTTCCCATGTAGCTGACGACCCTCCCAACTCCGCCCACCGGCATCCTAATAAGGAAACAAGAGCAAAGAGAGAGAATACGGCAGACAGAGTGGGAGGGGCGTCACACATTGAACAGGGTGAATGGAATATGAATGACAGTCATCCAATGTATGTAGAAATATGGCCATGCTTATGAAAAACAAAATGTCCTCCCTCATCTTAAAACGGCACCAACCGCCACTGTTTGGGTGGTGGACCATTCTTGGTACACATGGGAAACTGTTGAGCTGGAAAAACCCAGCAGCGTTACAGTTCTTGACACAAACCGGTGCGCCTGGCACCTACTACCATACCCCGTTCAAAGACACTTAAATATTTTGTCTCCCCCATTCACCCTCTGAATGGCTCACATACACAATCCACGTCTCATTTGTCTCAAGGCTTAAACATCCTTCTTTAACCGGTCTCCTCCCCTTCATCTACACTGATTGAAGTGGATTTAACAAGTGACATCAATAAGGGATCATAGCTTTCAACTGGATTCACCTAGTCAGTCTATGTCATGGAAGGAGAAGGTATTCTTAATGTTTTGTATACTCAGTGTATATCACTAAAGATAATCAAGTGCCATTTGCATGTGATGCATTTGCTCTATTGTTTACAGGATGATTTGTATCTTATAGAGTGTGGCTTTAAGGGAATAGTATGGTCAATTTTAGCACACACCACCACTTCCCCCACTGCTTCACACTCCTTTGTCTCATGTCCTTCTGAACACTTACATTTTAGTCATTTAGCAGACGCTCTTATCCAGAGCGACTTACAGTTAGTGCATATATTATTATTTATTTTTTTCATACCCCCCGTGGGAATCGAACCCACTACCCTGGCGTTGCAAACGCCATGCTCTACCAACTGAGCTACATCCCTGCCGGCCATTCCCTCCCCTACCCCGGACGACACTGGGCCAATTGTGCGCCGCCCCATGGATCTCCCAGTCGCGGCCGGCTACGACTGGATTCGAACCAGGATCACTAGTGGCACAGCTAGCACTGCAATGCAGTGCCTTAGACCACTGTGACACACCTTGGAACCTCCCTCCTACACACTGCTGCCACATGCCCATAAGTTTGACACCTGTAACATCTTAAGGTATTCGGCACATATGCTCTCACTGGATAACTTATATATCCTAACCTCACTTTCTCAGGCAAAGACTCAACTTTAAAACTCAAAAGAACAGACAATGACTCTTCTGTTTCCCCACTCTCGCCACCCTGTTTACGTTGCACCAAACGACGAGCATCACACACACCGGGAATCATCTCCTTCAATTGGTCAACTTTTACATTCACTACTACTCCAGTAATCACTCCTCTCAATGGCACACTTTTCTTAAGAGCGAAACAATTCACAATTCTTTCCCCCATTTTTTAAAACTCTGAGCGCCTTCTCCCTCTGCCCAACAGAAACTCAAACAATTATCACTAGACCACTTCTGGTTACCCTCACCGATTCTACTATACCCAACGCTCTTTTCACCCATCTTGAAACCACAATTGGATCAGCCAAAAGGCAAGGATCCATTTTCCCCACAAACTTCATTCCTACTGTCACAGACACATCTTTATGCTGACCCGCTGTGTAATCCTCGGGCTCCGAGTACTTCATCACACCTTCCACCTCCGATACATCACCCTCATTCACTTCCATTTCTCCTCCTGTCTTCAGCTCACTTTGCTTACATTTCCTACCACTCTTCTTTAACAAACCTTCTCCCTTTTTCCCGCCATTTTCAACTGACTCAAACTCAGTCTTCCTCCATCTCTCTCTTAGACCTCCTCTGCCTCTCTTTTTCCCTCCATTCCTCCTCATTCATCCAAGTATACGTCTCCTTATGATAATAATGCATTTCTCCAAACCTATATCTGTTTCTTGCCTTCTCTAAGGACTCCATTTTCCTCCTCCTCTCCCTTCCGGCGTCTATTCTATTCTATCCTCGGCCTTGACCTCTTCATTGCTCTCCTCTTCTGATCCGCTGTCCTCCTCTCCTGAATTACCATCGTCTTCCGATCCCTCATCGGAGCTGTTATCCTCACTCATTTTTTTATTTCACCTTTATTTAACCAGGTAAGCCAGTTGAGAACAAGTTCTCATTTACAACTGCGACCTGGCCAAGATAAAGCAAAGTAGTGCAATAAAAAACAACAACACAGAGTTACATATGGGGTAAAAAAAAAAACATAAAGTCAGAAAATACAACAGAAAATATCTATACAGTGTGTGCAAATGTAGCAAGTTATGGAGGTAAGGCAATAAATAGGCTATAGTGCAGAATAATTACAATAGTATTAACACTATCATCGGGAACTTACTCCTTTCCAACTGCTTGTCTTTTCGCTGAAGACGCTCCCCAACTCAAACTGGCTAGCTACCAAACCAGAGATACACCAAGCTGTCTGAACAATCGTTGCTAGGCCCATCCACCTCGACATTCTTTGCCAATACCAAGAATGTAGTTAATATTGTTTCCAAACTGCGTTACCCACTCCAGTCAGCAGATGGCGATGTGCGTCTTTCAGGTGATGATTATTGCGTGACGTATAATGGACTGGACGGGACTCTTCTTCAGCAACAACCACACGGCTACTCTTTCAACCACCTCGGTAGCTTGCTAGCCAACATAAAACCGAAAGATTGAGGCTTTAGACCATGTTTATGTACATTAGCTAATCTCAGTGTTTTAAACACATTTCTGTTGACGTAACATTATCTACTGGGTAACTTTAACCTAATTTGCAAACTTGTTAAAGTTTGATACTGAGCCTAGCACTAGGCTAGTCGCTAATGCTAACTAACTAGCTAACATCCCTGACCATGAGCTCACTAAACTACTCCTCCCCTGCTAAAGAAGAGGAGGTCTGCTGTATGGAGAAAGAAGCTCCGGGGCTGAAAGAAGAAGTCGTGAAAGAAGAAGATGAGAATATTACAGTTAAAGGAGAGGAAGAAGCTTTCAAAACGATAAAGGAGGAAGAGGAATATATTACATTGAAAGAAGAGAAGGAGGATGTTACAGTGAAAGAAGAGAAAGATCCGTTTGGAGTGAAAGAGGAAGAGGGGATAGAGGCTGTCACAGTGGAAGAGGAGGAGGTAGAAGCTTTCAGAATGAAAAAGGAGGAAGAGGATATCACATTGAAAGAAGAAGAGGATGCTATCTCAATGAAGGTGAAGGAGGAAGACGTTTTAGGGGTGAAAGAAGAGGAGACAGAATATCAGATTAACACCAGTGAGTATTGTCTTAAAAACAGGGGCACAAGCTATGCAGTTGTTTTTCTAATGTGTGGTTTTTAAAGGGGCATTCTACTGAAGTTATATACTTGAATATGTTGTTCAGTACTGTATAAGAATTGTCTGCCATTGGTACAGATACTTTTTGGACTTTTAAATTAGATTTTTTGAATTCTCCATGTGTTCTACATTAAAGTGCACTTCATCTAATATAACAGGCTTTTGAAATTCAATATTGGTGCTTAATTTCTGCTTAAAATATCAAAGGGACGCAAAAGGCACCCAATTCGTGGAACTACCTTTTCACATTTGCATCACAAACAATATTTTATAAAATCATGATGAACGTGGCCATTTTAGGCCCTGCTTAGATATATTAATGCCTCTTGTAAGACCCTATGATTGTAATAGACGGTCATAAGTTTACCATCTGTTTGATGTTCTCGTTCACACAGGAGAGAGACATGACTATCATGGATCCTCTGGAGAGCCTCAACAACATCCTGATGCTGACGAGGCAGAGAAGAGTCTCTCCAGATCAGAACACCAGATGGTACAGCTTGGTCTGGTCTAGCATACAGCTTGCTCTATCGGGGTCTGGGCTGGGTTTCTGTAAAGCACTTTATGACAACAGTGACATCAGCATCCATAATGATATGTGTCTGTGTCCCCTCTATATGGTTACCAGGACAACGCTAGCCCTTCCGCCCTCCCAGAGTCCCTGTGTCGTACCTCTCCCAGTAGCACCTTACTGCTGGGTCTGAAGAGGTTGTCTGTGCGGCTGGTGGACTGCAGGAAAACAACGGGGCTGAGTGGAACTGTGAGAGGAGGAGAAGAGAAGAAAGGAGCAGATTTGACTCATCAAAGTAAGCGCTGTAGTTTAGTTTTAACAAATAAAATAGATCTGCCCACTGGTATCTGTTACCAGGACAACCAGCAGAGTTCTGTTAGTTGACATGAAGATAGACTGGTATCTGTTACCAGGACAACCAGCAGAGTTCTGTTAGTTGACATGAAGATACACTGGTATGGACCAGTTATGAATATTGACATAACACTGAAAAAGTAGACATTCTGCCAGTTGACAGGAAATAGAGAGAATTATAACCAATAGACTATATAAAACCTTGATGAAAGTTAGATTTAGTATGATCTGATGTATGGTGCATGTTTTACAAAAACTTTTCCTAAAAACATTATGGATGTTACATTGCCTGTCCCAGTCAACCCCCTATCTTTACAATACTCTAGAACAAATCAAAATGTATTTGTCACGTGCGCCGAATACAACAGGTGTAGACCTTACAGTGAAATGCTTACTTACAAGCCCTTAACCAACAATTCAGTGTTAAGAAAGAAAAAAGAAATATAGCAAATAATTAAGGAGCAACAATTCAATAACAGTAGCGAGGCAATATACAGGGGGTTCCTGTACAGAGTCAATGTGCGGGGGCACCGGTTAGTCGAGGTAATTGAGGTAATATGTACATGTAGGTAGAGGTAAAGTGACTATGCATGGATAATAAACAGAGTAGCAGCAGCGTAAAAATGGGGGAGCCATTTGATTAACTGTTCAAGAGTCTTATGGCTTGGGGGTAGAAGCTGTTAAGAAGCCTTTTTGACCTAGACTTGGCGCTCCGGTACCGCTTGCCGTGCGGTAGCAGAGAGAACAGTCTGACTAGGGTTGCTGGAGTCCCTGGCAATGTTTTGGGCCTTCCTCTGACACCTCCTGGTATAGAAGTCCTGGATGGCAGGAAGCTTGGCCTCTGTCAGACCCTTGCTGTTAGAGGACACGAGTACATCCTGGTTGTCGTAGATTACGCTACCAAGTTCCTGAAGGCCGTACCCCTTCGCAACGTGTCGTCAAAGGGAATCGCCAAGGAATTGTTCATGCTGTTTTCCCGGGTGGGCCTTCCGAAGACGATACTGATCGACCATAATACCATTTGGAGGGATCCTCGACTTAGCCAAGGAGACCTGGGAGGCCCAATACTTCCCGTTCCGGTCGACGACAGAACATGTTACCCTGATGCGGGACCGACTGTCGGCAATCTGGCCCATAGTAAAGGAGCATATGGAGAAGACGCAACAGACTCAAGTCCGAGCCTACGATGACACCCAGGGAGTTCGCCATCGGAGAGAAAGGGATGGTACTCGTGCCCACAGCCGAACACCGCTTGCTGGCGCAGTGGAGGGGGCCCTACGAGGGAACGGAGAGGGTCTCACCGGTCAATTACCGCATCAAGCAACCCGACAGGAGGAAGAAGGACCAACTCTATCATGTCAACCTGCTGAAGAAGTACCATGAAAGAGAGGAGAGTGTGGCTTTGATGGCAGTGGAGGACGAGAGGAAAAAAAGGAGGCCCCTGTACAGGTACGCCGTGGCCGAAATCTCCTGCCGGAGCAGTCGAGACAGCTAGACAAGCTGATTATGCAAGTCGGCAGGGTATTCTCCTCCTCCCCTGGACAAATAGAGGTCCTGTTTCAGCATATCCACACTGAGCCAGGCAAAAAGGTGCATATCCGGCCATACCGGATACCCGAGGTCCGCCGAGCCATCGCTAAGAACGAGGTAAGTGAGATGCTGAGGGTGATCGAGCCGTCTACGAGCGAGTGGTCTAGTCCCATAGTCCTGGTCCCCAAACCCGACGGTAGTGTGAGGCTCTGCACCGACTTTAGGGGCTTAAACGCCATCTCTAGGTTCGTCGCGTATCCGCGTGGATGAACTCTTGGAGCGCTTGGGAAAGGACAAGTTCATCACCACCCTGGATCTGACGAAGGGATATTGGCAAGTGCCGGTGGTTCCAGACGAAGAGGGATGTCCGCGCCTTCTTGGGAATAACGGGATATTATCGTAGTTTCATCCCTGGATATGCCACCATTGCCACCCCCTCACAAATCTCATCAAGAAAAACCTGCCAAACCGTGTAGCGTGGAAGGAGGAGACGGAAAACGCCTTCCAGTTGCTAAAATAGTGCTCTGAGCGTGTGCTCTGATCCCGTCCTGCAGGCTCCCATCTTCTCCCGAGAGTTCATTGTACAGGTAGACACCTTGGATACGGGGCTCAGGGCCGTCCTGGCTTTGGGTGAAGGCGAAGCAGAGAGGCCTATTCTCTTCAGTAGGAATAGGCCTCTCTGTAGGAAGCTCAGTAGGAAGCAGGAAGCTCAGTGACCGGGATCAGAGATATGCTACCGTAGAGAAAGAGGCCCTAGCCATTAAGTGGGCCCTCGATTATCTCCGGTACTACCTACTAGGGCGTAGGTTCGCCCTCGTTACCACGCTCCCCTCTTGGATGGCCAGGAAGAGAAACAATAACAACTGAATAGCCAGATAGTTTCTTGCATTACCACCATTCTCTTTCCGTGTCATCCACAGGGCCGGATCGAGGAACGGGAATGCGGACGTGCTGTCCCGACGCGACCAAGACAGTGCGTCTGGCGCCCGGCCCTCCAGTCCGGTCCTGAGGTGGGAGGTATGTGCCCACTGCTAGTAGTAGCCTATTCGTGGGTCTGTTAACATGACTGTGCAGGGGCACAGCCATTGGTGGGCCTGGGAGGGCATAAACCCACCCACTTGTGAGCCAGGCCCATCCACTGGAAAGCCCATCCAATCAGAATTAGTTTTTCCCCACAAAAGGGCTTTATTACAGAGAGAAATACTCCCCAGTTTCATCAGCAGTCCGGATGGCTGGTCTCAGACGATGTGGAGATCCTGGGCTGGTGTTGTTATACGTGGTCTGCGGTTGTGAGACCGGTTGGATGTACTGCCAAATTTTCTAAAATGATGTTGGAGGCGGCTTATGGTAGAGAACTTAACATTAAATTCTCTGGTAACGGCTCCAGTGGATATTCCTGCAGTCAGCATGCCAATTGCACCCTCCCTCAAAACTTGAGACTTCCATGTTGCGTTTTTTTATATTTTTAGAAAAAAAAAATTCACATTCTTTTTTACTTTACCCAAAATATGATAGTCAAAATGTAAAAATTTTGTGAATGTCTAAATCAGAAAAATTGCCATTTAAACAGCAGTGTCGGACTCTTTTGACAACGGTGAGATGTTACTGATGTACTTTGTGTCTGTCTCCAATGTAAAGAAAAAAGTTTGGGACTTCCACACAAAATTACTTCTTTACTTATTTTAGGTTTAAGGAAATGTGTAGGTCTCATTCTGTATCATACAGCTATTAAGGTTATACATTTACAACCACCTGCACGATAGGAATCCAGAGATGTCTGTCTTGAGTGTCCTAGAACTGTCTAGTTTTTTGTGTTCTGACTTATAAAACAGAATGTTTTAAAACTGTCCTCAGGTCATTGAGGGATCTGATAAAATTTCATAGCAAGGCGGTTTTATCAAGTGGAGGTTTCATTCAGGTCTCTCTTTAAATCAACACTTTCTTTGGCAGGAGAAAAACCAAAGTCGGAGGAACCAGAGACGTCCAAACCAGCAAGACGACACCTCTGCTCCCAGATTGGAAAGAGTTTTACCAAGTTAGGAAGACTGAAAAGACCTGAGAGGGGACACACAGGAGAGAAGCCACACCATTGTGCCCAGTGTGGAAAGAGTTTTAAAGCATTAGGAAAGCTGAACGCTCACAAGATAATACATACAGGAGAGAAGCCATACCATTGCTCCCAGTGTGGAAAGAGTTTTAACAGGTTAGGAAACATGAAATCTCATGTGCGAGTACACACAGGGGAGAAGCCTTACCGCTGCTCACTGTGTGGAACTAGGTTTGCCAAGTTAGGAGCCCTGAAATCTCATCAGCAAATACACACAAGGGAGAAGCGTTACCACTGCTCCCATTGTGGAAAGAGTCTTAACAGGTTAGACACCCTGAAAAGACATGAGAAGGCACACACAGGAGCGAAGCCACACCATTGCGCCCAGTGTGGAAAGCGTTTTAACCACTTAGGAAACATGAAAGCTCATGAGCGAATACACACAGGGGAGAAGCCTTACCACTGCTCCCACTGTGGAAATAATTTTAAACGGTTAGACACCCTGAAAAGTCATGAGAGAATCCACACAGGGGAGAAGCCTTACCACTGCTCCCAGTGTGGAAAGAGTTTTAGCCATTTAGGAAACCTGAAAGCTCATGTGCGAATCCACACGGGGGAGAAGCCTTACCACTGCTCCCAGTGTGGAAAGCATTTTAGCCAGTTAAGAAAGCTGAAACAACACATGAGACTGCACACAGGGGAGAAGCCTTAGAAACTCTCAGTCTGAGGGAAGACATATTACTCATCACAGTCACTTAAAAGTAATGCGAGAATCCACATAGGAGAGAATAATTACTTCTAGTGTGTAAATTGATATTTCACATCACAAAGTTCATGAGAACACATACACAGTGCTCCCATTGTCTTATATTGTTGACATGAGAATGTATTTACTTGTTTATTCCATATGACATTTAATTATACTAAGTATACTTAAAAATATATTTGTATGATTTTATTAGAAAACATGAATTGAGTATGGAGTGTCAGTTTGAATATAGAGTAGATCAGATTCCATGTGTTTAAATTGTCATTTTTTAAACTCTATGTGTGTGTTTATCTGGGTGTGTCATTCCTCCAGCATTACAGATAATCAAGTGATATTTGGATGTGATGCATTTGCTCCATGGCATTGTTGGCCCACTGATGATTTAATGAAATAAATGTTCCCTGACTCTGTAATGGAACATTTTCATTGTATGTGTCCACATATCTGAGTTACATATGGAGTATATCTTGCTACATTTGCACACACTGTATATATATTTTCTGTTGTATTTTTGACTGTATGTTTTGTTTACCCCATATGTAACTCTGTGTTGTTGTTTTTATCGCACTGCTTTGCTTTATCTTGGCCAGGTCGCAGTTCTCAACTGGCTTACCTGGTTAAATAAATTTTTTTGACTAACCTTGTGAAACTGTCCTATTATAATCTCCTGTTCTTGGGAGTATCATCCTGTGTTGCAAACCAGCATGCCCCCAAGTCCTTGTATAAATAAAGTCAGGCCCAGGAACAGGAAACTATAAAGATATGTGCTCATCACCCAATGCTTTGGAATTCATACTGTCTACACTGCACTGTGTAACTCTGTTATTCTCTCTGAGCTCAGAAATAAAGAATCTTGGTTTGACTTAGACTCCAGCAGATCCTTATTTTATAATATCCACCACAACTCACCCACGGATTGCTGTTTCATAATTGTCTCAATGAAGAGTTCCTCGTTGGACTTTGCCACTGGTTGAATAAATATTGTTTCCATGTCATTTCAACAAAACAAATCCATGTGATGATGTTAGATCAATGTGGAAAACAGATTGGATTTGTAAAAAGCCATCAACATAAGGTCTTTTTTATTTATTTTTCACTGACTTAAATCCAATGACAGTTGACATTTTGTGTTGATTTCCTGTTGAATTCACTTTAGTTGACTCAATTAAATGTAAATAGAAACTAGATGTTGAACTGACGTCTTTGCCCAGTGGGCTGGTTTGAATAAGCGGCAGGTGTTGGATCAATATCCACGCAATTTGCCACAGATTTTCATGTGAATATTCTAAAATCTGCATAAAACAACAAACACACATTTTCCCAACAGAAATGTTTCCATCAAACAGACTTATTGCGGATAAAAGGCTTTGCGTGACGTAATGCACAAAAAAATTACTTTTGCTGTTAAATTGTCATGTACCGAATGAAAAATACAAGTTAAATGGGTTAAATAAGTCCAATAAGGACCACACAACATATCATCACGTGACTCCAAGTTAACTTCGATTTGATGGTTATTATATCAATATTTGTGAATAAAGGAGTTTCCACCGCCATTTCTCGCTTATACATTTTTACTGACACAAAAAGACCCCACCATGTAAAACGACGAAACACATTGTCTGTCGGCATTTATACAATTGTACCCGCATATCCTGTTTCCATCAGCCCCGTCATTACTTTTGAAATGGTTGGATCAACATCCACCTTCATGATATGGATGAAGCCTGATTTGGAATGTCTCAGTAGTTCTATCTGGCTCCGTAGTATACCCCTCTGATAATCAAGTGATATTTACATGTGATGCATTTGCTCCATTGTTTACATTTAAGTTGGTGGGCCACTCTGATGATTTATATCTTACAGAGCGGGGCTTTAAAGGAACAGTATGGTGACATCTTAGTGTGGCTTGAAATAAATAGGATTATTAATCAAAAACTTCTATAGCAACAATACACTGCGGCTTTGACCTCAAGAAGAGAACTGGCTGATGGGTGGTGGTCCAATATGAATGTTCAATACACACAAAAGGTTGATCGGTAGCCAGTTAACTAGCTGTACAGGCCAATATGAATGTTCAATACTTTCAATAGGTTGATCGGTAGCCAGTTAGCTAGCTGTCCAGTCCAATATGAATGTTCAATACACACAATAGGTTGACTGTGGAGGTGATTTCCCACAGTCAAATTCCTGCAATGAGAGCTAAGACTAATATTTGTGTAAACTATACATCTGTGGTTGTCACTGAGTTGGTTGATATCCCATTTCATGGGGTCACACTCTATAGTTAAGGCTGTCCCTATAGAAAGTCTACACCCTCTTTAACTTTTTTTTCCACATTTCGCTGCCTTACAATTTCAATCTAAAAGGGATTAAATTAGATTTGATAGAACAATTTTATAATTGGATAAGTCCGTCCCCCACCCGAGTTAATACTTGGTGGAAGCCATTACAGTTGTGAATAATTTTCATTAAGATTCTACCAACTTTGCGCAAAATACTTCCAGTTGATGTCAAAATTGCTCATTGGATGGACAGCGATATTGAAACCTGAGTTTCTCTTATCTTTTCAGCAGATTTAAGTCAGGACTGAGAACAGACCTCTTAGGAACACTCAACAAGTCTTTGAAAGCCATTCTGGTGTGTCTTTTGCATAAACATTTGTGTAATTGCAAGAAAAATAAAACCCTATCCCAGGGGTTTTCAGAAGACTGAGGTGGGTTTTCTTCTGCCGGTGACAAGCATACCCATAACATGATGCTTCCACCACAATACTTATTGTGTGGTTAATGTGTGGTCTATCTCAGGTCATCAGACTGTTGAATAGTCACCACTAGCCGGCCTCCGCCCAGTACCCTGCCCTGAACTTTAGTCACTGTTACTAGCTGTCTACCACCCAGTACTCAACCCTGTATTCTAGTCAAGGCTCATCCTATATAAAAACTGCTGTAGACACCTTTTTATATTCATATACGGTCCATAATGTCTATGCACACCATCATATACATTGTAAACAAACTGTATATATTTATATACCAGACTCTGACATTGCTCGTTCTACTATTTCTATATTTCTTCATCCTTAAAATAAATTGTGGGGATTTGCGTGTATTGTTTTGTATTGTTAGATATTCCTGCACTGTTTCAGTACACCTGAACATCTGAAATATGCGTATGGCTGTGGGAATGAAGATCAGACAGTGAAGAGACTCCAGGGATGGTGATGAAGGCTGTGGGAATGAAGATCAGACAGTGAAGAGACTCCAGGGATGGTGATGAAGGCTGTGGGAATGAAGATCAGACAGTGAAGAGACTCCAGTGATGGTGATGAAGGCTGTGGGAATGAAGATCAGACAGTGAAGAGACTCCAGGGACGGTGATGAAGGCTGTGGGAATGAAAATCAGACAGTGAAGAGACTCCAGGGATGGTGATGAAGGCTGTGGGAATGAAGATCAGACAGTGAAGAGACTCCAGTGATGGTGATGAAGGCTGTGGGAATGAAGATCAGACAGTGAAGAGACTCCAGTGATGGTGATGAAGGCTGTGGGAATGAAGATCAGACAGTGAAGAGACTCCAGGGACGGTGATGAAGGCTGTGGGAATGAAAATCAGACAATGAAGAGACTCCAGGGACGGTGATGAAGGCTGTGGGAATGAAGATCAGACAGTGAAGAGACTCCAGGGACGGTGATGAAGGCTGTGGGAATGAAGATCAGACAGTGAAGAGACTCCAGGGACGGTGATGAAGGCTGTGGGAATGAAGATATTTTTTCATTTTTAATGGATTTGACCCCAACCCTGACTAAAACTGAATATTATTTCTGCCTGTCTCCAAACCGCAGCACTTTTGACACCACAGCCAGCCTGTTCCTGATATTCTGGTCTACATACACTAATGCTGAATGGCTGTGAGAGCCCACCCTCCTCTGGCCAAGATCTGCACTCTCCAATCCCCAGCCAAATAAAAACCAGCATAACTTCCTGTAGGCAGTGTAGCATAACTTCCTGTAGGCAGTGTAGCATAACTTCCTGTAGGCAGTGTAGCATTACTTCCTGTAGGCAGTGTAGCATAACTTCCTGTAGGCAGTGTAGCATAACTTCCTGTAGGCAGTGCAGCATCATTTCCTGTGAAAGTAATGAAATAAATGACATGGAATTTAAAGGTGTGGTATTTCCTTCTGAGTATGTCCAATGTATATTGTGTGATCAAAAGCTACTATAAAAATGACATTGGCAATTAAGTATGGTAAACTAAGAAAACAATCAACATTCCCAGCATGGAGGGCAACCTCGGAACAAATACTTATTTACAATGACGGCCTGGCAAGAGGCAAAATGCCTCCTGTGGGGCAGTAATAATTAAGATATCTGGTTATTTTAAAATGACTTTTCATGAAGTTATTAGCAAGAATAAACAATGTAATTATTATTTTCCAAAACTGATGACCCAACCCAATCAGCAGATGGCGCTGTGACATACATTATTAAAGTGGCCAGTGATCCCATGACTATGTATATAGGGCAGCAGCCTCTAAGGTGCAGGGTTGAGTAACTGGGTGGTAGCCGGCTAGTGATGGCTATTTAACAGTCTGATGGCCTTGAGATTGAAAAACAGCTTCTGTCTCCCAGCTTTGATGCACTTGTACTGACTTCGCCTTCTGGATGATAGCGGGGTGAACAGGCCGTGGCTCTGGTGGTTGATGTCCTTGATTATCTTTTTGGCCTTCCTGTGACATTGGGTGCTGTAGGTGTCCTGGAGGGCAGGCAGTGTGCCCCCAGTGATGCGCTGGGCAGACCGCACCACCCTCTGGAGAGCCCTGCAGTTGCGGGTGGTGCAGTTGCCGTACCAGGCGGTGATACAGCCCGACAGGATGCTCTCAATTGTGCATCTGTAAAAGTTTGTGAGGGTCTTAGGGGCCAAGCCAAATTTCTTCAGCCTCCTGAGGTTGAAGAGGGGCCGGTGTGCATTCGTCACCACACTGTCTGTGTGGGTGGACCATTTTAGATCGTCAGTGATGTGTACGCCGAGGAACTTGAATCTTTTCACCTTCTCCACTGCGCTCCCGTCGACGTGTATAGGGGCGTGCTCTCTCTGCTGTCTCCTGAAGTCCACAACAAGCTCCTTTGTTTTGTTGACATTGAGGGAGAGGTTATTTTCCCGGCACCACTCCGCCAGGGTCCTCACCTCCTCCCTGTAGGCTGTCTTGTCGTTGTTTGTACTCAAGCCTACTACTGTTGTGTCGTCTGCAAACTTGATGATTGAGTTGGAGGCGTGCTTGGCCACACAGTCATGGGTGAACAGGGAGTACAGGAGAGGGCTGAACACGCACCCTCGTGGGGCCCCAGTGTTAGATCAGCAAAGTGGAGGTGTTGTTTCCTACCTTCACCACCTGGGGGAGGCCCGTCAGGAAGTCCAGGATCCAGTTGCACAGGGCGGGGTTCAGACCCAGGGCCCCAAGCTTAATGATGAGCTTGGAGGGTACTATGGTGTTGAAGGCTGAGCTATAGTCAATGAACAGCATTCTTACATAGGTATTCCTCTTGTCTAGATGGATATAGGGCAGTGTGCAGTGCGATGGCGATTTCATCGTCTGTGGATCTATTGGGGCGGTATTGAAGTGGGTCTAGGGTGTCAGGAAAGGTAGAGGTGATATGATCCTTAACTAGCCTCTCAAAGCACTTTATGATGACAGAAGTGAGTGTTACGGGGTGATAGTCATTGAGTTCAGTTACCTTTGCTTTCTTGGGTACAGGAACAATGGTGGACATCTTGAAGCAAGTGGGGACAGCAGACTGGGATAGGGAGAGATTGAATATGTCCGTAAACACTCCAGCCAGCTGGTCTGCGCATGCTCTGAGGATGCGGCTAGGGATGCCGTCTGGGCTGGCAGCCTTGCGAGGGTTAACACGCTTAAATGTATTACTCACGTCGGCCACGGAGAACGAGAGTCCACAGTCCTTGGGAGTGGACAGCGTTGGTGGCACTGTGTTATCCTCAAAGCGGGCGAAGAAGGTGTTTAGCTTGTCCGGAAGCAAGACGTCGGTGCCCGCAACGTGGCTGGTTTTCCCTTTGTAATCCATGATTGTCTGTAGACCCTGCCACATACGTCTCATGTCTGAGCCGTTGAATTGCGACTCCACTTTGTCTCTGTACTGACACTTTGCCTGTTTGATTGCCTTACGGAGAGAATAACTAAAACGGTTTGTATTCGACCATATTCCCAGTCACCTTGCCATGGTTAAATGCAGTGGTTCGCACTTTCAGTTTTGTGGCGAATGCTATCCACGGTTTCTGGTTTGGGTAGGTTTTTAATAGTCACTCGGAGTCACTCACCACCTTCCGGAGACATTTGAAACCCCACCTCTTTAAGGAATACCTGGGATAGGATAAAGTAATCCTTCTAACCCCCCCCCCCCAAATTGTAAAGTGGTTATCCCACTGGCTATAGGGTGAACGCACCAATTTGTGAGTCGCTCTGGCTAAGAGCGTCTGCTAAATGACGTTAATGTGCCCTTGAGCAAGGCACTTAACCCTAATTGCTCCTGTAAGTCGCTCTGGATAAGAGCGTCTGCTAAATGACTAAAATGTAAATGTAAATATATCCCAGTCCACGGGATCAAAACAATCTTGAAGCATGAGGCCGATTAGTCAGACCAGTGTTTAATAGACCTCAGCACGGGTACTTCCTGTTCGAGTTTCTGCCTATAGGAAGGGAGGAGAAAAATGGAGTCGTGATCTGATTTGCCGAAGGGAGGGCGGGGGGAAGGGCTTGTAGGCATTCCGGAAGGGGGAGTAGCCGTGATCGAGTGTTTTAGCAGCGCGAGAACTACAGTCAATGTGTTGATAGAACTTCGGGTTGCATGTTCCTCAAATTTGCTTTGTTAAAATTCCCAGCTACAATAAATGCAGCCTCAGTTCCTGTACGTTATCACAATCACACCATGAGTAGTTAATTGAGTAGTTAATTATGAAACATACACCACCGCCTTTCTTCTTCCCAGAGAGTTCTTTATTCCTGTCTGCGCAATGTACTGAGAACCTGATAAAGAAATGTGTGAGTAAGATATGACTAAAATGTCACACCCTCAGTTAAACTAATAAGGTATGACTAATTAGAAGACTAGAGCTTGGAGAGTTAATCATATGTGCTTATATAAGATGCATATTTGCCCAGCAACAGAGTATTTGTGTCTTGTGAAACCAGTAAAGGAAGTCTGTGTATGTGTGACCTGATAATCAAGAAAACAGAAGATAACCACATGAGCTAAACCCAGGTGTGAAACAGCTACAAGAGGAAACAAAAGGCTGTTGTGTTGTGCTTACAATAAGAATATGATAAAGACTGATATGTGTACAGTGGAAAAATACAGCCCGCCTAAAGCGGGGTGGGATTTTTCGTCTGATGTGTGAGTATAAAAAGACTGTGCACCCATTTTGGGGCAGAGCGCTCTCTGAATAAAGATCAGATAATTGTACGCTGGGAGACTGTCTGTTTATGAGAGATTTACAACCTCTGGGAAACAGATTGAGCAATATAAGAGTTCAGTTTGAAACATTGAGATAGAAATTCTCGTGACAGAACCCAGCTGGCTGTATGGACAGGGACAGTATATCCGGAGAAAGCCAAGATTCCGTGAAACAGAGAATGTTACAGTCCCTGATGTCACCCTGAGCTCGTCTACTTTATTGTCCAGAGACGGAACATTAGCGAGTAATATACTCGGAAGCGGTGGATGGTGTGCATGTCTTCTGAGTCAGACTAGAAGTCCACTCAGAATACCTCTTCTCTGCCGGCGGCATCTTGGAGCAGCCTCTGGGATATGTTCAATTGCCCTAGGGCAGGGGTGTCAAACTCATTTTAGCTCAGGGGCCACATGGAGGAAAATCTATTCCCAAGTGGGCCGGACCGGGAAAATCATGGTATATATAACTTAAAAACAACAACTTCAGATTGTTTTCTTTGTTTTAATACGATGAACATACAACATAAAGCTGGAGCCTGAGGACAGTGTGTCCAAAATAGTACAAGCACAACATCACTATTAATCATAAAACACGTCAAGTTTATTTGAAAATTCTAAAGAAAAAGAACACATAAACACACAATGCCTCAGTGATTAACAGAACTGTTTCACAGATCACAGAACTATATCAGGGTGTCATTTCTCAGGCAGAAATGTAGATACAAATAATGAAATCCTGTTCCCCAAACAAGTGCAAGAACCACAGAGTCAAGAATAGGTTAATTATACAAATAAAATAAAATCAATTAAAAACAATAGCACATCAACATAAAAACATATAAACATAAATCTGAAAGCGTTGCTCAAACTCCCGTAACAGTCCAGTTATTTTATCTTTGAACCGCTTCATGTCTGCCACATGTTGGGTCGCGCACACATTTTTCAGACAGGGGAAGTGAGCTGCATCACCACCGGCAAGTTGCGTCTCCCACAATGACAGCTTCAACTTGAAAGAACGTATGCTGTCATAATACTGCGTGACAACTTTGTTGCGCCCTTGCAGCTGTTTGTTCAAGTTATTCAGGTGCTCTGTAAAATCCACCATAAATGCAAGGTCCGGCATCCATTCTGCGGAATGAAATTCTAACACTGGTTTGCCCTTTTCTTTCATGAACTGTTCAATTTCTTCTCGTAAATCAAAGAAACGCCTCAGCACAGCACCTCGGCTTAACCATCTTACCTCAGTGTGGTATGGCAGGCCATAGATGTGGTCTTTCTCTCTGAGAAGGCTGTCAAACTGACGGTGATTCAGGCTTCTGGATCGGATGAAATTAACAGTTTGGATGACCACCTTCATGACGTTATCCATCTTTAATGACTTGCAACACAAAGCCTCCTGGTGCAAAATACAGTGAAAAGTCAAAAAATCACGTCCTCCATTTGCAGATTGCACTTTCTCTCTGAACTTTGTCACAATGCCTGCTTTTTTCCCGATCATTGAGGGCGCACCATCTGTAGCCAGGCTGACAGCGCGGGACCAGTCCACTCCGACCCTGTCCAGCGCGCCGACGAGTGCGGTAAAAATATCAGCTGCTGTCGTATCTGTCATCGGCACCAACTCCACGAACTCCTCGGTGACGGTCAATGTGTCATCAACTCCGCGGATGAAAAAATGGCCAGTTGTGCAACATCTGTAATGTCTGTGCTTTCATCAATTGCAACCTAAAACGCAATAAATGACTTTACTTTTTGCTTCAACTGGCTGTCCAAATCCACTGAAAGATCGGAAATCCTGTCTGCAACTGTGTTTCTTGTCAGGCTGATATTTGCAAAAGCCTGCCGCTTTTCAGGGCACACAATCTCCGCTGCCTTCATCATGCATGTTTTTACAAATTCACCCTCACTAAATGGTTTTGAAGCCACTGCGATTTCATTAACAATGAGGTAGCTGGCTTTCAATGCAGCGTCACTGATGTCTCGGCTGTGAGTAAACACAGACTGCTGTTTCTTCAGACCCGCCAACAGTTCATTCACCTTCTCTCATCTCCGCTGTCCTTGAAAGTTGTCATATTTGTCGGCATGAAGACTCACATAGTGGTGACGAAGGTTATATTATTTCAGCACTGCAACATGCTCTGAACACACCAAACATACAGCTTTCCCATTCAATTCCGTGATTAAATAGGATGACCATTTTTCTTGGAACACTCTGCACTCTGCGTCCACTTTTCTCTTTTTTGACAGAGACATATTGGGGCAATGAGGGTGCCAAAGCACATAATGTTAAAAGTAGAAGCCGTAATAAATATCGCGGGCAAAACAAAGTAGCTCATTGGCTGCACGTGCTTGACCTACTTCCTCTGCCCCGGTATAAACAGTTTGCTTGCTTAACACTATTGCTATTGCGCCATCCAGTGGACGCAATTGGAACAGCAGTTTATTTTATTGAAAAATTGCAGCGCATTTTTATACAAAATAAAATAAAAAATAAAATATATATTTATTTTCATTTTATTTTATTTTTTAATCATCTCGCGGGCCGGATTAAATCCGTTTGCGGGCCTGATCCGGCCCGTGGGCCGTATGTTTGACACCCCTGCCCTAGGGGGTACGAACAAAGGATCCATTTCGGGAAAGTGGTATTCCTAGTCATAATGCTGGTATCCAAAAGTTATTTCCGGCTGTATGTAATTACACAAAAAAAGTTCAGGGCTAATAATGTAAGAAATAACAAACAAAGTAAACACTGCAAAGTTGCTTAGGAGCTAGAAGCAGAATTTAGAATATGTCTCTTGGGAATATTGAAAGTGCATTCGGAAAGTATTCAGACCCCTTGACTTTATCCACATTTTGTTAACTTACAGCCTTATTCTAAAATTGATTAAATTGTTTTCCCCCCTCATCAATCTACACACAATACCCCATAATGACAAAGCGAAAACAGGTTAGCAGAAATGTTTGCAAATTTATTAAAAAAATTATGAACTGAAATACCTTATTTACATAAGTATTCAGACCCTTTGCTATGAGACTCGAAATTTCAGCGGCATTGACATGATTGGTTGACGGTAGGTGGGGGCAGTACATCCTGTATAAACACAAACCCACATCCTCCACAACAGCTCCGGATGCCCTGACTTCTGCAGAGGCCGTTTCACCGTAAATGATGCATGGTAAATGCAGACGTCGGATTGTCCATGCAGCGTCCAGATAGATACACAACGCCCTTCTCTCTCCAGAATGCACTCTCTCCCGCCAATTTGTGCACATTCATTGTTTCATAACTTCATTGTGTGAATTGTTTGCGTTTGATTGCTAGTGTCTATCAATTCCCCAAAGTATGAATGGATGCCTTCTGCAGAGGCCGTATCATCGGATGCCCTGACTATTTTTACATAGTTGGCAATGGAAGTTACTTTTTAGGTTTGTATCATTTTCCATTAGATTTGGATAGAATTTTGATCAACCACATGACAACGATTTAGAGATATGAAACTGGCACGCAGATCGGTAGAAATGGTAAGATAAATATGCATTCCACATGAGAAAGGTTGCAGACTCCTCGTTTAGCCTATTACCGGGCAACTTCAGGAGAGCAACGGCATAATCTGTGAAAGCCAGCAGGACAGGGAGGAGAATGGTTGGGTCAGGTTAAAAACATCTTCTGGGTAGGACCCTTCATCTCAATTTCCGCCTAAAATGACCCAAATCTAACTGCCTGTAACTCAGGACCTAAAGCAAGGATATGCATATTCTTGATACTATTTTAAAGGAAACACTTTTAAAGTTTGTGGAGATGTGAAATTCATGTAGGAGAATATAACACATCTGGTAAAAGAAAAAAAAAAGAAAAAAAAAACATGCATTTTCTATTTTTATTGCGTAATCTTTCAAATGCAAAAGAAAGGCCATACATTGAGACAGGAAGCTGGGGGTCATTTAGATGTTGTCCACAACAGGGCAACTGTGTGTGCAAAGATTCAGACAGATTCATTCATGAATGAGAGAGCTACATGATATTTAGCATGGAGAGCTACATGATATTTAGCATGGAGAGCTACATGATATTTAGCATGGAGAGCTACATGATATTTAGCATGGAGAGCTACATGATATTTAGCATGGAGAGCTACATGATATTTAGCAAATGTACCCAAGTGGCCGAATTGGTCAATTTTCAAGTACATAACTATAGAGAACATAACAAAAATGCTATGGTAATAAAACATTTAAAAAGTTCACACACTCCCAGGAATGTCATACATGATGCATCATTAGCTTCCCTACGTAAAAGGAACTAACAGGAGACGAGAACCCCTGATCCAAAGCCTCCCAACACAGAAGGGAACTATTTAAGATAAGGACCAGGTAGCAGCACAACACTGAACACAACACAAACCACACACACAGTGGAGAGAAAGAAAAAAAAAACTACTATTTACACACTATTTACAATTTAGAGTACGAAGAACTACCCACAGTCCTCTACACAAGACTGAGCTCCTGATGCCAAGTCCCATAGCAGTCTCTTTCCGCTGTGAAGCAGAGGGTAACGGCACAAGTTGTGCAGGTGATGGGAGATTTCCTGTGGCACAGAATACAACGACGCCTCCCCGCTGTGCTCTTTTGGCCCTGAGGCACATTCAGGTCTGCACTTCTGTATTTCGGCAGGTGAACACCACCGGTGGCAGGAGCAGAGGGGACAGAAGGTGCCGCCGCGGTGGACTTTGTGCCGTAGTCAGCAAGCTCCTGGACGAGCAGCTCTCTGAAGGCCAGCTGTGTTATGGGGGTCTGTCCGCAGCTCTTAGCCATTTCCTTCTGGAGGATGAATGCATTCACCACAGCAATGTCGATGAAGTGATAGAACAATGTCTTGTACCATTTCATTTTCTTGTGTAGAACGTTGTTTGTAGCCTATCAGCGTGTCTGACAGGTCCACACCTCCCATGCTCTTGTTGTAATCCTTTACAGCAGCTGGAACGGGGACATTTTTCTTGATCCATGCCCCATTAGCGTCCTTCACGCGCCTGCTGACGTGATCGCCACTGTACGATTTGTGGATACTGGAGCACATGACCACCTCTCTGGTATCCATCCACTTTACAAAGAGCAGGTCATCTTTACGAATCCATCGCATGGCACCCCTACCAGCCCTCTTAGGCATGTCGTTTACTTTTGTTTTGGGAAAACCCACTCTGTTGGGACCAATGGCGCCACAAGACCATACATTCAGTTTCCTCAGGTCTGTAAACAGGGTAGGGCTTGTGTAAAAGTTGTCCACAAACAGTTTGTAGCCTGTCCCCAGCAGTGGAAAATCCAATAATTCCATAACGGAATCATAACTAAGTCCCTTACCGGTGGCCGAGACGGATTTCCCCTCGTAAACAAAACAATTCCAAGTGTAGGCACACACAGAATCGGCCAAAACAAACAGTTTGTAAGCACATTTTGTTGGCTTGTTTCGCATATGTTGTTTGAGGTTAATTATATCCTTTGAGGCTACCATCCTCTCATCTATGGACAGGTTCTGGGCGGGGTGAAAATGGGTCTTGCAGGCCTCAACAATGCTGGAGTACAGAGGTTTGATTTTGCAGAGCCTGTCAAAGCTCGCTGTGCCCCTCTTCTTCTCATTGTCGTCGTCAGCTTGTGGGTCACTGATATGAAGCGCCCGCCAGATAGTCAGAAACCTGGTACAAGACATGACAGAGGTGGGGAAAGGCAGTTGGTGGAGTCTTGAGCTTCTCCAGTAGTCCTTCACGTTTTTCAACTTCACAAGCCCCATGTAAATGACCAGTGAGATGTAACAGTAGAGGTCTTGGATGGAAATGGGCTTCCATGCCTCTTTCTTCCCTGCTTGCTTCTTAGCCCCATACGTGTTGGTGTTAGACACCAGCGAATCAAGAACGGACAAGGAGAAAAACATCTGGAAAAGATGAAGGGGGCTGTACTTCCCAGTCATGTCCAGCTGAGGTCCTGGCTGCCTTTTAGGTCGAAATGTTGGTGGAAGTGGCTCCACATCATCCTCTAGCACAGTGTGCCAACGTTCCTCTCCCTCTGTGGTAGTTGCAGCTGGTGCACTGGCCCTCATCCGCTTCTGGGCTGGCCTTTTCACACCTGTAGATGGCCGGGCGGTGGTGGGTGTGGAGCCAGAGACAGCAGCAGGGGTCAGACTGGAGGATTCAGTTCCTACGTTTGAATGAGTGGGGGATGGAGGACTTGAAAGTGGTCTCTTTGGAGTTGGCTCCCAGAGGTCATCTGAGTCAGAGTCTCTCCAACTATTGAGGATTAAAAAAAAATTCAGTTAGATTTCAAGTTTACAATTACTTATTTTATTTAACCTTTATTTTAGTAGGGGGTGAGCTCTGTATTAATACTTTTACGGATGAGCCCTGCATCAATACATCAAATACACAACATATCTATAAACATATATATCATATAGAAGATGGGTAACACAATCAATTTAACAAAATATGTGGACCAATAGGCAATAAGACGCTCAAAAACCACAGAATGTCATAGCCAACAGAAGATACACATAGGCTATGCTAATACATTGTATGCCTCAGGTCTATATACACATATATATATATACACACACACACACACACACACATATATACACAGTTGAAGTCGGAAGTTTACATACACCTTAGCCAAATACATTTAAACTCAGTTTTTCACAATTCCTGACATTTAATCCTAGTAAAAATGCCCTGTCTTAGGTCAGTTAGGATCACCACTTATTTTAAGAATGTGAAATGTCCGAAAAGTAGTAGAGAGAATTATTTATTTCAGCTTTTATTTCTTTCATCACATTCCCAGTGGGTCAGAAGTTTACATACACTCAATTAGTATTTGGTAGCATTGCCTTTAAATTGTTTAACTTGGGTCAAACGTTTCAGGTAGCCTTCCACAAGCTTCCCACAATAAATTGGGTGAATTTTGGCCCATTCCTCCTGACAGAGCTGGAGTAACTGAGTCAGGTTTGTAGGCCTCCTTGCTCGCACACGCCTTTTCAGTTCTGCCCACATATTTTCTATAGGATTGAGGTCAGGGCTTTGTGATGGCCAATCCAATACCTTGACTTTGTTGTCCTTAAGCCATAACTTTGGAAGTATGCTTGGGGTCATTGTCCATTTGGAAGATCAATTTGCGACCAAGCTTTAACTTCCTGACTGATGTCTTGAGATGTTGCTTCAATATATCCACACAATTTTCCTTCCTCATGGTGCCATCTATTTTGTGAAGTGCACCAGTCCCTCCTGCAGCAAAGCACCCCCACAGCATGATGCTGCCACCCCCGTGCTTCACGGTTGGGATGGTGTTCTTCGGTTTGCAAGCTATCCCCTTTTTCCTCCAAACATAACAATGGTCATTATGGCCAAACAGTTCTATTTTTGTTCATCAGACCAGAGGACATTTCTCCAAAAAGTACGACCTTTGTCCCCATGTGCAGTTGCAAACCGTAGTCTGGCATTTTTATGGCGGTTTTGGAGCAGTGGCTTCTTCCTTGCTGAGCGGCCTTTCAGGTTATGTCGATATAGGACTTGTTTTACTGTGGATATAGATACTTTTGTACTTGTTTCCTCCAGCATCTTCACAAGGTCCTTTGCTGTTGTTCTGGGATTGAGTTGCACTTTTCGCATCAATGTACGTTCGTCTCTAGGAGACAGAACGCGTCTCCTTCCTGAGCAGTATGACGGCTGCGTGATCCCATGGTGTTTATATTTGCGTACTATTGTTTGTGCAGATGAACGTGGTACCTTCAGGCATTTGGAAATTGCTCCCAAGGATGAACCAGACTTGTGGAGGTCTACCATTTTTTTTCTGATGTCTTGGCTGATTTCTTTTGATTTCCCATGATGTCAAGCAAAGAGGCACTGAGTTTGAAGGTAGGCCTTGAAATATATCCACAGGTACACCTCCAATTGGCTCAAATGATGTCAATTAGCCTATCAGAAGCTTCTAAAGCCATGACATCGTTTTCTGTAATTTTCCAAGCTGTTTAAAGGCACAGTTAACTTAGTGTATGTAAACTTCTGACCCACTGGAATTGTGACACAGTGAATTATAAGTGAAATAATCTGTTTGTAAACAATTGTTGGAAAAATTACTTGTGTCAGGCACAAAGTAGATGTCCTAACCGACTTGCCAAAACTATAGTTTGTTAATAAGAAATTTGTGGAGTGGTTGAAAAATGATTTAATGACTCCAACCTAAGTGTATGTAAACTTCCGACTTCAACTGTGTGTGTGTGTGTGTGTAATATATATATATATATATATATATATATATATATATATATATATATATATATATATATATATATATATATATATATATATACACATATATACATACATGTATATATATATATATACACACACACATACACATACATAAATATATACACATAAATATATACATATATAAACATACATACGTATACACATACATACGTATCCGTATACATATGTATACACATACATACATATGTATACATACATACATACACACACATACATACATACATACATACATACATACACATACTTATACATATATCTAAATCTAATACATGATAGTTTGCAAGCCCTGCCACATCCGATGAGCATCAGAGCTGGCGTAGTAGGATTCGATCTTAGTACTGTATTAAATGTATGCACTCACTAAATGTAAGTCGCTCTGGATAAGAGCGTCTGCTAAATGACTAAAATCTAAATAAATATATATATATATATATATATATATATATATATATATATATATATATATATATATATATATATATATATATATATACACATATACACATATACACACACATATACACACACACACACACACACATATATACACATACATATATACACACACACAATACCAGTCAAAAGTTTGGACACCTACTCATTCAAGGCTTTTTCTTCATTTTTACATTTTAGAATAATAGCGAAGACATCAAAACTATGAAATAACACATGGAATCATGTAGTGACCCAAAAACTTTTAAACAGATTCTTCAAATAGCCACCATTTGCATTGATGACAGCTTTGCACACTCTTGGCATTCTCTCAACCAGCTTCGTAAGGTAGTCACCTGGAATGCATTTCAATTAACAGGTGTGCCTTGTTAAAAGTTAATTTGTGGAATTTCTTTCCTTCTTAATGCGTTTGAGCCAATCAGTTGTGTGGTGACAAGGTAGGGGGGTATACAGAAGATAGCCCTATTTGGTAAAAGACCAAGTCCATATTATGGCAAGAACAGCTCAAATAAGCAAAGAGAAACGACAGTCCATTATTACTTTAAAGACATGAAGGTCAGTCAATCGCAAAAAACATCAAGAGCTATGATGAAGCTGGCTCTAATGAGGCCCACCACAGGAAATAAATAGTTACCTCTGCTGCAGAGGATAATTTCATTAGAGTCACCAGCCTCAGAAATTGCAGCCCAAATAAATGCTTCACAGAGTTCAAGTAACACACACATCTCAACATCAACTGTTCAGAGGAGGCTGTGTGAATCAGGCCTTCATGGTCGAATTGCTGCAAAGAAACCACTACTAAAGGACACCAATAAGCAGAAGAGACCCCCCCCCACCCCATCTTTTTACGCTGCTGCTACTCTGTTAATTATTTATGCAGTCACTTTAACTCTACCCACATGTACATATTACTTCAACTAGCCGGTGCCCCCGCACATTGACTCTGCACCGGTACCCCCCTGTATATATAGCCTCCCTACTGTTATTTTATTTTACTTCTGCTCTTTTTTTCTCAACACTTTTTTTGTTGTTGTTTTACTTTACTTTTTTTATTAAAAATAAATGCACTGTTGGTTAAGGGCTGTAAGTAAGCATTTCACTGTAATGTCTGCACCTGTTGTATTCGGCGCATGTGGCCAATAAAATTTGATTTGATTTGGACTTGCTTGGGCCAAGAAACACGAGCAATGGACATTAGACCGGTGGAAATCTGTCCTTTGGTCTGATGAGTCCAAATGTGAGATTTTTAGTTCCAACCGCTGTGTCTTTGTGAAACAGAGTAGGAGAACGGATGATCGCTGCATGGGTGGTTCCCACCTTGAAGCATGGAGGAGGTGGTGTGAATGTGCTTTGCTGGTGAAACTGTCTGTGATTTATTTAGAATTCAAGGCACACTTAACAAGCATGGCTACCATCGCATTCTGCAGCGATACGCCATCTCATTTGGTTTGGAATTAGTGGGACAAAAATTTTGTTTTCAACAGGACAATGACCCAACACACCTCCAGTCTGTGTGGGCTATTTGACCAATAAGGAAAGTGATGGAGTGCTGCATCAGTCACGCCATCACTTTCCACAATCACTCCACCTCAACCCAATTGAGATGGTTTGGGATAATTTGACCACAGAGTGAAGGAAAAGCAGCCAACAAGTGCTCAGCATATGTGGGAACTCCTTCAAGACTGTTGGAAAAGCATTCCAGGTGAAGCTGGTTGAGAGAATGCCAAGAGTGTGCAAAGCTGTCATCAAGGCAAAGGGGGTGGCTAAAATATATTTGATTTGTTTAACACTTTTTTGGTTATTACATGATTCCATGTGTTATTTCATAGTTTTGATGTCTTCACTATTATTATACAATGTAGAAAATAGTAAAAATAAAGAAAAACCCTTGAATGAGTTGGTGTGTCCAAATTTTTGACTGGTACTGCATATACAGTGAGGGAAAAAAGTATTTGATCCCCTGCTGATTTTGTATGTTTGCCCACTGACAAAGACATGATCAGTGTATAATTTTAATGGTAGGTTTATTTGAACAGTGAGAGACAGAATAACAACAACAAAAATCCAGAAAAACGCATGTCAAAAATGTTATAAATTTATTTGCATTTTAATGAGGGAAAAAAGTATTTGACCCCTCTGCAAAACATGACTTAGTACTTGGTGGCAAAACCCTTGTTGGCAATCGCAGAGGTCAGACGTTTCTTGTAGTTGGCCACCAGGTTTGCACACATCTCAGGAGGGATTTTGTCCCACTCCTCTTTGCAGATCTTCTCCAAGTCATTAAGGTTTCGAGGCTGACATTTGGCAACTCGAACCTTCAGCTCCCTCCACAGATTTTCTATGGGATTAAGGTCTGGAGACTGGCTAGGCCACTCCAGGACCTTAATGTGCTTCTTCTTGAGCCACTCCTTTGTTGCCTTGGCCGTGTGTTTTGGGTCATTGTCATGCTGGAATACCCATCCACGACCCATTTTAAATGCCCTGGCTGAGGGAAGGAAGTTCTCACCCAAGATTTGACGGTACATGGCCCTGTCCATTGTCCCTTTGATGCAGTGAAGTTGTCCTGTCCCCTTAGCAGAAAAACACCCCCAAAGCATAATGTTTCCACCTCCATGTTTGACGGTGGGGATGGTGTTCTTGGGGTCATAGGCAGCATTCCTCCTCCTCCAAACACGGCGAGTTGAGTTGATGCCAAAGAGCTCGATTTTGGTCTCATCTGACCACAACACTTTCACCCAGTTCTCTTCTGAATCATTCAGATGTTCATTGGCAAACTTCAGACGGGCCTGTATATGTGCTTTCTTGAGCAGGAGGACCTTGCGGGCGCTGCAGGATTTCAGTCCTTCACGGCGTAGTGTGTTAACAATTGTTTTCTTGGTGACTATGGTCCCAGCTGCCTTGAGATCATTGACAAGATCCTCCCGTGTAGTTCTGGGCTGATTCCTCACCGTTCTCATGATCATTGCAACTCCACGAGGTGAGATCTTGCATGGAGCCCCAGGCCGAGGGAGATTGACAGTTATTTTGTGTTTCTTCCATTTGCGAATAATCGCACCAACTTGTGTAGGTCTACAATCTCCCTTTAAGAGTGTGCTCCTAATCTCAGCTCGTTACCTGTATAAAAGACACCTGGGAGCCAGAAATCTTTCTGATTGAGAGGGGGTCAAATACTTATTTCCCTCATTAAAATGCAAATCAATTTATAACATTTTTGACATGCGCTTTTCTGTATTTTTTTGTTGTTATTCTGTCTCTCACTGTTCAAATAAACTTACCATTAAAATTATAGACTGATCATGTCTTGGTCAGTGGGCAAACGTACAAAATCAGCAGGGGATCAAATACTTTTCCCCCCCCACTGTGTGTGTGTATATATATATATATATGTAAAAATCTAATAAAAATATCTCAAATGAATATGCAACCATTTAAACAACTGCATTAGCATGAGAAGCAAAAACGTATTTTACTTACTGATCTAAACGTGGATCTTTTCCTTCCAAAAACGTTTCTTCTGCGCTGGAATCAAAACTGTGCTCACTTACAGAGTCCTCATCTATTTGTTCTGTGTCACTCTCCCAGTCAAAACTGTGCTCACTCAACGAGTCCTCATCCATTCGTTCTGTGTCACTCTCCCGCTGGAATCTAAACTGTGCTCCCTCAGAGTCCTCATCCATTCGTTCTGTGTCACTCTCCCAGTCAATTTCTGCAAACAAAATTCGTTCAACATTTGTATACTTGGACTTCGATTTAGCTTTTCCACTCTTAGTAGCCATGTTTTACTTTTTCAGTTTTGAAAAAGTTTGAAGAATAGAACGAACCGCTGCGTAACGTAAACTACCGTGCTTCCTGTTTCCTTTCACCAGATAATGAACCGCTGCATAACGTAAACTAGTGCTTCCTGTTTCCTTTCACCAGAGAGAATGAACACTGCTGCGCACAGCTCTAGATTGATGGCTGTTTGTCGTGCAAAGGGTGTTCACATACTGCTGGAAAGCCCAGCTCATTGGCTATCTGGCTAGGTTTCAAAACGATAGGAGGTCATTGGACCAAGACACTGTCAATCAAGTGAACACTGCTCGTCTCATTGGTGAGTAATGATGGCTGACCTTCATGGGCTAATTGACATGTTGTGTAGCAAATACGTAATGTAGAATGCTGAAACAAGTTTGGTTGCCTTCTAGAGTGTCTGAGGATTGCACAGAAACCGAACTTGACCGGGTTAAACAACGTTTTGCCAATTAGATTTAATAAAATTGTTTTGTTGCAAGTTGAAAGAGTTGGAATTCATGCAAAACGCTGTATACAACATGGATCGTATTAGGATATAAAATTGGATTTTATCAAACAAAACTATGCTACATTTTATCTCTGGGACCTCAGGATGACAAATCAGAGCAAGATTACTGAATGTCTGCAGCACTTACTTTGATTAGTAAAATCTGCTCCTTTCTTCTCTTCTCCTCCTCTCACAGTTCCACTCAGCCCCGTTGTTTTCCTGCAGTCCACCAGCCGCACAGACAACCCCTTCAGACCCAGCAGTAAGGTGCTACTGGGAGAGGTACGACACGGGGACTCTGGGAGGGAGGAAGGGCTAGCGTTGTCCTGGTAACCATATAGAGGGGACACAGACACATATCATTATGGATGCTGATGTCACTGTTGTCATATGGTACTTTACAGAAACCCAGCCCAGACCCCGACAGAGCAAGACGTATGCTAGACCAGACCAAGCTGTACCATCTGGTGTTCTGATCTGGAGAGACTCTTCTCTGCCTCGTCAGTATCAGGATGTTGTTGAGGCTCGCCAGAGGATCCATGATAGTCATGTCTCTCTCCTGTGTGAACGAGAACATCAAACAGATGGTAAACTTATGATCTATTACAATCATAGAGTCTTAAAATAGGCATTAATATATCTAAGCAGGGCCTAAAATGGCCACGTTCAACATGATTTTATAAAATATTGTTTGTGATGCAAATGTAAAAGGGTCGTTCTCTAAATGGGTGCCCTTTGATATTTTAAGTAGAAATTAAGCACCAATATTGAATTTTAATAGCCAGTTACATTAGATGAGGTGCACTTTAATGTAGACCACATGGAGAATTCAATTTAAAAGTCCCAAAAATAGATGTACCAACGGCAGATTGCCCCTTAAACAATTCCTACAGTACTGAACAACATATTGAAGTATATAACTTCAGTAGAATGCCCCTTTAAAACCACACATTAGTTCAAGAACTGCATAGTTTGTGCCCCTGTTTTTAAGACAATACTCACTGGTGTTAATCTGATCTGCTGTCTCCTCCTCTTCTTCTTCTACTTTCACGACAATGTTCAGCGCCAGGGCTTCTTTCTCCATACAGCAGACCTCCTCTTCTTTAGCAGGGGAGGAGTAGTTTAGTGAGCTCATGGTCAGGGATGTTAGCTAGTTAGCTAGTTAGTTAGCATTAGCGACTAGCCTAGTGCTAGGCTCAGTATCAACTTTAACAAGTTTGCAAATTGAACAAGCAAAGTAAGTTAAAGTTAACCAGTAGATACGTCAACAGAAAGGTGTTTAAAACACTGAGATTAGCTAATGTACATAAACATGGTCTAAATATAAATATATGGCGTCAATATTTCGGTTTTATGTTGGCTACCGAGGTGGTTGCTGAAGAAGAGTCCCGTCCAGTCCATTATACGTCACGCAAGAATCATCACCTGAGAGACGCACATCGCCATCTGCTGACTGGAGTGGGTAACGCAGTTTGGAAACAATATTTACTACATCGTTCGTATTGGCAAAGAATGTCGTAATAATTGAACAATAAGCTGATATATTTTCTCTTACGTCTTACAAAGAATACTTTCCTGTACACAGACGTAGAAGCTTAATATGAATATGTAGATTAATAAATACTTCTATGAATAGGCAGTGTGTTAATACACATTCTCTGTTCATTTTTCACATTCGTTTTTATCTAGATGTGACCATACTATTCCCTTAAAGCCACGCTCTATAAAATACAAATCATCCTGTAAACAATAGAGCAAATGCATCACATGCAAATAGCACTTGATTATCTGTAGCGTTTTCCTTGATGGCCCAAAAGCTCAATTTTAGTCTCATCTGACCAGAGTACCTTCTTCCATATGTTTGGGGAGTCTCCCACATGCCTTTTGGCGAACACCAAACGTGTTTGCTTATTTATTTTTTAAAGCAATGGCTTTTTGCTGGCCACTCTTCCGTAAAGCCCAGCTCTGTGGAGTGTATGGCTTAAAGTGGTCCTATGGACAGATACTCCAATCTCCGCTGTTGAGCTTTGCAGCTCCTTCAGGGTTATCTTTGGTCTCTTGTTGCTCCTTCAGGGTTATCTTTGGTCTCTTTGTTGCCTTTCTGATTAATGCCCTCATTGCCTGGTCCGTGAGTTTTGTTGGGCGGCCCTCTCATGTCAGGTTTGTTGTGGTGCCATATTTTTAAAAATTTAAATAATGGATTTAATGGTGCTCCGTGGGATGTTAAAAGTTTTTGATATTTTTTTATAACCCAACCCTGATCTGTACTTCTCCACAACTTTGTCCCTGACCTGTTTGGAGAGCTCCTTCGTCTTCATGGTGCCGCTTGCTTGGTGGTGCCCCTTGCTTGTTGGTGTTACAGACTCTGGGGCCTTTCAGAAAAGGTGTATATATACTGAGATCATGTGACACTTAGATTGCACACAGGTGGACTTTATTTATCTAATTATGTGACTTCTGAAGGTAATTGGTTGCACCAGATCTTATTTAGGGGCTTCATAGCAAAGGGGGTGAATACATATGCACGCACCACTTTTCCGTTATTTACAGTGGGGTAAATACAAATCCCTTAGGCAGATTTAACCTTAGGCAGATTTAACGTCGACTTGCAGTGGGTTGAGAACAAATCTGACCAAAAAATGATGTAAATTGTACCACCCAAAAGGGCACTTTAGAGACTGGAAGGGCAAAGGGGCATGCGGTCTACACAGGTAGAGCCCTGTCTGTCCACGTTGCCTTTGGCAAAGGGGGCACTGCTTCATGTGGCGGCTCAGTTAAAAGGGTGAGAAAACGTTTTATTGTTTTTGGGCAGGATTATGTGAGGTGTTATTTTTTATTTTTTTATACAAAAAAATGTGCGATGCGTCTTGGTCGATTTAGCTCGGAATATGCCACCATCTGCAATCTGTCGCCTAATCCTGCGTAATGGGCAGGTCAGCCCTGGAGGAAAGTGTTGTCTGTAAGAAGAGAGAACATACATTTTACATTTTAGTCATTTAGCAGACGTTCTTATCCAGAGCGACTTACAGTTAGTGATTGCATACATTTTCATACTGGCCCCCCGTGGGAAACGAACCGACAACCCTAGCGTTGCAAGCACCATGCTCTACCAACTGAGCTACAGGGGTGTACCTTTCAGAGGATATTCCTCCTATTCGTCTCTCAGCCTATGCATAGCATCTGATTGTTTTTAAATGACTTCTTATGACATTGTTTGCCAGAATAAACGATGAAATAAAGATTTTTCCAATCTGTGTTACCTACTCCAGTCAGCAGATGGCGATGTGAGTCTTTCAGGTGATGCTTCTTACGTGACGTATAATCTAGTGGACGGGAGTCTTCTTCAACAGCGACAAAATACTACTGATTCAACCACCTCGGTAGCTTGCTAGCGAACATAAAACCTTTAGACCAATCTTGTGTATATTAATGTCAGTGATTTTAAACATAATTCTGTTTACGTATTTACTAGTTAACAAAACTTAATTTGCTTGTCAATTGAAGTTGGCTAATTTGTTAAATTGATAACGTTACTGTACTAGGCTAATTGCTAATGCTAACTAACTAGCTAGCTAACATCCACGACCATGAGCTCACTAAGCTATACGGAGAAAGAAGTTATGGGGCTGAACATCATCGTAAAAGAAGAAGAAGAAGAAGAGGAGGATATTACATTTAAAGGAGAGGAAGAATATTTTGGAGTAAAAGAGGAAGAGGAGGCTATTACAATAAAAGAGAAGGAGGAAGACGTTTTGGGAGTGAAAGAGGAAGAGGAAGGAATGGAGGAGGAGAATGAAGGTCCTGTTAACACCAGTGATTATTGTCTTAAAAGCATTTGCACAAACTATGCAGTTGTTGAGCTAGGCTAATGTGTGGTTTTAAAGGGGCATTCTACTTTAGTTCTACACTTTAATATGTTCTTCAGTACTGTATAAGTTGTTTAAGGGGCAATCCACCATTGGTTCATGCATTTTTGGGACTTTTAAATGTATGGATTTAATGAATTCTCCATGTGGTCTATATTAAAGTGCACCTCATCTAATATAACAGGCTTTTAAAATTCAATATTGGTGCATAATTTCTACTTAAAATATCAAAGGGACGCAAAAGGCACCCATTTAGTGGAACGACCCTTTTACATTTGCATCACAAACAATATTTGATAAAATCATGTTGAATGTGGCCGTTTTAGGCCCTGCTTAGATATATTAATGCCTCTTGTAAGACCCTATGATTGCAATAGAAGATCATAAGTTTACAATCTGTTTGATGTTCTCGTTCACACAGGAGAGAGACATGACTATCATGGATCCTCTGGGGAGCCTCAACAACATCCTGATGCTGACGAGGCAGAGAAGAGTCTCTCCAGATCAGAACACCAGATGGTACAGCTTGGTCTGGTCTAGCATACAGCTTGGTCTGTCGGGGTCTGGGCTGGGTTTCTGTAAAGCACTTTATGACAACAGTGACATCAGCATCCATAATGATATGTGTCTGTGTCCCCTCTATATGGTTACCAGGACAACGCTAGCCCTTCCGCCCTCCCAGAGTCCCCGTGTCGTACCTCTCCCAGTAGCACCTTACTGCTGGGTCTGAAGAGGTTGTCTGTGCGGCTGGTGGACTGCAGGAAAACAACAGGGCTGAGTGGAACTGTGAGAGGAGGAGAAGAGATAGCATGAGATTTTAGAGGGAAAGTGGGGAAATGTCATTTCCACCACAGTCATTTCCACCACGGTGTTCATTGTGGTGGTAAAGACAGGTTGTGGTGGAAATGACATTGTTCGTGCTAAACAGCAAATTATTTGGGCTATAATACTGATACTAAATTCAAAAACAGTTTTAACAATATTACAATATTGTTGGTAAATAAGAGAACAATAGATAAGTAGGTTTGACATGATGTCTTGGCTCTTTCTTAAGATGGCAAGCAATACCACAGCACAGAGGTCAAGATCATACAGAGAAAGAATAAAATCAGATCCACTTAAATATGCAGAGTCCCTCAAGAAGGACAGAGAAAGATACCTGAAGAAAAAGCAACAAGGTGTTGTTAAATCTGTGACAGAAATGCCGAAAAGAGAACAACGAAAAATGAGAAGACAGTGGCGAATTTCTCAACGAAACAGACGTAGGAAATGGAAAATGGTCTCAGCAGTGAATAGTTTCATGGCACATACAACACCACCACCATCACCAGACAACATGAGTGTTAATGCAGAAGACATCCCTGAAACACCTCAGCTGTGTGAGCCTACACCAGAGAGAACTCCACAGAGGAAAAGAGGGAGAAAAAAGGTGTACAGAGATCTTAATGACATTAAACAAAAGCTTGAGGATGCCCTCAGAAAAGTTGAAAAATACAAAAAAAGAAGTAATCGACTGAAGAAGAACCTGGGGATCCTAGAGTCACCTAAAATGAAAACAAAGCAACAGATGCAGCAAGAAAGCAAGCAATTAAAGAAGACACTCCTATTCCATAACACCATTATGTCAGAAATAAGAAAAAAGTATCAGAATGTTGACAATCGTAAAGCTCGGCAACTGATCTCCAAACTTGTGGCTGGCAAGATCTTAAAAAAATACCGCCTGGTCACCATGGCCAAGAAGGAGTTTGGATTCTCTACAAAACTAATCAGGACAAACATGACAAGGGCCGACAAACTCAAATACACACCCGCAAAACACAACGAAACAGAGTCAGCCAAGAAGTGAAGGAAAAGATAACAAAGTTTTTAGAACGCGACGATAACAGTAGGGCCACTACTGGAAAGAAAGAGACAATTACAAAGATGAAAAATAAAATGCAAAAGCGCTTCCTGGTGGATTCTATGCAGACACTGCACCTGAAGTTTAGACACGAGAATCCCGAAGTCAGACTCTCCTATGCAGAGTTTTGCAAAAAGCGACCCTTTTGGATTGTTAAAACCAACGATCAAAGACAGAGACACATGTCTGTGTAAGCTACACTCAAACATACAGTTCATGGCAAACAAAACTGTTCTTTCACAAAGTCATTAAAACGTCCAAAGTCACCGATCTCATGTATTCAGTTACATGCAAAAATGTGACAAAAGAATGCATGTACAGGGAGTGTCTGGATTGTAAAGACCATGAACTCCAAACTCTGCCTTCGATGCTGGGGAGCAAACCTGGTGGTTTGAATGGAGAAGCTCTGTGGAGGACAGAGAAAAAAAGAAAAAAGACGGCTCCAAAGAAATGATTAAAGTTCACCACACAACGAAGGAAAAAGTATATGGGACTTTGAAGACACTTTTGGATGACTTTTCTGACCAACTGAAAAAAAAGATGGGAAAGCACATTCACAACATAAAACACCAATATCTGTCTTTGAGAGCACTAAAAGAAAAGATTGACGAAGACAGTATTGTTCTACAAATTGACTTCGCAGAAAATTACATGTGCAAATTTTCCAATGAAATCCAAGCGGTCCATTTTGGCGATTCCCACCAGCAGGTAAGCCTCCATACTGGTGTGGCTCACACGAAGAATGGTGTTGTGTCTGTTTGCACCATTAGTTCCTCAATGCGCCATGACCCATCTGCAATCTGGGCTCACCTCAAAAAAGTGCTTCCCTACCTCAAACAACAAAACACAGCTGCAACCACCCTGCATGTCATAAGTGATGGCCCAACCACTCAGTATAGGTCAAAAAAGAACTTTTTTTTCCTGAGCAAAGTACCATATGAGCTAGGATTCAAAAAGGTGACCTGGAATTTTCTGGAGTCCGGACATGGGAAGGGCCCAGCTGATGGAATTGGTGCGGCTGTTAAGCACCAAGCAGACTCGCTTGTGGCCAAGGGCATTGACCTTCCAACTGGAAAAGTATTGTATGAACAACTGCTTAACCAGCCATCAACTGTCAAGTTAATGTACATCACTGAGGGGGAAATTGAAGAGATGGATAGTCTCCTTCCTGATGACCTGCTGACCATCAAAGGAACCATGCAGATACATCAGGTATGTCACTTTTAACATTTTTCAATTTATATCTCCACAGTATTCAAATGCACTTTGTTCTTTTAGATTGTCTCTACAAGACCGGAGGAGATTTCTTGGCGAGTTCTCAGCTGCTTTTGTGCAGATCCCCATCCTTGCCAGTGTTTTGGTCTCAAAAAAGTCAACATACTGGGAGCACAGAACATGGAGACTGCATTGGGATCACCAAGTTCAAGCACACTTACAGCACATCTCAACCCATCATAGACCTGCATGAGGGACTGATTGGAAGTTGGTGTGTGGTACGGTATGATGGGGATCCTTACCCTGGCATTATACAGGATGTGGACCCTGAGGGTTGTGCTCTGGTGAGAACCATGAGTCATATTGGCAAAAACAAGTTCTTCTGGCCTATGAGAGACGATGTTATTTGGTACCGGCCAGAAGATGTGATCAGGCTGGTCCCAGAGCCTCAACCAGTAACAAAGAGGCATGTGATGGTGGAGCCAACCGTTTGGAAAGAAATATGCTCTGTTCTTGACCATGAAACATAACTGAACCTCTGGCCCATATGCAAGTTTGACAGATACAGTATTTAGCAAATACAATGTCTATTTAGTCAGATTCAACTTGTTATTCCACATGATTACGTTTGACAGTACATGGATTTACGATATAACACACATGACAGTAATGTTTAAGTACAGAGTGTTTGCTCTGGTTCAGCATAGGCATATAAGTTTTCAATTTCAAAATATATTGCCTATTTTATCTGTTATTCAACTGGTTATATTAAGGTTATGTTAAGGTAATGATGACATAAAGGGTTTGCTCTAGTTTGTACTAGTTTGCTCTAGTTCAGCATGTAGAAAACAGTGAAGAAATGATTTGCTGATTTTTAACACAAATTCATGTTTTTTTTCATTTTTGGATTGTTTTTAAATTAAAAATATTGGTGATATGTTTTTGTTCACAAATGCTGTTGCTTATTGATTTGCTCTGGTTCACCACATAGAGCAGTAGAAAAATTGTTTTTAATTGAAGTTGCCTATCTGTCATTTCCGCCACACACTGTCTCTTCCGCCACGCCATGTCATTTCCACCACAACACATATTTTAAAGTAAAACATATAAAAAAAAACATATACAATCAAACCAACTATATTCAGTGGTGTTGATAATTGTGCAGTTAGGGCTAAGATTTGTGTATACACTTTGAGGAATATATGATTTTGAGCTATGATAAGAAAATGAAATGTTCCATTGACCTAGTTTTAGGTGTTTTTTAGTGTAAACATTGTAAAATCTTTACAGTTACATTTCTGAAAAAAATAATAAATTACAAATTTGAACAGATATGTGTGTGCTATTTAATCAAATATATTTATAACAGAAGATATTTCATTATTTTCTCTTAAAAATACATGTTTTGTTATGTGATGGAAATGACCGTTTTCTTGGACTGTCAGATAAAAATGGCAAAAAATATATATTAGTAAATACAAATCATCACAGCCAACTTCAGGGAAGGTTTCCAGACAGATTGAGAAACCAACTGATACTAAAAAATTGTTTGTAGAAATGTTTTTATTTTCTGAAACTGTCTAGCTCAAAGAGTACCATAGTTGAAGAATTACCCACATACACAATCCACGTCTCATTTGTCTCAAGGCTTAAACATCCTTTTTGAACCGGTCTCCTCCCCTTCATCTACACTGATTGAAGTGGATTTAACAGTGACATCAATAAGGGATCATAGCTTTCAACTGGATTCACCTAGTCAGTCTATGTCATGGAAGGAGAAGGTATTCTTAATGTTTTGTATACTCAGTGTATATCACTACAGATTTTCAAGTGCTATTTGCATGTGATGCATTTGCTCTATTGTTTACAGGATGATTTGTATCTTATAGAGTGTGGCTTTAAGGGAATAGTATGGTCAATTTTAGCACACACCACCACTTCCCCCACTGCTTCACACTCCTTTGTCTCATGTCCTTCTGAACACTTACATTTTAGTCATTTAGCAGACGCTCTTATCCAGAGCGACTTACAGTTAGTGCATATATTATTATTTATTTTTTCATACCCCCCGTGGGAATCGAACCCACTACCCTGGCGTTGCAAACGCCATGCTCTACCAACTGAGCTACATCCCTGCCGGCCATTCCCTCCCCTACCCCGGACGACGCTGGGCCAATTGTGCACCGCCCCATGGATCTCCCAGTCGCGGCCGGCTACGACAGAGCCTGGATTCGAACCAGGATCACTAGTGGCACAGCTAGCACTGCGATGCAGTGCCTTAGACCACTGTACCACACCTTGGAATCTCCCTCCTACACACACTGCTGCCACATGCCCATAAGTTTGACACCTGTAACATCTTAAGGTATTCGGCACATATGCTCTCACTGGATAACTTATATATCCTAACCTCACTTTCTCAGGCAAAGACTCAACTTCAAAACTCAAAAGAACAGACAATGACTTTTCTGTTTCCCCACTCTCGCCACCCTGTTTACGTTGCACCAAACGACGAGCATCACACACACCGGGAATCATCTCCTTCAATTGGTCAACTTTTACATTCACTGCTACTCCAGTAATCACTCCTCTCAATGGCGCACTTTTCTTAAGAGCGAAACAATTCACAATTCTTTCCCCCATTTGTTTAACTCTGAGCGCCTTCTCCCTCTGCCCAACAGAAACTCAAACAATTATCACTAGACCACTTCTGGTTACCCTCACCGATTCTACTATACCCAACGCTCTTTTCACCCATCTTGAAACCACAATTGGATCAGCCAAAAGGCAAGGATCCATTTTCCCCACAAACTTCACTCCTACTGTCACAGACACATCTTTATTCTGACCCGCTGTGTAATCCTCGGGCTCCGAGTACTTCATCACACCTTCCACCTCCGATACATCACCCTCATTCTCTTCCATTTCTCCTCCTGTCTTCAGCTCACTTTGCTTACATTTCCTACCACTCTTCTTTAACAAACCTTCTCCCTTTTTCCTGCCATTTTCAACTGACTCAAACTCAGTCTTCCTCCATCTCTCTCTCTCTTAGACCTCCTCTGCCTCTCTTTTTCCCTCCATTCCTCCTCATTCATCCAAGTATACGTCTCCTTATGATAATAATGCATTTCTCCAACCTATATCTGTTTCTTGCCTTCTCTAAGGACTCCATTTTCCCCCTCCTTTCCCTTCCGGCGTCTATTCTATTTTATCCTCGGCCTTGACCTCTTCATTGCTCTCCTCTTCTGATCCGCTGTCCTCCTCTCCTGAATTACCATCGTCTTCCGATCCCTCATCGGAGCTGTTATCCTCACTATCATCTGGACTTTTTTTTGAAAAAAAATGTTTATTTCACCTTTATTTAACCAGGTAAGCCAGTTGAGAACAAGTTCTCATTTACAACTGCGACCTGGCCAAGATAAAGCAAAGCAGTGCGATAAAAACAACAACACAGAGTTACATATGGGGTAAAAAAAAACAAAGTAAAAAAATACAACAGAAAATATATATACAGTGTGTGCAAATGTAGCAAGTTATGGAGGTAAGGCAATAAATAGGCTATAGTGCAAAATAATTACAATTAGTATTAACACTGGAATGCTAGATGTGCAAGAGATTATGTGCAAATAGAGATACTGGGGTGCAAAAGAGCAAAATAAATAACAATATAGGGATGAGGTAGTTGGGTGGGCTAATTTCAGATGGGCTGTGTACAGGTGCACTGATCGGTAAGGTGCTCTGACAACTGATGCTTACAGGTGCTCTGACAACTTACTCCCTTTCCAATTGCTCGTCTTTTCGCTTAAGACGCCATGCTCCCCAACTCAAACTGGCTAGCTACCAAACCAGAGATACACCAAGCTGTCTGAACAATCGTTGTAAGGCCATCCACCTCGACATTATTTGCCAATACCAAGAATGTAGTAAATATTGTTTCCAAACTGCGTTACCCACTCCAGTCAGCAGATGGCGATGTGCGTCTTTCAGGTGATGATTATTGCGTGACGTATAATGGACTGGACGGGACTCTTCTTCAACAACAACCACACGGCTACTCTTTCAACCACTCGGGTAGCTTGCTAGCCAACATAAAACCGAAAGATTGAGGCTTTAGACCATGTTTATGTACATTAGCTAATCTCAGTGTTTTAAACACATTTCTGTTGACGTAACATTATCTACTGGGTAACTTTAACCTAATTTGCAAACTTGTTAAAGTTGATACTGAGCCTAGCACTAGGCTAGTCGCTAATGCTAACTAGCTAGCTAACATCCCTGACCATGAGCTCACTAAACTACTCCTCCCCTGCTAAAGAAGAGGAGGTCTGTTGGACGGAGAAAGAAGCTCCGGGGCTGAAAGAAGAAGTCGTGAAAGAAGAAGATGAGAATATTACAGTTAAAGGGAGAGGAAGAAGCTTTCAAAACGATAAAGGAGGAAGAGGAATATATTACATTGAAAGAAGAGAAGGAGGGATGTTACAGTGAAAGAAGAGAAAGATCCGTTTGGAGTGAAAGAGGAAGAGGGGATAGAGGCTGTCACAGTGGAAGAGGAGGAGGTAGAAGCTTTCAGAATGAAAAAGGAGGAAGAGGATATCACATTGAAAGAAGAAGAGGATGCTATCTCAATGAAGGTGAAGGAGGAAGACGTTTTAGGGGTGAAAGAAGAGGAGACAGAATATCAGATTAACACCAGTGAGTATTGTCTTAAAAACAGGGGCACAAACTATGCAGTTCTTGAACTAATGTGTGTTTTTAAAGGGGCATTCTACTGAAGTTATATACTTCAATATGTTGGTCTGTACTGTATAAGTCGTCTGCCATTGGTACAGATACTTTTTCGACTTTTAAATTAGATTTTTTGAATTATTTAATGTTCTACATTAAAGTGCACTTAATCTAATATAACAGGCTTTTGAAATTCAATATTGGTGCTTAATTTCTGCTTAAAATATCAAAGGGACGCAAAAGGCACCCAATTCGTGGAACTACCTTTTGACATTTGCATCACAAACAATATTTTATAAAGTCATGATGAACGTGGCCATTTTAGGAACTGCTTAGATATATTAATGCCTCTTGTAAGACCCTATGATCGTAATAGACGGTCATAAGTTTACCATCTGTTTGATGTTCTCGTTCACACAGGAGAGAGACATGACTATCATGGATCCTCTGGGGAGCCTCAACAACATCCTGATGCTGACGAGGCAGAGAAGAGTCTCTCCAGATCAGAACACCAGATGGTACAGCTTGGTCTGGTCTAGCATACAGCTTGCTCTATCGGGGTCTGGGTTTCTGTAAAGCACTTTATGACAACAGTGACATCAGCATCCATAATGATATGTGTCTGTGTCCCCTCTATATGGTTACCAGGACAACGCTAGCCCTTCCTCCCTCCCAGAGTCCCTGTGTCGTACCTCTCCCAGTAGCACCTTACTGCTGGGTCTGAAGAGGTTGTCTGTGCGGCTGGTGGACTGCAGGAAAACAACGGGGCTGAGTGGAACTGTGAGAGGAGGAGAAGAGAAGAAAGGAGCAGATTTGACTCATCAAAGTAAGCGCTGTAGTTTAGTTTTAACAAATAAAATAGATCTGCCCACTGGTAACTGTTACCAGGACAACCAGCAGAGTTATGTTAGTTGACATGAAGATAGACTGGTATCTGTTACCAGGACAACCAGCAGAGTTATGTTAGTTGACATGAAGATACACTGGTATCTGTTACCAGGACAACCAGCAGAGTTCTGTTAGTTGACATGAAGATAGACTGGTATATTTCCACCACAGTAGACAGTTCTGTTAGTTGACAGGAAGATAGACTGGTGGATATGGATGTTATGAATATTATAACACTGAAAAAGGATTCTGCCAATGAAAAGAGAGAAACCAATAGACTATATAAAACCTTGATGAAAGTTAGATTTAGTATGATCTGATGTATGGTGCATGTTTTACAAAAACTTTTCCTAAAAACATTATGGATGTTACATTGCCTGTCCCAGTCAACCCCCTATCTTTACAATACTCTAGAACAAATCAAAATGTATTTGTCACGTGCGCCGAATACAACAGGTGTAGACCTTACAGTGAAATGCTTACTTACAAGCCCTTAACCAACAATTCAGTGTTAAGAAAGAAAAAAGAAATATAGCAAATAATTAAGGAGCAACAATTCAATAACAGTAGCGAGGCAGTATACAGGAGGTTCCTGTACAGAGTCAATGTGCGGGGGCACCGGTTAGTCGAGGTAATGGAGGTAATATGTAGAGGTAAAGTGACTATGCATGGATAATAAACAGAGTAGCAGCAGCGTAAAAATGGGGGAGCCATTTGATTAACTGTTCAAGAGTCTTATGGCTTGGGGGTAGAAGCTGTTAAGAAGCCTTTTTGACCTAGACTTGGCGCTCCGGTACCGCTTGCCGTGCGGTAGCAGAGAGAACAGTCTGACTAGGGTTGCTGGAGTCCCTGGCAATGTTTTGGGCCTTCCTCTGACACCTCCTGGTATAGAAGTCCTGGATGGCAGGAAGCTTGGCCTCTGTCAGACCCTTGCTGTTAGAGGACACAAGTACATCCTGGTTGTTGTAGATTACGCTACCAAGTTCCTGAAGGCCGTACCCCTTCGCAACGTGTCGTCAAAGGGAATCGCCAAGGAATTGTTCATGCTGTTTTCCCGGGTGGGCCTTCCGAAGACGATACTGATCGACCATAATACCATTTCGAGGGATCCTCGACTTAGCCAAGGAGACCTGGGAGGCCCAATACTTCCCGTTCCGGTCGACGACAGAACATGTCACCCTGATGCGGGACCGACTGTCGGCAATCTGGCCCATAGTAAAGGAGCATATGGAGAAGACGCAACAGACTCAAGTCCGAGCGTACGATGACACCCAGGGAGTTCGCCATCGGAGAGAAAGGGATGGTACTCGTGCCCACAGCCGAACACCGCTTGCTGGCGTAGTGGAGGGGGGGCCCTACGAGGGAACGGAGAGGGTCTTACCGGTCAATTACCGCATCAAGCAACCCGACAGGAGGAAGAAGGACCAACTCTATCATGTCAACCTGCTGAAGAAGTACCATGAAAGAGAGTAGAGTGTGGCTTTGATGGCAGTGGAGCAGTCGAGACAGCTAGACAGACAAGCTGATTATGCAAGTCGGCAGGTTATTCTCCTCCTCCCCTGGACAAATAGAGGTCCTGTTTCAGCATATCCACACTGAGCCAGGCAAAAAGGTGCATATCCGGCCATACCGGATACCCGAGGTCCGCCGAGCCATCGCTAAGAACGAGGTAAGTGAGATGCTGAGGGTGATCGAGCCGTCTACGAGCGAGTGGTCTAGTCCCACAGTCCTGGTCCCCAAACCCGACGGTAGTGTGAGGCTCTGCACCGACTTTAGGGGCTTAAACGCCATCTCTAGGTTCGTCGCGTATCCGCGTGGATGAACTCTTGGAGCGCTTGGGAAAGGCCAAGTTCATCACCACCCTGGATCTGACGAAGGGATATTGGCAAGTGCCGGTGGTTCCAGACGAAGAGGGATGTCCGCGCCTTCTTGGGAATAACGGGATATTATCGTAGTTTCATCCCTAGATATGCCACCATTGCCAACCCCCTCACAAATCTCATCAAGAAAAACCTGCCAAACCGTGTAGCGTGGAAGGAGGAGACGGAAAACGCCTTCCAGTTGCTAAAAGATAGCCTGTGCTCTGATCCCGTCCTGCAGAGAGCCTGTGCTCTGATCCCGTCCTGCAGGCTCCCATCTTCTCTCAAGAGTTCATTGTACAGGTAGACGCCTCGGATACGGGGCTCAGGGCCGTCCTGGCTCAGGGTGAAGGCGAAGCAGAGAGGCCTATTATCTTCAGTAGGAATAGGCCTCTCTGTAGCAAGCTCAGTAGGAAGCAGGAAGCTCAGTGACCGGGATCAGAGATATGCTACCGTAGAGAAAGAGGCCCTAGCCATTAAGTGGGCCCTCGATTATCTCCGGTACTACCTACTCGGGCGTAGGTTGGCCCTCGTTACCACGCTCCCTTCACTTGGATGGCCAGTAAGAGAAACAATAACAACAGAATAGCCAGGTGGTTTCTTGCATTACCACCATTCTCTTTCCGTGTCATCCACAGGGCCGGATCGAGGAACGGGAATGCGGACGTGCTGTCCCGACGCGACCAAGACAGTGCGTCTGGCGCCCGGCCCTCCAGTCCGGTCCTGAGGTGGGAGGTATGTGCCCACTGCTAGTAGTAGCCTATTCGTGGGTCTGTTAACATGACTGTGCAGGGGCACAGCCATTGGTGGGCCTGGGAGGGCATAAACCCACCCACTTGGGAGCCAGGCCCATCCACTGGAAAGCCCATCCAATCAGAATTAGTTTTTCCCCACAAAAGGGCTTTATTACAGAGAGAAATACTCCTCAGTTTCATCAGCAGTCCGGATGGCTGGTCTCAGACGATGTGGAGATCCTGGGCTGGTGTTGTTATACGTGGTCTGCGGTTGTGAGACCGGTTGGATGTACTGCCAAATTTTCTAAAATGATGTTGGAGGCGGCTTATGGTAGAGAAGTTAACATTCAATTCTCTGGTAACGGCTCCAGTGGATATTCCTGCAGTCAGTATGCCAATTGCACCCTCCCTCAAAACTTGAGACTTCCATGTTGCGTTTTTTAAAATTTTTAGGAAAAAAATATTTCACATTCTTTTTTACTTTACCCAAAAATATCATGACATTAGTGATAGTCAAAATGTAAAAAATGTGTGAATGTCTAAATCAGAAAAATTGCCATTTAATCAGCAGTGTTGGACCCTTTTGACAACGGTGAGATGTTACTGATGTACTTTGTGTCTGTCTCCAATGTAAAGAAAAAAGTTTGGGACTTCCACACAAAATTACTTCTTTACTTATTTTAGGTTGAAGGAAATGTGTAGGTCTCATTCTGTATCATACAGCTATTAAGGTTATACATTTACAACCACCTGCACGATAGGAATCCAGAGATGTCTGTGTCTTGAGTGTCCTAGAACTGTCTAGTTTTTTGTGTTCTGACTTATAAAACAGAATGTTTTAAAACTGTCCTCAGGTCATTGAGGCTTATAAAACAGAATGAAATGTTTGAAAACTGTCCTCAGGTCATTGAGGGATCTGATAAAATGTCATAGCAAGGCGGTTTTATCAAGTGGAGGTTTCATTCAGGTCTCTCTTTGAATCAACACTTTCTTTGGCAGGAGAAAAACCAAAGTCGGAGGAACCAGAGACGTCCAAACCAGCAAAACGACACCTCTGCTCCCAGATTGGAAAGAGTTTTACCAAGTTAGGAAGACTGAAAAGACATGAGAGGGGACACACGGGAGAGAAGCCATACCATTGCTCCCAGTGTGGAAAGAGTTTTAACCGGTTAGGAAACATGAAATCTCATGTGCGAGTACACACAGGGGAGAAGCCTTACCACTGCTCATTGTGTGGAACTAGGTTTGCCAAGTTAGGAGCCCTGAAATCTCATCAGCAAATACACACAGGGGAGAAGCCTTACCACTGCTCCCATTGTGGAAAGCGTCTTAACAGGTTAGACACCCTGAAAAGACATGAGAAGGCACACACAGGAGCGAAGCCACACCATTGCGCCCAGTGTGGAAAGAGTTTTAACCGGTTAGGAAACATGAAATCTCATGTGCGAGTACACACAGGGGAGAAGCCTTACCACTGCTCATTGTGTGGAACTAGGTTTGCCAAGTTAGGAGCCCTGAAATCTCATGAGCGAATACACACAGGGGAGAAGCCTTTCATTGCTCCCACTGTGGAAAGAATTTTAAACGGTTAGACACCCTGAAAAGTCATGAGATAATCCACACAGGGGAGAAGCCTTACCACTGCTCCCAGTGTGGAAAGAGTTTTAGCCATTTAGGAAACCTGACAGCTCATGTGCGAATCCACACGGGGGAGAAGCCTTACCACTGCTCCCAGTGTGGAAAGCATTTTAGCCAGTTAAGAAAGCTGAAACAACACATGAGACTGCACACAGGGGAGAAGCCTCACAAACTCTCAGTCTGAGGGAAGACATATTACTCATCACAGTCACTTAAAAGTAATGCGAGAATCCACATAGGAGAGAATAATTACTTCTAGTGTGTAAATTGATATTTCACATCACAAAGTTCATGAGAACATACACAGTGCTCCCATTGTGTTATATTGTTGACATGAGAATGTATTTACTTGTTTATTCCATATGACATTTAATTATACTAAGTATACTTAAAAATATATTTGTATGATTTTATTAGAAAACATGAATTGAATATGGAGTGTGTCAGTTTGAATACACAGTAGATCAGATTCCATGTGTTTAAATGGTCCTTTTTTAAACTCTGACTGTGTGTTTATCTGGGTGTGTCATTCCTCCAGCATTACAGATAATCAAGTGATATTTGGATGTGATGTTGTTCTCAACTGGCTTACCTGGTTAAATAAAGGTAAAATAAAAATGTTTGACTAACCTTGTGAAACTGTCCTATTATAATATCCTGTTCTTGGAGTATCATCCTGTGTTGCAAACCAGCATGCCCCCAAGTCCTTGTATAAATAAAGTCCGGCCCAGGAACAGGAAACTTTAAAGAAATGTGCTCATCACCCAATGCTTTGGAATTCATACTGTCTACACTGCACTGTGTAACTCAGTTATTCTCTCTGAGCTCAGAAATAAAAGAATCTTGGTTTGACTTAGACTCCAGCAGATCCTTATTTTATAATATCCACCACAACTCACCCACGGATTGCTGTTTCATAATTGTCTCAATGAAGAGTTCCTCGTTGGACTTTGCCACTGGTTGAATAATTATTGTTTCCATGTCATTTCAACAAAACAAATCCATGTGATGATGTTAGATCAAATGTGAAAATGGATTGGATTTGTAAAAAGCCATCAACATAAGGTATTTTTATTTATTTTTCACTGACCTAAATCCAATGACAGTTGACATTTTGTGTTGATTTCATGTTGAATTCACTTTAGTTGACTCAATTAAATGTAAATAGAAACTAGATGTTGAACTGACGTCTGTGCCCAGTGGGCTGGTTTGAATAAGCGGCAGGTGTTGGATCAATATCCACGCAATTTGCCACAGATTTTCATGTGAATATTCTAAAATCTGCATAAAACAACAAACACATTTTCCCAACAGAAATGTTTCCATCAAACAGACTTATTGCGGATAAAAGGCTTTGCGTGACGTAATGCACAAAAAAATTACTTTTGCTGTTAAATTGTCATGTACCGTTGTGTATGGGTGGTCCTCTGTAGCTCAGCTGGTAGAGCACGGCGCTTGTAACGCCAAGGTAGTGGGTTCGATCCCCGGGACCACCCATACACAAAAATGTATGCACGCATGACTGTAAGTCGCTTTGGATAAAAGCGTCTGCTAAATGGCATATTATTATTATTATTATTACCGAATGAAAAATACAAGTTAAATGGGTTAAATAAGTCCAATAAGGACCACACAACATATCATCGCGTGACTCCAAGTTAACTTCGATTTGATGGTTATTATATCAATATTTGCGAATAAAGGAGTTTCCACCGCCATTTCTCGCTTATACATTTTTACAGACACATAAAGACCCCACCATGTAAAACGACCGAACAAATTGTCTGTCGGCATTTATACAATTGTACCCGCATATCCTGTTTCCATCAGCCCCGTCATTACTTTTGAAATGGTTGGATCAACATCCACCTTCATGATATGGATGAAGCCTGATTTGGAATGTCTCAGTAGTTCTATCTGGCTTCGTAGTATACCCCTCTGATAATCAAGTGATATTTACATGTGATGCATTTGCTCCATTGTTTACATTTAAGTTGGTGGACCCACTCTGATGATTTATATCTTACAGAGCTAGGCTTTAAAGGAATAGTATGGTGACATCTTAGTGTGGCTTGAAATAAATAGGATTATTAATCAAAAACTTCTATAGCAACAATACACTGCGGCTTTGACATCAAGAAGAGAACTGGCTGATGGGTGGTGGTGCTACTCTATAGGTAAGGCTGTCCAGTCCAATATGAATGTTCAATACACACAATAGGTTGATCGGTAGCCAGTTAACTAGCTGTACAGGCCAATATGAATGTTCAATACACACAATAGGTTGACTGTGGAGGTGATTTCCCACAGTCAAATTCCTGCAATGAGAGCTAAGACTAATATTTGTGTAAAACTATACATCTGTGGTTGTCACTGAGTGGTTGATATCCCATTTCATGGGGTCACACTCTATAGTTAAGGCTGTCCCTATAGAAAGTCTACACCCCTTTGAACTTTTTTTTCACATTTCGCTGCCTTACAATTAAATCTAAAAGGGATTAAATTAGATTTTATAGAACAATTATAATTGGATAAGTCCGTCCCCCACCCGAGTTAATACTAAGTGGACGCCATTACAGTTGTGAATAATTTTCATTAAGATTCTACCAACTTTGCGCAAAAAATACTTCCAGTTGATGTCAAAATTGCTCATTGGATGGACAGCGATATTTAAACCTGAGTTTCTCTGATCTTTTCAGCAGATTTAAGTCAGGACTGAGAACAGACCACTTAGGAACACTCAAAACAAGTCTTTGAAAGCCATTCTGGTGTGTCTTTTGCATAAACATTTGTGTAATTGCAAGAAAAAATAAAAACCCTATCCCAGGGTTTCAGAAGACTGAGGTGGGTTTTCTTCTGCCGGTGACAAGCATACCCATAACATGATGCTTCCACCACAATACTTATTGTGTGGTTAATGTGTGGTCTATCTCAGGTCATCAGACTGTTGAATAGTCACCACTAGCCGTCCTCTGCCCTGAACTTTAGTCACTGTTACTAGCTGTCTACCACCCAGTACTCAACCCTGTATTCTAGTCAAGGCTCATCCTATATAAAAACTGCTGTACACACCTTTTTCTATTCATATACGGTCCATAATGTCTATGCACACCATCATATACATTGTAAACAAACTGTATATATTTATATACCAGACTCTGACATTGCTCATTCTATTATTTCTATATTTCTTCATCCTTAAAATAAATTGTGGGGATTTGCGTGTATTGTTAGATATTCCTGCACTGTTTCAGTACACCTGAACATCTGAAATATGCGTATGGCTGTGGGAATGAAGATCAGACAGTGAAGAGACTCCAGGGATGGTGATGAAGGCTGTGGGAATGAAGATCAGACAGTGAAGAGACTCCAGGGATGGTGATGAAGGCTGTAGGAATGAAGATCAGACAATGAAGATACTCCAGGGACGGAGATAAAGGCTGTGGGAATGAAAATCAGACAGTGAAGAGACTCCAGGGACGGAGATCAGACAGCAGTGCTGGTCATGTGGGGGAGTGGTCGAGCCATCCAATGATTGGGAGGAAGCATGTGAGGAACAGGCTCCTTTCTACTGCCAATCTGGTGTCTGGATACATGCCAACAAAGACTACAACTGCTTCACACAATGGGAGTGGCTACCATTGACCGCTACACTTCCTTTCATCACCAGGAAGCCCATGTTGAGCCAGCAGTGTTCTCACTATGGAAGAGGGAGCAGGCAGCCGTCATCCAGTCTCTCAGAAGCCCATGTCGAGCCAGCAGTGTTCTCACTATGGAAGAGGGAGTAGGCAGCCGTCATCCAGTCTCTCAGAAGCCCATGTCGAGCCAGCAGTGTTCTCACTATGGAAGAGGGAGCAGGCAGCCGTCATCCAGTCTCTCAGAAGCCCATGTCGAGCCAGCAGTGTTCTCACTATGGAAGAGGGAGCAGGCAGCCGTCATCCAGTCTCTCAGAAGCCCATGTCGAGCCAGCAGTGTTCTCACTATGGAAGAGGGAGTAGGCAGCCGTCATCCAGTCTCTCAGAAGCCCATGTCGAGCCAGCAGTGTTCTCACTATGGAAGAGGGAGCAGGCAGTCGTCATCCAGTCTCTCAAGGACAAAGGTGGAGCGCTGGTGTTGGAACCTAACGGCAGGAGTGACAGCGCTAGACACACAGCAAAGTTTGACACAGTCAAATGTTGAGCAGGGAATCAACCAGATTATCCATGTCCAAGTTATTCAGGTGCATAATACATTTTATTTGTTTAATTCTGTTTTATTCAATTAGAAAATGTACTCTAAATGAGAACAAGCACATCTGTGAGCATATGCATTATAACATCGATTGACTAAACGATGATGCTGACAGCTTTGTAGAAAACCAGGGTTGAGTTCCAGTCAATTCAGAAAGTAAACCAAATTCCAAATTCCGCATTTTCCTCATTGAAAACCATAAAGATAATTGGAAATTCAGTTTACTTCCTGAATTTACTGGATTTTTAATGGAATTGACCCCAACCCTGACTAAAACTGAATATTAGTTCTGCCTGTCTCCAATAACTAAAACGGTTTGTATTCGACCATATTCCCAGTCACCTTGCATGGTTAAATGCAGTGGTTCGCACTTTCAGTTTTGTGGCGAATGCTATCCACGGTTTCTGGTTTAGGTAGGTTTTAATAGTCACCGTGGGCACAACATCCCCTATACACTTCCTGATGAACTCAATCACCGTGTCCGTGTGTATGTCTATGTTATTCTCAGAGGCTACCCGGAACATATCCCAGTCCGCGTGATCAAAACAATCTTGAAGCATGAGGCCGATTAGTCAGACCAGTGTTTAATAGACCTCAGCACGGGTACTTCCTGTTCGAGTTTCTGCCTATAGGAAGGGAGGAGAAAAATGGAGTCGTGATCTGATTTGCCGAAGGGAGGGCGGGGGAAGGGCTTGTAGGCATTCCGGAAGGGGGAGTAGCCATGATCGAGTGTTTTAGCAGCGCGAGAACTACAGTAATAATAATAATAATAATAATATGCCATTTAGCAGATGCTTTTATCCAAAGCGACTTACAGTCATGCGTGCATACATTTTTGTGTATGGGTGGTCCCGGGGATCGAACCCACTACCCTGGCGTTATAAGCGCTGTGCTCTACCAGCTGAGCTACAGAGGACTACAGTCAATGTGTTGATAGAACTTCGGTTGCATTTTCCTCAAATTTGCTTTGTTAAAATCCCAGCTACAATAAATGCAGCCTCAGTTCCTGTACGTTATCACAATCACACCATGAGTAGTTAATTATGAAAACATACAACACCGCCTTTCTTCTTCCCAGAGAGTTCTTTATTCCTGTCTGCGCGATGTACTGAGAACCTGATAAAGAAATGTGTGAGTAAGATATGACTAAAATGTCACACCCTCAGTTAAACTAATAAGATATGACTATTAGAAGACTAGAGCTTAGAGAGTTAATCATATGTGCTTATATAAGATGCATATTTGCCCAGCAACAGAGTATTTTGTGTCTTGTGAAACCAGTAAAGGAAGTCTGTGTATGTGTGACCTGATAATCAAGAAAACAGAAGATAACCACATGAGCTAAACCCAGGTGTGAAAACAGCTACAAGAGGAAACAAAAGGCTGTTGTGTGAGCTTGCAAGAAGAATATGATAAAGACTGATATGTGTACAGTGGAAAAAATACAGCCCGCCTAAAGCGGGGTGGGATTTTTCATCTGATGTGTGAGTATAAAAAGACTGTGCGCCCATTTTGGGGCAGAGCGCTCTCTGAATAAAGATCAGATAATTGTACGCTGGGAGACTCTGTCTGTTTATTAGAGATGTACAACCTCTGGGAAAACAGATTGAGCAATATAAGTGTTCCGTTTGAAACATTGAGATAGAAATTCTCGTGACAGAATCCAGCTGGCTGTATGGACAGGGACAGTATATCCGGAGGAAAAGCCAAGATTCCGTGAAACAGAGTATGTTACAGTCCCTGATGTCACCCTGAGCTCGTCTACTTTATTGTCCAGAGACAGAACATTAGCGAGTAATATACTCAGAAGCGGTGGATGGTGTGCATGTCTTCTGAGTCGGACTAGAAGTCCACTCAGAATACCTCTTCTCTGCCGGCGGCATCTTGGAGCAGCCTCTGGGATATGTTCAATTGCCCTAGGGGGTACGAACAAAGGATCCATTTCGGGAAAGTGGTATTCCTAGTCATAATGCTGGTATCCAAAAGTTATTTCCGGCTGTATGTAATAACACAAAAAACGTTCAGGGCTAATAATGTAAGAAATAAACAAACACAACAAAAAAAAACACTGCCAAAGTTGCTTAGGAGCTAGAAGCAGAATTTAGAATATGTCTCTTGGGAATATTGAAAGTGCATTCGTAAAGTATTCAGACCCCTTGACTTTTTCCACATTTTGTTAACTTACAGCCTTATTCTAAAATGGATTTAAATTGTTTTTCCCCCCTCATCAATCTACACACAATACCCCATAATGACAAAGCGAAAACAGGTTAGCAGAAATTTTTGCAAATTTAGAAAAAAATTAATGAACTGAAATACCTTATTTACATAAGTATTCAGACCCTTTGCTATGAGACTCGAAATTTCAGCGGCATTGACATGATTGGTTGACGGTAGGTGGGGGCAGTACATCCTGTATAAACACAAACCCACATCCTCCACAACAGCTCCGGATGCCCTGACTTCTGCAGAGGCCGTTTCACCGTAAATGATGCATGGTAAATGCAGACGTCGGATTGTCCATGCAGCGTCCAGATGGATACACAACGCCCTTCTCTCTCCAGAATGCACTCTCTCCCGCCAATTTGTGCACATTCATTGTTTCATAACTTCATTGTGTGAATTGTTTGCGTTTGATTGCTAGTGTCTATCAATTCCCCAAAGTATGAATGGATGCCTTCTGCAGAGGCCGTATCATCGGATGCCCTGACTATTTTTACATAGTTGGCAATGGAAGTTACTTTTTAGGTTTGTATCATTTTCCATTAGATTGGATAGAATTTTGATCAACCACATGACAACGATTTAGAGATATGAAACTGGCACGCAGATCGGTAGAAATGGTAAGATAAATATGCATTCCACATGAGAAAGGTTGCAGACTCCTCGTTTAGCCTATTACCGGGCAAACTTCAGGAGAGCAACGGCATAATCTGTGAAAGCCAGCAGGACAGGGAGGAGAATGGTTGGGTCAGGTTAAAACATCTTCTGGGTAGGACCCTTCATCTCAATTTCCGCCTAAAATGACCCAAATCTAAACTGCCTGTAACTCAGGACCTAAAGCAAGGATATGCATATTCTTGATACTATTTTAAAGGAAACACTTTTAAAGTTTGTGGAGATGTGAAATTCATGTAGGAGAATATAACACATCTGGTAAAAGAAAAAAAAAAAAAAAAAAACATGCATTTTCTATTTTTATGCGTAATCTTTCAAATGCAAAAGAAAGGCCATACATTGAGACAGGAAGCTGGGGGTCATTTAGATGTTGTCCACAACAGGGCAACTGTTGTGTGCAAAGATTCAGACAGATTCATTCATGAATGAGAGAGCTACATGATATTTAGCATGGAGAGCTACATGATATTTAGCATGGAGAGGTACATGATATTTAGCATGGAGAGCTACATGATATTTAGCATGGAGAGCTACATGATATTTAGCATGGAGAGCTAAATGATATTTAGCAAATGTACCCAAGTGGCCGAATTGGTCAATTTTCAAGTACATAACTATAGAGAACATAACAAAAATGCTATGGTAATAAAAACATTTAAAAAGTTCACACACTCCCAGGAATGTCATACATGATGCATCATTAGCTTCCCTACGTAAAAGGAACTAACAGGAGACGAGAACCCCTGATCCAAAGCCTCCCAACACAGAAGGGAACTATTTAAGATAAGGACCAGGTAGCAGCACAACACTGAACACAACACAAACCACACACACAGTGGAGAGAAAGAAAAAAAAACTATTTACACACTATTTACAATTTAGAGTACGAAGAACTACCCACAGTCCTCTACACAAGACTGAGCTCCTGATGCCAAGTCCCATAGCAGTCTCTTTCGCTGTGAAGCAGAGGGTAAACGGCACAAGTTGTGCAGGTGATGGGAGATTTCCTGTGGCACAGAAATACAACGACGCCTCCCCGCTGTGCTCTTTTGGCCCTGAGGCACATTCAGGTCTGCACTCTGTATTTCGGCAGGTGAACACCACCGGTGGCAGGAGCAGAGGGGACAGAAGGTGCCGCCGCGCGGTGGACTTTGTGCCGTAGTCAGCAAGCTCCTGGACGAGCAGCTCTCTGAAGGCCAGCTGTGTTATGGGGGTCTGTCCGCAGCTCTTAGCCATTTCCTTCTGGAGGATGAATGCATTCACCACAGCAATGTCGATGAAGTGATAGAACAATGTCTTGTACCATTTCATTTTCTTGTGTAGAACGTTGTTGTAGCCTATCAGCGTGTCTGACAGGTCCACACCTCCCATGCTCTTGTTGTAATCCTTTACAGCAGCTGGAAACGGGGACATTTTTCTTGATCCATGCCCCATTAGCGTCCTTCACGCGCCTGCTGACGTGATCGCCACTGTACGATTTGTGGATACTGGAGCACATGACCACCTCTCTGGTATCCATCCACTTTACAAAGAGCAGGTCATCTTTACGAATCCATCGCATGGCACCCCTACCAGCCCTCTTAGGCATGTCGTTTACTTTTGTTTTGGGAAAAAACCCACTCTGTTGGGACCAATGGCGCCACAAGACCATACATTCAGTTTTCCTCAGGTCTGTAAACAGGGTAGGGCTTGTGTAAAAGTTGTCCACAAACAGTTTGTAGCCTGTCCCCAGCAGTGGAAAATCCAATAATTCCATAACGGAATCATAACTAAGTCCCTTACCGGTGGCCGAGACGGATTTCCCCTCGTAAACAAAACAATTCCAAGTGTAGGCACACACAGAATCGGCCAAAACAAACAGTTTGTAAGCACATTTGTTGGCTTGTTTCGCATATGTTGTTTGAGGTTAATTATATCCTTGAGGCTACCATCCTCTCATCTATGGACAGGTTCTGGGCGGGGTGAAAATGGGTCTTGCAGGCCTCAACAATGCTGGAGTACAGAGGTTTGATTTTGCAGAGCCTGTCAAAGCTCGCTGTGCCCCCTCTTCTTCTCATTGTCGTCGTCAGCTTGTGGGTCACTGATATGAAGCGCCCGCCAGATAGTCAGAAACCTGGTACAAGACATGACAGAGGTGGGGAAAGGCAGTTGGTGGAGTCTTGAGCTTCTCCAGTAGTCCTTCACGTTTTTCAAACTTCACAAGCCCCATGTAAATGACCAGTGAGATGTAACAGTAGAGGTCTTGGATGGAAATGGGCTTCCATGCCTCTTTCTTCCCTGCTTGCTCTTAGCCCCATACGTGTTGGTGTTAGACACCAGCGAATCAAGAACGGACAAGGAGAAAAACATCTGGAAAAGATGAAGGGGGCTGTACTTCCCAGTCATGTCCAGCTGAGGTCCTGGCTGCCTTTTAGGTCGAAATGTTGGTGGAAGTGGCTCCACATCATCCTCTAGCACAGTGTGCCAACGTTCCTCTCCCTCTGTGGTAGTTGCAGCTGGTGCACTGGCCCTCATCCGCTTCTGGGCTGGCCTTTTCACACCTGTAGATTGCCGGGCGGTGGTGGGTGTGGAGCCAGAGACAGCAGCAGGGGTCAGACTGGAGGAACCAATTCCTACGTTTGAATGAGTGGGGGATGGAGGACTTGAAAGTGGTCTCTTTGGAGTTGGCTCCAGAGGTCATCTGAGTCAGAGTCTCTCCAAACTATTGAGGATTTTAAAAAAATCAGTTAGATTTCAAGTTTACTATTACTTATTTTATCTAACCTTTATTTTAGTAGGAGCTCTGAATTAATACTTTTACGGATGAGCCCTGCATCAATACATCAAATACACAACACATATCTATAAACATATATCATATAGAAGATGGGGAACACAATCAATATAACAAAATATGTGGACCAATAGGCAATAAGACACTCAAAAACCACAGAATGTCATAGCCAACAGAAGATACACATAGGCTATGCTAATACATTGTATGCCTCAGGTCTATATATATATATATATATATACACATACACACACACACACACACACACACATACATACAGTGGGGAAAAAAAGTATTTAGTCAGCCACCAATTGTGCAAGTTCTCCCACTTAAAAAGATGAGAGAGGCCTGTAATTTTCATCATAGGTACACGTCAACTATGACAGACAAATTGAGAGAAAAAAATTCCAGAAAATCACATTGTAGGATTTTTAATGAATTTATTTGCAAATTATGCTGGAAAATAAGTATTTGGTCACCTACAAACAAGCAAGATTTCTGGCTCTCACAGACCTGTAACTTCTTCTTTAAGAGGCTCCTCTGTCCTCCACTCGTTACCTGTATTAATGGCACCTGTTTGAACTTGTTATCAGTATAAAAGACACCTGTCCACAACCTCAAACAGTCACACTCCAAACTCCACTATGGCCAAGACCAAAGAGCTGTCAAAGGACACCAGAAACAAAATTGTAGACCTGCACCAGGCTGGGAAGATTGAATCTGCAATAGGTAAGCAGCTTGGTTTGAAGAAATCAACTGTGGGAGCAATTATTAGGAAATGGAAGACATACAAGACCACTGATAATCTCCCTCGATCTGGGGCTCCACGCAAGATCTCACCCCGTGGGGTCAAAAATGATCACAAGAACGGTGAGCAAAAATCCCAGAACCACACGGGGGGACCTAGTGAATGACCTGCAGAGAGCTGGGACCAAATTAACAAAGCCTACCATCAGTAACACACTACGCCGCCAGGGACTCAAATCCTGCAGTGCCAGATGTGTCCCCCTGCTTAAGCCAGTACATGTCCAGGCCCGTCTGAAGTTTGCTAGAGTGTATTTGGATGATCCAGAAGAGGATTGGGAGAATGTCATATGGTCAGATGAAACCAAAATAGAACTTTCTGGTAAAAACTCAACTCGTCGTGTTTGGAGGACAAAGAATGCTGAGTTGCATCCAAAGAACACCATACCTACTGTGTAGCATGGGGGTGGAAACATCATGCTTTGGGGCTGTTTTTCTGCAAAGGGACCAGGACGACTGATCCGTGTAAAGGAAAGAATGAATGGGGCCATGTATCGTGAGATTTTGAGTGAAAACCTCCTTCCATCAGCAAGGGCATTGAAGATGAAACGTGGCTGGGTCTTTCAGCATGACAATGATCCCAAACACACCGCCCGGGCAACGAAGGAGTGGCTTCGTAAGAAGCATTTCAAGGTCCTGGAGTGACCTAGCCAGTCTCCAGATCTCAACCCCATAGAAAATCTTTGGAGGGAGTTGAAAGTCCGTGTTGCCCAGCGACAGCCCCAAAACATCACTGCTCTAGAGGAGATCTGCATGGAGGAATGGGCCCAAATACCAGCAACAGTGTGTGAAAACCTTGTGAAGACTTACAGAAAATGTTTGACCTGTGTCATTGCCAACAAAGGGTATATAACAAAGTATTGAGAAACTTTTGTTATTGACCAAATACTTATTTTCCACCATAATTTGCAAATAAATTCATTAAAAATCCTACAATGTGATTTTCTGGATTTTCTTTTCTCAATTTGTCTGTCAAAGTTGACGTGTACCTATGATGAAAATTACAGGCCTCTCTCATCTTTTTAAGTGGGATAACTTGCACAATTGGTGGCTGACTAAATACTTTTTTCCCCCACTGTATTTCCCTCATTAAAATGCAAATCAATTTATAACATTTTTGACATGCGTTTTTCTGGATTTTTTTGTTGTTATTCTGTCTCTCACTGTTCAAATAAACTTACCATTAAAATTATAGACTGATCATGTCTTTGTCAGTGGGCAAACGTACAAAATCAGCAGGGGATCAAAAACTTTTTTCCCCCCACTGTGTGTGTGTGTGTGTATATATATATATATATATAAAATCAAATAAAAATATCTCAAATGAATATGCAACCATTTAAACAACTGCATTAGCATGAGAAGCAAAAACGTATTTTACTTACTGATCTAAACGTGGATCTTTTCCTTCCAAAAATGTTTCTTCTGCGCTGGAATCAAAACTGTGCTCACTTACAGAGTCCTCATCTATTTGTTCTGTGTCACTCTCCCAGTCAAAACTGTGCTCACTCAACAAGTCCTCATCCATTCGTTCTGTGTCACTCTCCCGCTGGAATCTAAACTGTGCTCCCTCAGAGTCCTCATCCATTCGTTCTGTGTCACTCTCCCAGTCAATTTCTGCAAACAAAATTCGTCAACATTTGTATACTTGGACATCGATTTAGCTTTTCCACTCTTAGTAGCCATGTTTTACTTTTTCAGTTTTGAGAAATATTTGAAGAATAGAACGAATCGCTGCGTAACGTAAACTACCGTGCTTCCTGTTTCCTTTCACCAGAGAACGAACCGCTGGGTAACGTAAACTACCGTGCTTCCTGTTTCCTTTCACCAGAGAATGAACCGCTGGGTAACGTAAACTACCGTGCTTCCTGTTTCCTTTCACCAGAGAATGAACCGCTGCGTAACATAAACTACCGTGCTTCCTGTTTCCTTTCACCAGAGAACGAACACTGCTGCGCACAGCTCTAGATTGATGGCTGGTTGTCGTACAAAGGGTGTTCACATACTGCTGGAAAGCCCAGCTCATTGGCTATCTGGCTAGGTTTCAAAACGATAGGAGGTCATTGGACCAAGACACTGTCAATCAAGTGAACACTGCTCGTCTCATTGGTGAGTAATGATGGCTGACCTTCATGGGCTAATTGACATGTTGTGTAGCAAATACGTAATGTAGAATGCTGAAACAAGTTTGGTTGCCTTCTAGAGTGTCTGAGGATTGCACAGAAACCGAACTTGACCGGGTTAAACAACGTTTTGCCAATTAGATTTAATAAAATTGTTTTGTTGCAAGTTGAAAGAGTTGGAATTCATGCAAAACGCTGTATACAACATGGATCGTATTAGGATATAAAATTGGATTTTATCAAACAAAACTATGCTACATTTTACTCTGGGACCTCAGGATGACAAATCAGAGCAAGATTACTGAATGTCTGCAGCACTTACTTTGATTAGTAAAATCTGCTCCTTTCTTCTCTTCTCCTCCTCTCACAGTTCCACTCAGCCCCGTTGTTTTCCTGCAGTCCACCAGCCGCACAGACAACCTCTTCAGACCCAGCAGTAAGGTGCTACTGGGAGAGGTACGACACGGGGACTCTGGGAGGGAGGAAGGGCTAGCGTTGTCCTGGTAACCATATAGAGGGGACACAGACACATATCATTATGGATGCTGATGTCACTGTTGTCATATGGTACTTTACAGAAACCCAGCCCAGACCCTGACAGAGCAAGACGTATGCTAGACCAGACCAAGCTGTACCATCTGGTGTTCTGATCTGGAGAGACTCTTCTCTGCCTCGTCAGTATCAGGATGTTGTTGAGGCTCGCCAGAGGATCCATGATAGTCATGTCTCTCTCCTGTGTGAACGAGAACATCAAACAGATGGTAAACTTATGATCTATTACAATCATAGAGTCTTAAAAGAGGCATTAATATATCTAAGCAGGGCCTAAAATGGCCACGTTCAACATGATTTTATAAAATATTGTTTGTGATGCAAATGTAAGGGTCGTTCTCTAAATGGGTGCCCTTTGATATTTTAAGTAGAAATTAAGCACCAATATTGAATTTTAATAGCCAGTTACATTAGATGAGGTGCACTTTAATGTAGACCACATGGAGAATTCAATTTAAAAGTCCCAAAAATAGATGTACCAACGGCAGATTGCCCCTTAAACAATTCCTACAGTACTGAACAACATATTGAAGTATATAACTTCAGTAGAATGCCCCTTTAAAACCACACATTAGTTCAAGAACTGCATAGTTTGTGCCCCTGTTTTTAAGACAATACTCACTGGTGTTAATCTGATCTGCTGTCCTCCTCCTCTTCTTCTTCTTCTACTTTCACGACAATGTTCAGCCCCGGAGCTTCTTTCTCCATACAGCAGACCTCTTCTTCTTTAGCAGGGGAGGAGTAGTTTAGTGAGCTCATGGTCAGGGATGTTAGCTAGTTAGTTAGCATTAGCGACTAGCCTAGTGCTAGGATCAGTATAAATCTTTAACAAGTTTGCAAATTGAACAAGCAAAGTAAGTTAAAGTTAACCAGTAGATACGTCAACAGAAAGGTGTTTAAAACACTGAGATTAGCTAATGTACATAAATATGGTCTAAATATAAATATATGGCGTCAATATTTCGGTTTTATGTTGGCTACCGAGGTGGTTGCTGAAGAAGAGTCCCGTCCAGTCCATTATACGTCACGCAAGAATCATCACCTGAGAGACGCACATCGCCATCTGCTGACTGGAGTGGGTAACGCAGTTTGGAAACAATATTTACTACATCGTTCGTATTGGCAAAGAATGTCGTAATAATTGAACAATAAGCTGATATTTTCTCTTACGTCTTACAAAGAATACTTTCCTGTACACAGACGTAGAAGCTTAATATGAATATGTAGATTAATAAATACTTCTATGAATAGGCAGTGTGTTAATACACATTCTCTGTTCATTTTTCACATTCGTTTTTATCTAGATGTGACCATACTATTCCCTTAAAGCCACGCTCTATAAAATACAAATCATCCTGTAAACAATAGAGCAAATGCATCACATGCAAATAGCACTTGATTATCTGTAGCGTTTTCCTTGATGGCCCAAAAGCTAAATTTTAGTCTCATCTGACCAGAGTACCTTCTTCCATATGTTTGGGGAGTCTCCCACATGCCTTTTGGCGAACACCAAACGTGTTTGCTTATTACTTTTTTTAAGCAATGGCTTTTTGCTGGCCACTCTTCCGTAAAGCCCAGCTCTGTGGAGTGTATGGCTTAAAGTGGTCCTATGGACAGATACTCCAATCTCCGCTGTTGAGCTTTGCAGCTCCTTCAGGGTTATCTTTGGTCTCTTTGTTGCCTTTCTGATTAATGCCCTCATTGCCTGGTCCGTGAGTTTTGTTGGGCGGCCCTCTCATGTCAGGTTTGTTGTGGTGCCATATTTTTTAAAAATTTTAAATAATGGATTTAATGGTGCTCCGTGGGATGTTAAAAGTTTTTGATATTTTTTTATAACCCAACCCTGATCTGTACTTCTCCACAACTTTGTCCCTGACCTGTTTGGAGAGCTCCTTCGTCTTCATGGTGCCGCTTGCTTATTGGTGTTACAGACTCTGGGGCCTTTCAGAAAAGGTGTATATATACTGAGATCATGTGACACTTAGATTGCACACAGGTGGACTTTATTTATCTAATTATGTGACTTCTGAAGGTAATTGGTTGCACCAGATCTTATTTAGGGGCTTCATAGCAAAGGGGGTGAATACATATGCACGCACCACTTTTCCGTTATTTACAGTGGGGTAAATACAAATCCCTTAGGCAGATTTAACGTCGACTTACAGTGGGTTGAGAACAAATCTGACCAAAAAATGATGTAAATTGTAACACCACCCAAAAGGGCACTTTAGAGACTGGAAGGGCAAAGGGGCATGCGGTCTACACAGGTAGAGCCCTGTCTGTCCACGTTGCCTTTGGCAAAGGGGCATGCGGTCTACACAGGTAGAGCCCTGTCTGTCCACGTTGCCTTTGGCAAAGGGGCATGCGGTCTACACAGGTAGAGCCCTGTCTGTCCACGTTGCCTTTGGCAAAGGGGCATGCGGTCTACACAGGTAGAGCCCTGTCTGTCCACGTTGCCTTTGGCAAAGGGGCATGCGGTCTACACAGGTAGAGCCCTGTCTGTCCACATTTGCCTTTGGCAAAGGGGCATGCGGTCTACACAGGTAGAGCCCTGTCTGTCCACGTTGCCTTTGGCAAAGGGGCATGCGGTCTACACAGGTAGAGCCCTGTCTGTCCACGTTGCCTTTGGCAAAGGGGCATGCGGTCTACACAGGTAGAGCCCTGTCTGTCCACGTTGCCTTTGGCAAAGGGGCATGCGGTCTACACAGGTAGAGCCCTGTCTGTCCACGTTGCCTTTGGCAAAGGGGCATGCGGTCTACACAGGTAGAGCCCTGTCTGTCCACGTTGCCTTTGGCAAAGGGGCATGCGGTCTACACAGGTAGAGCCCTGTCTGTCCACGTTGCCTTTGGCAAAGGGGCATGCGGTCTACACAGGTAGAGCCCTGTCTGTCCACGTTGCCTTTGGCAAAGGGGCATGCGGTCTACACAGGTAGAGCCCTGTCTGTCCACGTTGCCTTTGGCAAAGGGGCATGCGGTCTACACAGGTAGAGCCCTGTCTGTCCACGTTGCCTTTGGCAAAGGGGCATGCGGTCTACACAGGGAGAGCCCTGTCTGTCCACGTTGCCTTTGGCAAAGGGGCATGCGGTCTACACAGGTAGAGCCCTGTCTGTCCACGTTGCCTTTGGCAAAGGGGCATGCGGTCTACACAGGTAGAGCCCTGTCTGTCCACGTTGCCTTTGGCAAAGGGGGCACTGCTTCATGTGGCGGCTCAGTTAAAAGGGTGAGAAACGTTTTATTGTTTTTGGGCAGGATTATGTGAGGTGTTATTTTTTATTTTTTTGCGATGCGTCTTGGTCGATTTAGCTCGGAATATGCAACCATCTGCAATCTGTCGCCTAATCCTGCCTAATGGGCAGGTCAGCCCTGGAGGAAAGTGTTGTCAGTAAGAAGAGAGAACATACATTTTACATTTTAGTCATTTAGCAGACGTTCTTATCCAGAGCGACTTACAGTTAGTGATTGCATACATTTTCATACTGGCCCCCCGTGGGAAACGAACCCACAACCCTAGCGTTGCAAGCACCATGCTCTACCAACTGAGCTACAGGGGTGTACCTTTCAGAGGATATTCCTCCTATTCGTCTCTCAGCCTATGCATAGCATCTGAATGTTTTTAAATGACTTCTTATGACATTGTTTGCCAGAATAAACGATGTAATAGAGATTGTTCCAATCTGTGTTACCTACTCCAGTCAGCAGATGGCGATGTGAGTCTTTCAGGTGATGCTTCTTAAGTGACGTTTAATCTAGTGGACAGGAGTCTTCTTCAACAGCGACAAAATACTACTGATTTCGGTAGCTTCCACATCGGTAGCTTGCTAGCGAACATAAAACCTTTAGACCAATATTGTGTATATTAATGTCAGTGATTTTAAACATAATTCTGTTTACGTATTTACTAGTTAACAAAACGTAATTTGCTTGTTAATTGAAGTTGGCTAATTTGTTAAATTGATAACGTTACTGTACTAGGCTAATCGCTAATGCTAACTATCTAGCTAGCTAATATCCCCGACCATGAGCTCACTAAGCTATACGGAGAAAGGAGCTCTTGGACTGAACATCATTGTAAAAGAAGAAGAAGAAGAGGAGGATATTAAATTTAAAGGAGAGGAAGGAATGGAGGAGGAGAATGAAGGTCCTGTTAACACCAGTGATTATTGTCTTAAAAGCATTTGCACAAACTATGCAGTTGTTGAACTAGGCTAATGTGTGGTTTTAAAGGGGCATTCTACTTTAGTTCTACACTTGAATATGTTCTTCAGTACTGTAGGAATTGTTAAAGAGGCAATCCGCCATTGGTTCATGCATTTTTGGGACTTTTAAATGTATAGATTTATTGAATTCTCCACGTGGTCTATATTAAAGTGCACCTCATCTAATATAACAGGCTTTTAAAATTCAATATTGGTGCGTAATTTCTACTTAAAATATCAAAGGGACGCAAAAGGCACCCATTTAGTGGAACGACCCTTTTACATTTGCATCACAAACAATATTTGATAAAATCATGATGAACGTGGCCATTTTAGGCCCTGCTTAGATATATTAATGCCTCTTGTAAGACCCTATGATCGTAATAGACGGTCATGAGTTTACAATCTGTTTGATGTTCTCGTTAACACAGGAGAGAGACATGACTATCATGGATCCTCTGGGGAGCCTCAACAACATCCTGATGCTGACGAGGCAGAGAAGAGTCTCTCCAGATCAGAACACCAGATGGTACAGCTTGGTCTGGTCTAGCATACAGCTTGCTCTATCGGGGTCTGGGCTGGGTTTCTGTAAAGCACTTTATGACAACAGTGACATCAGCATCCATAATTACATGTGTCTATGTCCCCTCTATATGGTTACCAGGACAACACTAGCCCTTCCGCCCTCCCAGAGTCCCCGTGTCGTACCTCTCCCAGTAGCACCTTACTGCTGGGTCTGAAGAGGTTGTCTGTGCGGCTGGTGGACTGCAGGAAAACAACGGGGCTGAGTGGAACTGTGAGAGGAGGAGAAGAGAAGAAAGGAGCAGATCTGACTCATCAAAGTAAGTGCTGTAGTTTAGTTTAAACAAATAAAATAGATCTGCCTACTGGTATCTGTTACCAGGACAACCAGCAGAGTTCTGTTAGTTGACATGAAGATAGACTGGTGGATATGGATGTTATGAATATCATAACACTGAAAAATGATTCTGCCAATGAAAAGAGAGAAACCAATAGACTATATAAAACCTTGATGAAAGTTAGCTTTAGAGAGAAAGTTTCAAGATGATCCAATGTAAGGTGCATGTTTTACAAATACTTTTCCTAAAAACATTATGGATGTTACATTGCCTGTCCCAGTCAACCCCCTATCTTTACAATACTCTAGAACAAATCAAAATGTAATTTGTCACATGTGCCGAATACAACAGGTGTAGACTTTACAGTGAAATGCTTACTTACAAGCCCTTAACCAACAATGCAGTTTTAAGAAAGAAGAAATAAATATAGCAAAGAATTAAGGAGCAACAATAAAATAACAGTAGCGAGGCAATATACAGGGGGTTCCTGTACAGAGTCAATGTGCGGGGGCACCGGTTAGTCGAGGTAATTGAGGTAATATGTACATGTAGGTAGAGGTAAAGTGACTATGTATGGATAATAAACAGAGTAGCAGCAGCGTAAAAATGGGGGTGGGGTGGGAACAATGCAAATAGTCCGGGAAGCCATTTGATTAACTGTTCAAGAGTCTTATGGCTTGGGGGTAGAAGCGGTTAAGAAGCCTTTTTGACCTAGACTTTGGGGGGGATAAACAGGAATTACTAATGGTGCCTAGACCATTTAGGGATACTGTCCTACAGCTAGCCCATTCCCACGTCCTAGGAGGACACCTGGAACGGGACAAAACGATCCACAGAATCATGCAGAGGTTCATTTGGCCCCGTGTCACCCGAGATGTGGCCAGGTATTGTAGGACGTGTGGTCAATGTCAGCGTACGGCCCCACGGCCACACCTGCGTAATGCTTTGATTCCTCTTCCCATTATAGAGACCCCCTTCGAACGCGTAGCTATGGACCTTGTGGGAACCCTCCTGAAAGCCGCCAGAGGGCACGAGTACATCCTGGTTGTTGTAGATTACGCTACCAAGTTCCCGGAGGCCATACCCCTTCGCAACATTTCGTCAAAGGGAATCGGCAAGGAATTGTTCATGCTGTTTTCCCGGGTGGGCCTTCCGAAGACGATACTGACCGACCATGTTGAGAAGAGTTGTGTCCAAAGACAGGAAAAACTGCGATATGCTTCTGCCCCACTTAATGTTTGCCCTGCGAGAAGTACCACAGGTGTCCACAGGGTTTTTCCCCATTCTAATTACTGTACGGCATACCATGTCAAGGCATCCTCGACTTAGCCAAGGAGACCTGGGAGGCCCAACCCTGCCCGTTCCGGTTGATGATAGAACATGTTACCCTGATGCGGGACCGACTGTCGGCAATCTGGCCCATAGTAAAGGAGCATATGGAGAAGACGCAACAGACTCAAGTCCGAGCCTACGATGATAAGTCGGCGACACCCAGGGAGTTCGCCGTTGGAGAGAAAGGGATGGTACTCGTGCCCACAGCCGAACACCGCTTGCTGGAGCAGTGGAGGGGGCCCTACGAGGTAACGGAGAGGGTCTCACCGGTCAATTACCGCATCAAGCAACCCGACAGGAGGAAGAAGGACCAACTCTATCATGTCAACCTGCTGAAGAAGTACCATGAAAGAGAGGAGGGTGTGGCTTTGATGGCAGTGGAGGACGAGAGGGAAAAAGGAGGCCCCTGTACAGGCTGGAGACAGCTAGCCCTCTACAGGTACGCCGTGGCCGAAATCTCCTGCCGGAGCAGTCGAGACAGCTATCCCTCGACTGGCCATACCGGATTCCCGAGGTCCGCCGAGCCACCGCTAAGAACGATGTAAGTGAGATGTTGAGGATGATGGTGATGTCATCTGCGAGTGGTCCAGCCCCATAGTCCTTGTAACCCGACGGTAGTATGAGGCTCTGCAACGACTTTAGGGGACGTTGGCAAGTGCCGTTGGCTCTGGAGGACTGCCCAAAGATACCTCAATAGAGAACATTGTTCTATGTAAAAAAAAACAGACTTGTTTATTCCACCTTTCTGCTTTAGAGCAACCGACAGAATACTTGGTCCGCTCACTCATCTAAAGATGAAACATTATGGAGTCTTAAAACTGTAGCATCTAATGATGAAACATTATGGAGTCTTAAAGGAGGACTGTAGCAAAAGATGAAACATTATGGAGTCTTAAAACTGTAGCATCTAATGATGAAACATTATGGAGTCTTAAAGGAGGACTGTAGCATCTAATGATGAAACATTATGGAGTCTTAAAGGAGGACTGTAGCATCTAATGATGAAACATTATGGAGTCTTAAAGGAGGGACTGTAGCATCTAATGATGAAACATTATGGAGTCTTAAAGGAGGACTGTAGCATCTAATGATGAAACATTATGGAGTCTTAAAGGAGGACTGTAGCATCTAATGATGAAACATTATGGAGTCTTAAAGGAGGACTGTAGCATCTAAAGATGAAACATTATGGAGTCTTAAAGGATGACTGTAGCATCTAATGATGAAACATTATGGAGTCTTAAAGGATGACTGTAGCATCTAAAGATGAAACATTATGGAGTCTTAAAACTGTAGCATCTAATGATGAAACATTATGGAGTCTTAAAGGAGGACTGTAGCATCTAAAGATGAAACATTATGGAGTCTTAAAACTGTAGCATCTAATGATGAAACATTATGGAGTCTTAAAGGAGGACTGTAGCATCTAATGATGAAACATTATGGAGTCTTAAAGGAGGACTGTAGCATCTAATGATGAAACATTTGGAGTCTTAAAGGAGGACTGTAGCATCTAATGATGAAACATTATGGAGTCTTAAGGAGGACTGTAGCATCTAATGATGAAACATTATGGAGTCTTAAAGGAGGACTGTAGCATCTAATGATGAAACATTATGGAGTCTTAAAGGAGGACTGTAGCATCTAAAGATGAAACATTATGGAGTCTTAAAGGATGACTGTAGCATCTAATGATGAAACATTATGGAGTCTTAAAGGAGGACTGTAGCCTCTAAAGATGAAACATTATGGAGTCAAAACTGTAGCATCTAATGATGAAACATGGAGTCTTAAAGGAGGACTGTAGCATCTAATGATGAAACATTATGGAGTCTTAAAGGAGGACTGTAGCATCTAATGATGAAACATGATGGAGTCTTAAAGGAGGACTGGGATTAAAAGGGAAAGGAAAGGGGATATCTAGTCAGTCACAGCTGAATGCATTCACCCAAAATGTGTCTTCCTCATTGAACCCAACCCCTCTGAAACAGAGAGGTGCGGGGGCTGCCTTAATCGACGTTCCACGTCATCAGCTTCCGGGGAGTTGTTGTTGGGGGATAACTGCTTTGCTCAAGTGCAGAACGGCAGATTCGAACCAGCAGCCTTTCGGTTACTCTCACTGTAGTGCTGTACTGAAACGGCTGCAAAAAAATGTGTCACGTTCCTCATGACGTTGCTGAATGCGGGCCTCGCTCTGCTGCTTTGCCAGTTAATTTGTTATTTTATTAAAGCTATGTCCTTTGGCTTTCACCTGGAATTGTTTATTTATGTCTGAGAACTTTTTTCAATCAATAAAACATATACAAATATGATGATATCATAGTGAATTCATGACATCTGAATGAACAAACCTTTTCATACTTTATAATATAGCTATATATAGTGCCTTCGGAAAGTATTCAGACCCCTTGACCTTTTACATATTTTGTTACATTACAGCCTGATTCTAAAATGTATTTAAAATAATTTGTCCCTCATCAATCTACACACAATACCCCTTAATGACAAAACGAAAACAGGTTTTTATAAATTTTTTGCAAATGTATTAAAAATAAAAAAACATACCTAATTTAAATAAGTATTCAGATGCTTTGCTATGAGACTCGAAATTGAGCTGAGATGCATCATGTTTCTATTGATCATCCTTGAGATGTTTCTACCACTTACAGTGCATGTCAGAGCAAAAACAAAGCCATGAGGTCGAATGAATGGTCCTTAGAGCCCTGAGACAGGTTTCTGTCACGGCACAGATCTGGGGAAGTGTACCAAAACATTTCTGCAGCAGTGAAGGTCCCCAACAACACAGTGGCCAACATCCTTCTTAAAAGGAAGACCTTTGGAACCACCAAGACTCTTTCTAGAGCTGGCCGCCCGGCCAAACTGAACAATTGGGGGTGAAGGGCCTTGGTCAGGGAGGTGAACAAAAACCCGATGGTCACTCTGACAGAGAACCTTCCAGAAGGACAACCATCTCTGTAGCACTCCATCAATCAGGCCTTTATGGTAGAGTGGCCAGACGGAAACCACTCCTCAGTAAAAAGCACATGACAGCCCGTTTGGAGTTTGCCAAAAGGCACCTAAAGGATTCTCAGACCATGAGAAACAAGATTCTCTGGTCTGATGAAACCAAGATTGAACTCTTTGCCTGAATGCCAAGCGTCACGTCAAATCTAATTTAATTTGTCACATACATGTGTTTAGCAGATGTTATTGCGGGTGTAGTGAAATGCTTGTGCTTCTAGCTCCGACAGTGCAGGAATATCTAACAAGTAATATCTAACAATTTCACAACATATACCCAATACAAACAAAACTAGTAAGGAATGGAATTTAAAATATATACATACAGTTGAAGTCAGAAGTTTACATACACCTTAGCCAAATACTTTTAAACTCTGTTTTTCACAATTCCTGACATTTAATCCTAGTAAAAATTCCCTGTCTTAGGTCAGTTAGGATCACCACTTAATTTTAAGAATGTGAAATGTCAATAATAGTAGAGAGTGATTTATTTAAGCTTTTATTTATTTCATCACATTTCCAGTCAGTCAGAAGTTTACATACACTCAATTAGTATTTGGTAGCATTGTTTAACTTGGGTCAAACGTTTTGGGTAGCCTTCCACAAGCTTCCCACAATAAGTTGGGTGAATTTTGGCCTCTTCCTCCTGACAGAGCTGGTGTAACTGAGTCAGGTTTGTAGGCCTCCTTGCTCGCACATGCTTTTTCAGTTCTGCCCACACATTTTCTATAGGATTGAGGTCAGGGCTTTGTGATGGCCACTCCAATACCTTGACTTTGTTGTCCTTAAGCCATTTTGCCACAACTTTGGAAGTATGCTTGGGGTCATTGTCCATATGGAAGACCCATTTGCGACCAAGATTTAACTTCCTGACTGATGCCTTGAGATGTTGCTTCAATATATCCACATCATTTTCCTTCCTCATGATGCCATCTATTTTGTGAAGTGCACCAGTCCCTGCTGCTGCAAAGCACCCTCACAGCATGATGCTGCCACCCCCGTGCTTTACGTTTGGGATGGTGTTCTTCGGCTTGCAAGCTAACCCCTTTTTCCTCCAAACATAACGATGGTCATTATGGCCAAACAGTTCTATTTTTGTTTAATCAGACCAGAGGACATTTCTCCAAAAGGTACGACCTTTGTCCCCATGTGCAGTTGCAAACCGTAGTCTGGCTTTTTTATGGCGGTTTTGGAGCAGTGGCTTCTTCCTTGCTGAGCGGCTTTTCAGGTTATGTCGATATAGGACTCGTTTTACTGTGGATATAGATACTTTTATACCTGTTGTTCTGGGATTGATTTGCACTTTTCGCACCAAAGTACGTTCATCTCTAGAAGACAGAACGCGTCTCCTTCCTGAGCGGTATGACGGCTGCGTGGTCCCATGGTGTTTATACTTGTGTACAATTGTTTGTACAGATTAACGTGGTACCTTCAGGCGTTAGGAAATTGCTCCCAAGGATGAACCAGACTTGTGGAGGTCTACAATTCTTTTTCTGAGGTCTTGGCTGATTTCTTTAGATTTTCCCATGATGCCAAGCAAAGAGGCATTGAAATACATCCACAGGTACACCTCCAATTGACTCAAATGATGTCAATTAGCCTATCAGAAGCTTCTAAAGCCATGACATCATTTTCTGGAATTTTCCAAGCTGTTTAAAGGCAGTCAATTTAGTGAATGTAAACGTCTGACCCACTGGAATTGTGAAACAGTGAATTATAAGTGAAATAATCTGTCTGTAAGCAATTGTTGGAAAATGACTTGTGTCATGCACAAAGTAGATGTCCTAACCGACTTGCCAAAACTATAGCTTGTTAACAAGAAATGTGTGGAGTGGTTGAAAAACAAGTTTTAATGACTCCAACCTAAGTGTATGTAAACTTCCGACTTCAACTGTATATGGACAAGCAATGACAGAGTGGCATGGACTAAGATACAGTAGAATATTATAGTATAGATAGATAGATAGATATAGAATACAGTATGAGATGAGATGTGCACGATATGTTAACATTATTAAAGTGACTAGTGTTCTATTTCTTAAAATGCTGGAGGAAACAACCTGTCATCATCCCTACAGTGGTGAAGCATGGTGGTGGCAGCATCAAGCTGTGGGGATGTATTCAGCGGCAGGGACTTGGAGGCTAAGTCATGATCGAGGGAAAGATTAACTGAGAAAAGTACAGAGAGATCCTTGATGAAAACCTGCTCCAGAGCGCTCGGCACATTTTACATTTACATTTTAGTCATTTAGCAGACACTCTTATCCAGAGCGACTTACACCTCACTGGGGCAAAGGTTCACCTTCCAACAGGACAACGACCAAAAGTACATAGCCAAGATAATGCAGGAGTGGCTTCAGGACAAGTCTCTGAATGTCCTTGAGTGGCCCAGCCAGAGCCCGGACTTGAACCCGATTGATCATCTCTGGTAGACTTGAAAATAGCTGTGCAGCGACGCTCCCCATCCAACCTGATAGAGCTTGAGAGGATCTCCAGAGAAGAATGGGAGAAACTCCCCAAATACAGGTGTGCCAAGCTTGTAGCTTCATACCCAAGAAGACTCTAGGCTGTAATCGCTGCTAAAGGTGCTTCAACAAAGTACTGAGTAAATGGTCTCAATATTTACGTAAATGTGACATTTCAGGTTTTCTTTTTGAATAAATGTGCAAAAATTCATACAAACCTGTTTTTGCTTTGACATTATGGGTTATTGTGTATAGATTGATGAGGGGGAAATACAGTGGGGGGAAAAAAGTATTTAGTTAGCCACCAATTGTGCAAGTTCTCTCACACTAAAAAGATGAGAGAGGCCTGTAATTTTCATCATAGGTACACGTCAACTATGACAGACAGAATGAGAAAAAAAAATTACAGAAAATCACATTGTAGGATTTTTAATGAATTTTATTTGCAAATTATGGTGTCTCTCATCTTTTTAAGTGGGAGAACTTGCACAATTGGTAGCTGACTAAATACTTTTTTCCCCACTGTACATATATCTTTTTTTTAAGTCAAGGTGTCTGAATACTTTCCGAATGCACTGTATGTACAGTACCAATCAAAAGTTTGGACACACCTACTCATTCAAGGGTTCTATTTTCTACATTGTAGAATAATAATGAAGACATCAAAACTATGAAATAACACATGGAATCATGTAGGAACCTACAAAGTGTTAAACAAGTCAAAATATATTTTTAATGAGTTTCTTCAAAGTAGTCACCCTTTGCCTTGATGACAGCTTTGCACACTCTTGGCATTCTCTCAAACAGTTTAATGCGGTAGTCACCTGGAATGCTTTTCCAACAGTCTTGAAGGAGTTCCCACATATGCTGAGCACTTGTTGGCTGTTTTTCCTTCACTCTGCGGTCCAACTCATCCCAAACCATCTCAATTGGGTTGAGGTCGGGTGATTGTGGAGGCCAGGTCATCTGATGCACCACTCCATCACTCTTCTTGGTAAAATAGCCCTTACACAGCCTGGAGGTGTGTTGGGTCATTGTCCTATTGAAAACAAATGATAGTCCCATTAAACCCAAACCAGATGGGATGGCGTATCGCTGCAGAATGCTGTGGTAGCCATGCTGGTTAAGTGTGCCTGTAATTCTAAATAAATCACAGACAGTGTCACCAGCAAAGCACCCCCACACCATAACACCTCCTTGGTTTACGGTGGGAAATACACATGATGACATCCGTTCACCCACACCACAATAGAAGTAGAATAATAGTGAAGACCATCAACACATATTTGGAATCATGTAGTAACCAAAAAAGTGTTAAAAAATCAAAATGTTATATTTTAGATTCTTCAAAGTCACCACCTCACAAATGGGACACAGCGGTTGGAACCAAACATCTCCAATTTGGACTCCAGACCAAAGGACACATTTCCACTGGTCTAATGTCCATTGCTCATGTTTCTTTTGCACAAGCAAGTATCTTCTTCTTATTGGTGTCCCTTTAGTAGTGGTTTTCTTTGCAGCAATTCGACCATGAAGGCCTGATTCACACAGTCCCCTCTGAGCAGTTGATGTTGATATGTTTTCTGTTACTTGAACTCTGTGACGCATTCTATTTGGGCTGCAATTCTGAGGCTGGTAGTAACTCTATTGAAACTTATCCTCTGCACCAGAGGATAACTTCTGGGTCATGGTCTTCCATTCCTGTGGTGGTCCTTCATGAGAGCCAGTTTCATCATATCACTTTAATGGTTTTTGTGACTGCACTTGAAGAAAAACTTTCGAAAGTTCTTGAATATGTTCCGTATTGACAGACCTTCATGTCTTAAAGTAAAGGATGGACTGTCATTTCTCTTTGCTTATTTGAGCCGTTCTTGCCATAATATGGACTGGTCTTTTTACCAAATAGGGTTATATCTTCTGTATACCCGCCTACCTTGTCACAACACAAACGGATTGGCTCAACGTATTAAGGTAAATAAATTCCACAAATTAATCTTTTAGAAGACACACACCTGTTAATTGAAATGCATTCCAGGTAATACCTCATGAAGCTGGTCATGGGAGAATGCCAAGAGTGTGCAAAGCTGTCAGCAAAGCAAAGGTGTGGCTATTTGAAGAGATCTCAAATAATAAAATGATACTTTGATTTGTTTAAACACTTTTTTGTTTACTAAATGATTCCATATGTGTTATTTCATAGTTTTGATGTCTTCACTATTATTCTACAATGTAGAAATAGTACAAAATAAAGAAAAAAACCCTTGAATGAGTCTGCGTTCTAAAACTTTTGACGCGGTAGGTATATTTATTGAACAAATATATAAACGCTACAATTCAAACGATATACAGTGCATATAAGCCAGGGCTGCCCAACCCCCTTCATGGAGACCTACTGTCCTGTAAGTATACTGAGTAAAGGTACTCAATATTTACGTTGTGTGACAAAACTGACATATTTTTAAGAGTGGCCTTTCAATTGTCCCCCAGAACAAGGTGCACATGTGTAATGATCATGCTGTTTAATCAGCTTCTTGATATGCCTTATCTTGGCAAAGGAGACATGTTCACGTAACACGGATGTAAACAAATTAGTGCACAAAATTGTGTCGGACTCTTGTCGACAACGGGGAATGTTTACAGGATGTGCTTTGTGTTTTGAAATCACACCAAGATTGTTTTAATTGATGAACCTGTCGCTCCAGGTTATTGATGTGGTCTGATTTGGATGAAATTTGTGGAGGTTTCATTCAGGTCTCTCTTTTAAATAAACACTTCTTTGTCAGGAGAAAAAACCAAAGTTCGGGATCAACCAGAGACGTCCAAAACCAGCAAGACGACACCTTCTGCTCCGCCAGATTGGAAGAGTTTTACCAAGTTAGGAAGCCTGGAAAAGACATAACGAGGGACACACACAGTTAGAAAGCCACACCATGTGCCCATTGTGGAAAGAGTTTTAAACCACTTAGGAAACATGAAAGCTCATATGAGCAAATACACACAGGGGAGAAGCCTTTCCATTGCTCCCACTTGTGGAAAGAGTTTTAAACGGTTAGGACACCTGAAAGCTCACGAAGCGAATCCACACAGGGAGAAGCCTTTACCCCTGCTCCCTTGTGCGGAAAGAGTTTTATCCATTTAGGAAACATGAAAAGCTCCATCTGAGAAATCCACACAGGAGAGTATAATTAATTTATTCTCCGAGTGTGTAAAATTGATATTTAACATCGACTAAAAGTTAATCAGAGGGACATACACAGTGCTCCCATTGTCTTATATTGTTGACTGAGATTGTGTTTATTGTTTATACCTATATGAAATGTAATTATACAAAGTATATTTTTAAACATTTATTGTAGTTTTTATTAGAAAACATGAATGAACATGGAGTCCATTTGTTTAATTGTCATTTTTTAAACTCTGTGTGTGTTTATCTGCGGTGTGTCATTCCTCCAGCACTACAGATAATCAAATATATTGGATGTTATGCATTTGCTCCATTGTTTTACATTTGCATTGTTGGCACAGCACACTGATGATTTAATAAATGAAATGTTAACGGACTCTGTAATGGAACATTTTAATTGTATGTGTCCACATAACTGAGCATGTGACTAACCTTGTGAAAACTATCCTATTTATAATGTCCTATTCTGGGAGTATCATCCTGTGTAGCAAACCAGCTTGCCCCCGAGTCCTTGTATAAATAAAGTCCTGTCCAGGAACAGGAAACTTTAAAAGATACGCCCACGGATTGCTGTTTTCATCATTGTCTCAATGAAGAGTCCTCGTTTGACTTTCCCTGGGGGCATTTACAAGTCTGCCCACTTGTTGAATAAACGTTGTTTCCACGTCATTTCAACAACAAAAATTCCATGTGATGATGTTAGAGCAGGGGTGTCAAGACGTATGGCCCGCGGGCGGATCAGGCCCGCAAAAACGGGTTTAATCCGGCCCGACGAGATGATTTTTTTGAAGAAGAAAAAAAAAAAAGAAAAAAACTTTTTTTTAAGTATAGTATAAAATTGCGCTGCAATTTTTCAATTAAAATAAACTGCTGTTCCAATTGCGTCCACTGGATGGCGCAATAGCAATTGTGTTAAGCAAGCAAAACTGTTTATACCGGGCAGAGCAAGTAGTCAAGCACGTGCAGCCAATGAGCTACTGTGTTTTGCCCCACGATATTTATTACGGCTTCTACTTTTAACATTATGTGCTTTGGCACCATGCCTCATTGCCCGGACCCCCCCAATATGTCTCTGTCAAAAAAGAGAAAAGTGACGCAGAGTGCAGAGTGTTCCAAGAAAAATGGTCATCCTATTTAATCACGGAATTGAATGGGAAAGCTGTATGTTTGGTGTGTTCAGAGGCATGTTGCAGTGCTGAAAGGAATATAACCTTCGTCGCCACTATGTGAGTCTTCATGCCGACAAATATGACAACTTTCAAGGGACAGCGGAGATGAGAGAAGGTGAATGAACTGTTGGCGGGTCTGAAGAAACAGCAGTCCTGTGTTTACGTCACAGCCGAGAACATCAGTGGACGCTGCAGTGAAAGCTAGCTACCTCATCTGCTAATGAAATCGCAGTGGCTTCAAAACCATTTAGTGAGGAGTGAATTTGGTAAAAACATGCATGATGAAGGCAGCGGAGATTGTGTGCCCTGAAAAGAGGCAGGCTTTTGCAAATATCAGCCTGACAAGAAACACAGTTGCAGACAGGATTTCCGATCTTCAGTGGGATTTTGGAACCGAGCCCCAGTTGAAGCAAAAAAGTAAAGTCATTATTGCGTTTTTCGGTTGCAATTGATGAAAGCACGGACATTACAGATGTTGCACCAACTGGCCATTTTTTCATCCGCGGAGTGATGACACATTGACCGTCACCGAGGAGTTCGTGGAGTTGGTGCCGATGACAGATAGCAACGAGCAGCAGCTGATATTTTACCGCACTCGTCGGCGCGCTGGACAGGGTAGGAGTGGACTGGTCCCGCGCTGTGTCAGCCTGCTACAGATGGTGCGCCCTCATATGATCGGGAAAAAAAGCATGGCGTTGTGACAAAGTTCAGAGAGAAAGTGCAATCTGCAAATGGAGGACGTGATTTTTTGACTTTTCACTGTATTTTGCACCAGGAGGCTTTGTGTTGCAAGTCATTAAAGATGGATAACGTTTCATGAAGGTGGTCATCCAAACTGTTAATTTAATCCGATCAGAGAGCCTGAATCAGCAGTCAGTTGACAGCCTTCTCAGAGAGAAGACCACATCCTATGGCCTGCAATATACACACTGAGGGTAAGATGGTTAAGCTGAGTGCTGTGCTGAGGCGTTTCTTTGATTTACGAGAAGAAATTGAACAGTTTCATGGAAGAAAAGGGCAAACCAGCTGTTAGAATTTCATTCGCAGAATGGATGCCGGACCTTGCATTTATGGTGGATGTTACAGAGCACCTGAATAACTTGAACACAAACAGCTGCAAGAAGGGCGCAACAAAAGTTGTCACGCAGTATTATGACAGCATACTTCTTTCCAGTTGAAGCTGTCATTGTGGGAGACGCAACTTGCCGGTGCGTGATGCAGCTCACTTCCCCTGTCTGAAAAATGTTGTGCGCGACCCAACATGTGGCAGACATGATAGCGGTTCAAAGATAAAATAACTGGACTGTTACAGGAGTTGAGAGCAACGCGTTCAGATTTATGTTTATATGTTTTTTAGTTGATGTGCTTATTGTTTTTAATTGATTTTATGTTTATGTGTATATTTAACCTATTCTTGACTATGTGGTTCTTGCACTTGTTTGGGGAACAGGATTTCATTATTTTAATCCATTCTCTGCCTGAGAAAATGACACCCTGATATAGTTCTGTGATCCTGTGAAACAGTTTCTGTTAATCACTGAGGCATTGTTGTGTTTGTGGTTTCTTTTCTTTAGAATTTTCAAATAAACTTGACGTGTTTTATATGATTAATATGTGTATGTTGTGCTTGTACTATTTTGGACACACTGTCCTCAGGCTCCAGCTTTATGTTGTATGTTTGATCAGTATTAAAACAAAGAAAACAATCTGAAGTTGTTGTTTTAAGTTTTATATACCATCGAAATTTTTTCCGGTCCGGCCAACTTGGGAATAGATTTTCCTCCATGCGGCCCCTGAGCTAAAATGAGTTTGACACCCTGTGTTAGAGCAATGTGGCAAAACGGATTGGATATGTTTAAGCCAGAAACAGGATGTATTTTATTTTTATTTTCACTGACCTGGCAACCTAAATCCCAATGACGGGTGACAAGTTTTGATCAATATCCACCTTAGTAGCTAAGTTCCATGCAATTTGTGACAGATTTTCATGTGAATATTCTAAAATCTTCATAAAACAACAAACGCATTTCCCACCAGGAAACTGTTTCCATCAAACAGACTTATTTGCGGATATAAGGCTTTGCGTGATGACGTTAGTGCACAGAAAAATAATTTGCTGATAAATTCCAATGAAAAATAAAAGTTAAATGGGTTCCATCGCATTTTCAAACTCTACTGATGGTTTAAACACACTGTTGCGTACGTAGCAAAATTGTCCTTGGCACGTTGCACTGTAAACAACAACAGCTCACAGATACAGTGCGGGTAGGCTACCTACATGATGAGATTATATGGAATAAGAGCGATATTATTTTATATGTCAAATGGCAACCAAGCATCGATCATCATGTCACTCAGAATTAGACCAGAAAAATGTATTGGAACGGAGCATCAAGTTCATCACGTGCACTTTCACCACCATGTGAATGTGCATACTTATTTCATCTGTAGTGTAAATAAACTGCATTGGGTTCCCAAGTCGTATTAGTGGGAGGACCACACAACATATCATCGCATGACTCCAAGTTAATTTCGATATGATGGTTATTATATCAATATTTGCCATTTCTCGCTTATACATTTTTACTGACACAAAAAGACCCCACCATGTAAAACGACCGAACAAAAGTGTCTGTCGTCATTTATACAATTGTACACCCGCATAGCCTGTTTCCATCAGCCCCGTCATGTACTTTTGAAATGGGTTGGATCACATTCACCTTCATGATATGGATGAAGCCTGATTTTGGAATGTCTCAGTAGTTCTAATCTGGCTCCGTAGTATGCCCCTCTGATAATCAAGTGATATTACATGTGATGCATTTGCTCCATTGTTTACATTTAAGTTGGCTGGGCACGCTCTGATGATTTATATCTTACAGATTGGGGCTTTAAAGAATAGTATGGTGACATCTTAGTGTGGCTTGAAAATAAATAGGATTATTAATACAAAAAACTCCTATAGCAAAAAATACACTTGAGGCTTTGACATCAAGAAGAGAACTGGCTGATGGAGTGGTGGTGCTACTCTATAGGTAGAAGGGCTGTCCAGTCCAAATATGAATGGTCAATACACAACAATGGGTTGATTCGGTAGCCAGTTAGCTAGCTAGTCCAGTCCAATATGAATGTTCCAATTACACACAATATGGTTGATTCGGTAAGCCAGTTAGCTAACTGTCCAGTCCAACATTTTTATTTTTATTATTAAAACCCAAACACTGCATTCCACAGTAAGAACATCATACCAAGGTTCAAGCATGGTGGTGGTGGGTGTGATGGTTTGGGGATGCTTTGCTGCCTCAGGACACTGGACGACTGCCTTAATAGAAGGAACGCCATGAATTCTGCTCTGTATCAGAGAATTCTACAGGAGAATGTCAGACCATCCGTCTGTGAACTGAAGCTGAAGAGCAGCTGGGTCATGCAGCAAGACAATGATCCAAAACACAACAATCAAGTCTACATGAATAATAGCTAAAAAGCAACAAATTGGAAGTTTTTGCGAATGGCCTAGTCAAAGTCCAGACCTAATCCCAATTGAGATGTGTGTGGCAGGACTTGAAACCGAGCAGTTCATCCTTGAAAACACACACGTCACGGAGTTAAAGCAGTTTCTGCATGGAAACGGTGGGCCAAAATTCCTCCACAGCGACGGAGAGACAGTTCAACAACAGGAAGCATTTGGTTGGACGTCTCACATTGGCAGCTAAAGGGGCACAACCAGTTATTGAGTGTGTAACATCCTATTGAAATTACGTTTTTACACAGGGGAATTGGGTGTTGCATAACTTTGTTTATGAAATAAATATGTAATTGTTGTGTTATTTGTTCCCCCCCCATGTATGTCCATTTATATAATAGTAGGTTTTGGTTGAAGATCTAAGATAACATTCAGTATCACAAATATGCAAAAGTAGAGAAAAATTAGAAAGGGTACAAATAACTTTTTCATTAGCACTGTAGGTCACGCCTTGCTTTTTGGTCATGTGTTCTCTTATAGGTCAATAATTGTAATTAGAATATAGCACTTATGCTCTGCTCCTCATCACTAACAGTGCCTTGCGGAAAGTATTCAGGACCCCTTGACTTTTTTCACATTTGGTTACCTTACAGCCTTATTCTAAATAGATTAAATAAAACAATTTCCCTCAGCAATCTACACACAATACCCCATAATGCCAAAACGAAAACAGGCTTTTAGAAATTTTGAAAATGTATAAAAAAGAAACAAACAGAAACTACCTTATTTACTTAAAGCTATTCAGCACCCCTTTTCTATGAGACTTGAAATTGAGGTCAGGTGCATCCTGTTCCATTGATCATCCTTGAGATGTTTCTACAACTTGATTGGAGTCCACCTGTGGTAAGTTCAATTGATTTGGACATGATTTGGAACGGCACACACCTGTCTATATATATTTTTTGTGATCCATATTCTGTTAATCATTTATTCCTTCGTAACAGAAACATATGTTCAAAGAGACTTGGGTGTCCAAGTTGTTAATAATTTGTTTACATACAGTTCCCCTGTGTGCAAGGGCCCCCCTAGATTCACAACTTCTTGACCCTTAACATTCCCACCATAGGGAGAGATTATAGTGATAGTGAGAGAGACAGAGAGAGAGAGAGAGAGAGAGACAGAGAGAGGGAGAGAGAGAGAGGGAGCGACAGAGGGAGAGAGAGGATGTAATTCATTTGAAGGTTTTTAAAAAAAAAAAAAAATTACATTTTCTTTCAAACCCGTTTATTATCTTCAAAACATTTAGTACAGACATTAAACATACATTATTACAATTATTAAAGTTTGCCTATGAATATTAAATATTAATGTTTTATTACTAAAGATCTTTATATAGATCATACATGTTATTACTACACAATACTACACAATACATGTTTTCTTTTTTTGGGGGAAAAGTGTTTTTAATTCCTTTCTACGAGAAAAAAATGTATAATGCGCATGGTCCTTGTCTGCTTTAACCCCCACGAAGTGTGCTCTGGGTTTCTCTCGTCTGGAGGTTTCGTCTCTCTCGTAGTGTTCTACAGGACCTAGCCTCAGACTTACTTATAGGGCTCAGGCAGACATACCCTGAAAGGACTTGTTCCTGTTCTTCTACAAGGGGTCACAAGCTCACTACACAGCAGTTCCACAAGTTCACTACAAACCTACCAACTGTTCGAACAGTTCAACTCAGGACTCAGGCCTTCAAACACATTCTTTTAAGTTCACACAAGGTCACTTACACGCCACATCAATGACCAGCCCATTTTCTTTTTTTTATTTCAAACATGTTTTAACCCCCTTCAAAGGAAGCAGCAGCTCACTGTAAAGTTAGATAATCACCACACTAAATATGGTGAGAACATCAGATGAGGATGTCATTAACAGCGTCAACGAGAGAACAACCAAAGGACACAGAAAAAAACACATCAATCACTTTGACAGCAAACCATCTTACTATATTTCTCTCACACAAACACAATACCCCACTGGGCAAAAACTGGTTGAATCAATGTTGTTTCCACGTCATTTCAACCCAACATCTGCAGTGGGGAAAAAAGTATTTAGTCAGCCACAACTTGCGGCAACATGTCCCGCCCCACTCTAAAAAAGATGAGAAACCGGCCTGTATTTTTTCATCCCTAGGCTACACGTCAAACTATGACAGACAAATGACGAAAAAAAAATCAGAGAAATCACATTGGAGGATTTTTATGAATTGTATTTGCAAATTATGTGGAAAAATAGTATTGGTCAATAACAAACAGTTTCTCAAGACTTTGTTATATAACCGGTGTGGCAAATGGACACAGGTCAAAACGTTTTTCTGTAGTCTTCACAAGTTTTCACCCACTGTTGCTGGATAGTTTGGCCCATTCCTCTATGCAGATCTCCTCTAGAGCAGTGATGTTTTGGTGGGCTGTCGCTGCGGCTAACACGGACTTTCAAACTCCTGCCAAAGATTGTCTATGGGGTTGAGATCTGGAGACTGGCTAGGCAACTCCAGGACCTTGAAATGCTTCTCTTACGAAGCCACTCCTTCGTTGCCCTGGGGTCTTATGTGTTTGAGGATCATTGTCATGCTGAAAGACCCAGCCACGTTTCATCTTCAATGCCCTTGGCTGATGGAAGGAGGTTTTCACTCAAAATCCACACGATACATGGCACGAGAGTGGTGTCTGTACTTTTCAGCGGATCTCCAGTTGTCTGGTCCTTTGCAAGAAAAAACATCCCCACAAGCATGATGTTTCCCACCCCAGGCTTCACAGTAGGTATGGCGTTCTTTGGATGCAAACTTCAGCAATTCTTTGTCCCTCCAAACACGACGAGTTGACGTTCTTTTCACCAACACGTTATATTTTGGTTTCATCTGACCATATGAACATTCTCCCAATCCTCTTCTGGATCATCCAAAATGCACTCTAGCAAAATTCAGACGGGCCTGGACATGTTACTGGCTTTAAGCAGGGGGACACGTCTGGGCACGCTGCAGGATTTGAGGTCCCTGGCGGCGTAGTGTGTTACCTGATGAGTAGGCCTTGGTTACTTTAGGTACAGCTCTTCTGCAGGTCATTCACTAGGTCCCCCCTCTGTGGCTCGGGATTTTTGCTCACCGTTCTTGTGATCATTTTGACACCACGGGGTGAGATCTTACTATGGAGTCCCAGCTAGAGGGAGATGATCAGTGGGTCTTGGATGTCTTCCATTTACCTATAATTGCTCCCACAGTTGATTTCTTCAAACCAAGCTGGACTTACCAATTGCAGATTCAGTCGTTCCCAGCCTGGTGCAGGTCATTACCATTGTTTCTGGTGTCTTTGCACAGCTCTTTGGTCTTCGGCATAGTAGGGACTAAGTTGTGAGTGTGACTCGTGGAGTGTGGGGACAGGTGTCCTTCTATATACCGATAACAAGTTTCAAAAACACGGTGCCATTAATTACAGGTAACGAGTGTGCACTCCAGGCAGAGGAGCCTCTTAAAGAATAAGTTACAGGTCTTGCAGGCAGCAGCAAATCTTGCTTGTTGTAGGCCAAAGAAAAATCAAGTGACCACATACTATTTTCCACCAATAATTTACAACTTAAATTCATAAAAGAATCTACAATGTAATTTTTCTCTCACATTTGGTCTGTCATAGTTGACAGATGTTACCTATGATAGAAAATAAAGGCCTCTCTCAATCTTTTTAAGTGGTGAGGAACTTGACACAATTGTGAGGGCTAACTAAATGTTTTTTCCCCAACTGTATCGTGAAGACATTTGTCCCCAAAAAAGTCATCAATGTAAGCGGCATTTCGTTCTTTTTTCACCAAACTTTTAACCATATAAAATTCAATGAATGTGGTGTCTTGTGTGTACTTGTGTCTGTGTGGTGTGTCTTTGTAGTGTGTGTCTTTGGTGTGTCGTGTGTGTGTATGTGTTGTAGTGTGTCTTTGTGTGTGTGTGAGTCTCGGTGTGCTGTGTGTGGTTGGTGTGTCTTTGTTTGTGTGTTCTGGTGGTGTTCTGTGTGCGCTGTCTTTGTGTGCTTTTCTTTGTAGTGTGTTGGTGTGTGTCTTTTTCTTGTGTGTGTGTTTGTGTTCTTTGGGTGTGTTGTCGTTTGTTTGTGTGTGTCTTAGTGATTGTGTGTCTTTGGTGTGTGCTCTATGTGTGTGTGTGTGTGTACTTTGTATGTGTGTCTTGTGTGTGTGTGTGGTGTGTGTCTTTTTGTTGTGTGTGTGTGTGTGTCTTTGTGGTGTGTCTTTGGTGTGTGTGTGTCTTTGTGTGTGTGTGTTCTTGTGATGTTGTGTCTTTTTTGTGGTGTGTGTCTTTGTATGTGTGTCTTTGGTGTGGTGATGTGTGTTTTGTGCGGTGTGTGTGTGTGTGCTTTGTGTGTGTGTGTGTAAAGGCTGGGGTGTTGCCTCAATCCACTCAGAAATTAAACTTAAATAGTGTAGATTCAGTGATTAATACTGACAGCTCAGTACAGCCAAAGCCTCCCTTTTTTGATTGGACAATCTTGGAGTTTTTCTATTTAATTTGAGGTCGGCATGTTTGTACACAATAAAATATTTGACATTAGCTCTGTAAATTTCGTTTTAAGAACTCTCAGTGATTATCGAATTGGAGAATCTCTGCTAAAGGATTATAACAACGGGGGAGTACATGCCTTTTAATACCGCATTATTTCTAACCAATAAAGTCGCAACGATATATCATCTAATCAGATCATCCTTAATCTATTGACTACTACTCTTTCTACTGTATGGGGCGTGCATGTCCTTAATCTACTGGACTACTACTCTTTCTACTGGTATGGGGCCCTGCATGTCCCTAATCTACTGACATACTACTTCTGTTTACTGTATGCGGGCTGAATGTCCTTAATATACTGACTACTACTCTTTCTGACTGTATGGGGCTGCATGTCCTTAATCTACTGACTACTACTGTCTTTCTACTGTTAAATTTGGGGGTGCGGCTTGTCCTTAATCTACATGACTTACTAGTCTTTCTACTGTTATGGGGCTGCATGTCCTTAATCTACTGACTACTACTCTTTATACTGTATGGGGCTGCATGGCCTTAATCTATGGGACTACGTACTCTTTCTACTGTATGGAGCTTCATGTCCTTATTCTATTGACTACTACTCTTTCTACTGTATGGGCTGCATTTTGTCCTTAATCTATTGAATACTACTCTTTCTACGTATGGGGCTGCATGTCCTTACATCTACTGACTACTACTCTCTGTCTACTGTATGGGGCTTGCATTGTCCTTAAAATTGCTATGACTACTAATCTTTACTACTGTATGGGGCTCGCATCGTCATCTAATCTATTGATCTACTACTCTTTCTACTGTATGGGGCTGCATGTCCTCTAATCTATATGACTACTAACTCTTTCTACTGTATGCGGGTGGGCATGTCCTTAATCTACTGACTACTACTCTTTCTACTGTATGCGGCCGGCATGTACTTAATCTATGACTGACTACTCTTTCCTACTGTATGGGGCGGGCATGTCCTTAATCTATTGACTACTACTCTTTCTACTGTATCGGGTCTGCATGATTGATGGAAGATGACATCCAACACAAGCTTCCAAATATGATGGAGTGAAGTGATTTGGCAAACTATTTTGAAACTTGAATAAATGCCTTGCCCTTAGTAAACAATAACCAACACAATTGCAGTCAAAAATAGTATATTGTATGAAAATATCGTAGCTTACCACGACTACATCAACCCAACTCTCATGTGCTCCGCCATTATCATGTATTCTAACATTTACAATATCCAACCAACTCCCATTTGTTGCCACTATCATGTATCTTACACGCTGAAGCTTTGATCCAATGGAAGAAGTATTGATGGTCAGGGCAGGTTAAAGCGTCACTCGCGGGATACAGGCTGTTAATCTACACTATCCATAGATAACTCAGTAATGATGAGAAAATGGATAGAATGTAGTTAGGGCCTTATCAAAACTGTAAAATGGTTTTTTAACAATAAGTACAGTGCTTTGTTTGTTTGAACCGTTTCCTCCGGTCTGTTGTACTTTTTCCAGGTATCTGAGTTATGTCCCTGTTCTTCTGGTTTTAGCTTATCAACAATCACCACTGTTATAGAAAAACAACACAAACATTCTAAGTCCCACTAACAATACTTAAACCACATCAGGAGGGACCACCTTTTGACGTTTTCATTTTTGGTCATGTAGATACCCTTTAATTTCAAGTGCCCCACCAGCAAGAGCCTTGCTTGTCTAGTAGGCTGTCTCTGTTGCACAAAGTGATGCAGAGTCGCTGAACACAAATCACAAACTGGATTGATGGCAAATACTCATGATATCATTCTGCCAGGTAAGGCACAGAACTACTTTGTAGTGAACATTTAATTGACAAGGTTTTGGGAAGAAAGCTTTTCCATCAACCAGAAGATCGGTTGATCATTAGCATCATCGATTAACAGCTACAAAGCTTGGGAATAAGACACCCTCGTCAAAGCTGCACCCAATCTTGCATAATGGGCAGGTCAGGCCTGGAGGGAAATTATTGGCTGAGTAAGGAAGTACCTGCCCTGGAGGAAGAAGTATTGGCTGCTAACAAGTACACTGCCCTGGATGAAAAGTATTGGCTGTAAGAAATAACAGAAAACATAACATCTGGTTGTTTTTAAATTAACCTTGTCATGACATTGCTAGAGTATTTTTCATCTGCGTTACCCACTCACAGTCAGCAGAGGCGATGGCAGGACTTTCAGCTGATGGCTCTTTTCGGGACGTGATATTTAAGTGGCGAGGACGTGGAGGCCTCCTCCAAACAGCGACAAAAACTACTGGTTCAAAACAGGCTGGTAGTTTCGCTAGCGAACAATAAAACGAAACATTGAAGTCTCTTTAAGACCAAATCTGTCGTATTTATCGTAGTGTTTATAACATATTATGTTTACGTGTCGACTAGTTCATTTAAACATAATTTGCTTGTTAAATGCCAGGCTAAATGTGGTTTAAATTGATCTGCACTAGGTTAATCGACCGGAGCTTGAGCTCACACTAACCAGAGAGAGAAAGGAAAGCTCTGGTGAAAGGTAGAGAAAGAAGCTTCAGAATGAAAAAAGGAGGAAAGAGGAGGTCTATCACATTGAAAGAAGAAAGAGGAGATATTACAGTGAAAGAGGAAGATGGAAAGAGAGAGAGTAGTCAGAGGGAAAGAGGAGAAGTAAAAAGCTTTTCAGAATCCAAAAAAGAGGAAAGATGCATAAACATTGAAAGATAGAAGAGAATGTAGTAAAAGAAGAGGAAGAACCTGGAAGAAACCTTTTGTAGTAAAAGGGAAAGAGGAGGCTAGATACAATAAAAGAGGAGGAAGACGTTGTGGGAGTGAAAAAAGGAGGTGGATGGAGACTGAAGATCCGATTAAACACCAGGTGAGTATCCTGTATCTTTAAAACAGGGGCACAAACTATGCAGGTCTTGAACTAAATGTGGGGTTTTAACAGGGACATTTCTACTTAAGTTCTACACTTGACTATGTTGTTCAGTACTGTAGGAATGTTAAGGGGCAAATCTGCAATTGAGTACACATATATTTAACATAGATTTATTGAATTCTACATGGTGGTCTAAATTAAAAGTGCACAGTTCATCTAACTATAACAGGCTTTAAAATTCAATATTGGTTGCTTTAATTTCGATGGAAAATATCTAAAGGGCCACCCATTTTGTGGAAAGGACCCTTTACATTTGCCATCAAACATGATTTTATAAAAGCACCACAGAAAGTCGGCAATTTAAGGCCCCTGTTTAGGACACATTCATCGCCTGCATTGTTAAGACCCTGTGATATATAAACAGATCATAAGTTTACCATCTGTTGATGTTCTCGTTCACACAGGAGAGAGTCATGACTATCATGGAGCCTCTGGGGCAGCTCAAACAACATCCTGATACTGACGAGCGCAGAGAGAGAGTCTTTCCAGATCAAGAACACCAGATGAGTACAAGCTTGGTCCTGGTCTAGCATAAAGATTGCTCTGTCCAGGCGTATTGGCTGTGGTTTCTAGTTAAAGCACTTGATGACAAACAGTGCACATCAGCATTCATAAAAAAATATGTATGTGTCTGTGTTCCCCTCTATATGGTTAACAGGACAACGCTAGCCCTTCGCCCTCCCAGAGTCCCCGTGTGATACCTCTGCCCAGTAGCAACCTTATTGCGGCGGTCTGAAGAGGTTGTCTGTATTCGGAGGTGGACTTGCAGGAAAAACAAAGGGGGAGTGAAACAGTGGAACTGTTGAGAGAAGATGAAGAGAGAAGAAAGAGAGCAGATCCTTGGACTCATACATAGTAAGTGCTGTAGTTTAGTTTGAAAAATAATAAATAGTATATTTCCACCACAGTAGGACAGTTCATAAGAATTGACATGAAGACAGGAATGGCTATATTTACACCACAGTTAGACAGTTATGTTAGTTGACATGAAGAATTTAGACTTAGATATTACACCACAAGTAGACAGTTCTGTTAGTTGAAATGAAGGATAGACTGGGGTGGATTGGATGGTATGAATATCATAACACTGAAAAAGGATTCAATTATTTTGCAATGAAAAGAGACGACACCAATAGACTATATAAAAACCGTGATGAAAGGTAAGATTTAGCGAGAATTGTTTCAAGATGATCCAAATGCGAAGGTCATAATGAGTCTTATGGCTTGGGGTTAGAATATGTTAAGAAAACTTTTTTACCTAGGACTTGCGCTCTGTAAACGCTTGCCAGTGCCCCCGGGTAGCGAAAGAGCGAACACGTCTATGACTAGGGTGGCTGGAGTCCTTCGCAGATGTTTTGGGCCTTCCCTCGTGACCACCGCCTCGGGTATAGCGCAGGTGTCTGGATGGCAGGCAAGCTTGGCACTCAGTGATGTACTTGGATCAAAAAGCACTACCCTCTGTCGTGTCTTGCAGTCAGAGGCCGAGGCAGTTGCCGTACCAGGCCGGTGTGATGCAACCAGGAGGGATGCTCTCAATGGTGCAAGCTGGATAACTTTTTGAGGATCTGAGACACCAGTGCCAAATCTTTTCAGTCTCTTGAGGGGGAGTAGGCGTTGTCCCGGCCCTCTTCACGACTGTCTTGGTGTGTCTTGTACCATTATAGTTTTGGTTGATGGTGGAACACCAAGGAAACTTGAAGCGCTCAACCTGCTACACTAAAGCCTCGTCAGATGGAGAATGGGTGTGTGCTCAGTCCTCGTTCTTCTGTAGTGACACTAATAATCTCCTTTGTCTTGGTAACGTCTGAGTGGAGAGGGTGTACCTGGGCATCACACGAGGCAGGGTCTCTGAACCTCCCTCCTATAGGACTGTCTCATTTGTGTCAGTGATCAAGGCTTACCACTGTTTGCTGTGGTCGGCACAAATTAATGACGGTGTGTGAAGTCGTGCTTGGCCATATAATCATCGGGGTTGAACAGGGATTACAGGAGGGATCACTGATGCACGCACCAATGAGGTGTCCACAGGGCATTGATGTTGAGAATCAGCATGGCAGATGTGTTGTTACCTACCCTTACCACCTGGGCGCGAGGCCATCAAGAACGTCCTGGGATCACAGTGCAGAGGGAGGATGTTTGGTCCCAGGTTCCTTAGCTTAGTGATGAGCTTTGAGGGCACTATGGTGTTGAAAGGTAAGCTGTAGTTCAATGTGAAATAGCATTCTAACGTTTAGGTGTTCTTTTGTCCATGCTGGGGACAAGGACAGTGTGTAACGTGCAATAGAGATTTGCACACATTCTGTGGATGTCAGTTGAAGGACATTAGCCAGTTGGGTCAGCGCATGCCTCCGGAGTATACGTTCCTCGTAATCCATCTCTGGCCCTGCGGTCTCTGAATGTTGACCTGTTTGAAATGTATTACTCACATCGGCGGCGGAGAGTGTGATCACCCCTCACAATCGTCCCGGAACAAAGCCTGATGCTCTCATGCATGTGTGCTTTGCCTCGAAGTGGAGCTTACAAGTCATTTAGCGCCGTCTGATAGGGCTTGTGGTCACTGGGGCAGCTCGTGGGACTGTGCTTCGTGTTGTAGTCCGAATAGTTTGCAAGCCCATTGCAACATCCGACCGAGCATCGAAGCCGGGCGCATAGTGGCTTCGGCGGTCCTAGCATCCTTGAAAGCGGAAGCGCTACCCTGTAGGCTCAGCTACACAGAAACTTCTTACAGCCTGATTTAAAATTGATAAAATACATAATTTTTTCCTCATCTAATCTACACCAACAATGACCCCTTAAGAAAAAAAAACTTGACACAAACATTTTTTTTTTTTTTGTGCAAATGTATTAAAATTTCTTTTTTTTTTTTAAAACAGATACCTACTTACAAAAGTATTCATACCCGTTTGCAGGGTTTACCATTTGATCATCCTTGAGATGTTTCATACAAAACTTACCTGTGGTAAATTCAAATTGATGGAATGATTTGAAAGGCACACACCTGTCTCTATTCAGTTCCCACAGTTGACAGTGCAGTGGCAGAGGCAAGAACCAAGCCATGAGGTCGAAGGATATGATCCTTACAGCCTCCGAGATAGGATTGTAGTCACGGTACAGATCTGGGGAAGTGTACCAAAATATTCTGCAGTAGTGAAGGTCCCCTAAGAACACAGTGGCCAAACATCCTTCTTAAAGGCAGCGTTTGGAACCACCAAGACTTCTTCCTAGTGCTGGCCGAACCAGCCTACTGGAGCAATGGGGGAGAATTGCCTGGTCAGGGAGTGCAGACCAAGAACAATGGTCACTCTGACAGAGCTCAGACTTCCTCTGGGATATATGAGAACCTCCGAAGGCAAAACCCTCCTGTAGCATCCATAATCAGGCCCTTTTTGTAGAGTGGCCAACGGAATCCACTCCTAGAAAAAAGACATGCGC
>CM072244.1:34714675-34789377 GCA_036851935.1 Coregonus suidteri | reverse complement strand
TCCTTTAAGACCTCCTCCATAAAGTTTCATCATAATTAGATACTACACTCCTCCTTTAAGACTCCATTGATATGAAAGGACTCTGAAAGTCTTAAAGGAGGACTGAAGCATCAAATGATGAAACATTATGGAGTCTGCAAAGCATTCCTTCTTCTACCTCCCAGCTTCTGAGTTTATATAGTCATCTCACATAGCTTTTAGCCTAACCCCTCTATCCTGGGTTCCCCCACCACTGTCTCCAGCTTCCACCCCTTGACCGCTCCGCCCACCTCCCCAGTTTATGGCAAAATGTGACTTCTCCTATTCAGTTTGGAAACAATGGTGGTACACTCAATCAAGCCCTGTCATGAAAAGTTAATCATGTTCAGTTTGAACTCAGCTCACCCTGGCTCGACCTGGAGATTAACTGTTGGACGTGGCAGGTCCATAATCAATCTCTCAAACATACCCAAGCCCAACTCCTCTCTCTCCTCCCGTCATGCTGTAATTAATCAAGAAGCCGCCCCAGGAGAGACAAAGGGTTTAGCCTGAACTCTGTTCAACTCTTGCTCCGTTTTCAGGACTTTGCCTGAGAAGAGAGTTAAAAGGCGACAGTCTGGTTTCAGTCACTGATAAGGTAGGACAGCCCTGGATTAGGTAAGAGCGAGGAATTTGACCCGAGGTCAGATCCCCATTTCACACACACACAAACCCAGTGAGAGAGGAACCAATTAAGTTATTGCCCAGCAACAGAGATGTACCCATGTTTAACCCTGGCTCCGTGTTTGTCATGTTGTGATTAACTTTGTTTATCTTACTGAAAAATCCTCATCAGAGATCGGTTGATTGTGGAGGCCAGGTCATCTAATCCAGCACTCCATCACTCTGCTTCTTGGTCAAATAGCCCTTTACACAGCCTGGAGGTGTGTTTTGGCCCTTTACACAGCCTGAAGGTGTGTTTTGGCCCTTTACACAGCCTGGAGGTGTGTTTTGGCCCTTTACACAGCCTGGAGGTGTGTTTTGGCCCTTTACACAGCCTGGAGGTGTGTTTTGGCCCTTTACACAGCCTGGAGGTGTGTTTTGGGTCATTGTCCTGTTGAAAAACAAATGATAGTGCAAACCAGATGGGATGGCGTATCGCTGCAGAATGCTGTGGTAGCCATGCTGGTTAAGTGTGCCTTGAATTCTAAATAAAATCACTGCCAGTGTCACCAGCAAAGTACCCCCACACCACCTCCTCCATGCTTCACGGTGGGAACCACACATGCGGAGATCATCCGTTCACCTGCTCTGCGTCTCACAAAGAAACGGTGTTTGGAACCAAAGATCTCGCATTTGGACTCATCAGACCAAAGGACAGATTTCCACTGGTCTAATGTCCATTGCTTATGTTTCTTGGCCCATTTCTGAGGCTGGTAACTCTAATGAACTTATCCTCTGCAGCAGAGGTTACTCGGGGTCTTCCTTTCACAGCGCTGTATGGTTTTTGCGACTGCACTTGAAAAAACTTTAAAAGTTCTTCACATTTTCTGGATTGACTGACCATGTCTTAAAGTAACAATGGACTGTTGTTTCTCTTTGCTTATTTGAGCTGTTCTTGCCATAATAAGGACTTGGTCTTTTTACCAAGTAGGGCTATCTTCTGTATAACCCCCCCTTGTCACAACACAACTGATTGGCTCAAACGCATTAGGACGGAAAGTAATTCCACAAATTAACTTTTAACAAGGCACACATGTTGAATTGCATTCCAGGTGACTACCTCATGATGCTGGTTGAGAGAATGTCGAGAAGGTTCAAAGCTGTCATCAAGGCAAAGGGTGGCTACTTTAAAAAATCTAGAATATAACATATGTTGATTTGTTTAACACTTTTTAGGTTACTACATGATTCCACATGTGTTATTTCATAGTTTTCATGTCTTCACTATTATTCTACAATATAGAAAATAGTAAAAAAAAATTAAGAAAAACCGTTGAATAAGTAGGTGTCCAAACTTTTGACTGGTACTTTTGTGGTCCTCTGTAGCTCAATTGGTAGAGCCCGCCGCTTGTAACGCCAGGGTAGTGGGTTCGATCCCCGGGACCACCCATACGTAAAAATGTATGCGCACATGACTGTAAGTCGCTTTGGATAAAAGCATCTGCTAAATGGCATATTATTATATATTATTTATTAGTGTATACTGAATAAAAAATAGAAACGCAACAATTTCAACAATTTACAGTTCATATAAGCAAATCAGTCAATGTAAATAAATTCATTAGGCACTAATCTATGGACTTAACATGACTGGGCAGTGGCACAGCCATTGGTGGGCCTGGGAAGGCATAATCACACCCTCTTGGCAGCCAGGCCCACCCACTGGGAAGCCAGGCCCAGCCAATCAGAATCCGTTTTTTTTCCCCACTAAAGGGCTTTATTACATAGAGAAATATTCCAATTTCATCAGCTGTCCGGATTGCTGGTCTCAGACTATGTGGATGTCCTGGGCTGGCGTTGTTATACGTGGTCTGCGGTTGTGAGGGCCGGTTGGATGTAAATGCCAAGTTCTCTAAAACAACGTTTAGAGAAATTAACATTCAATCTCTGTCAACAGCTCCAGTGGATAATCCTGCATTCAGCATGCCAATTGCACGCTCCATCAAAACTTGAGACATCTGAGGCATTGTGTTGTGTGACAAAACTGCACATTTTAGAGTGGCCTTTTATTTTCCCCAGCACAAGGTGCACCTGTGTAATGATCATGCTGTTTAATCAGCTTCTTGATATGCCACACCTGTCAGGTGGATGGATTATTTTAGCAAAGGAGAAATGTTCACTAACAGGGATGTAAACAAATTTGTGCACAACATTTGAGAGAAATTAGCTTTCGTGTGCTTGTAAAAATTATGGTATCTTTTATTTCAGCTCATTAAACATGGGACCGACACTTGTTGCGTTTATATTTTTGTAACAAAATATTTCACATTCTTTTTAAATATCATGACATTAGTCAAAATGTAAAAAATGTGTGAATGTCTAAATCAGAAAAATTGCCATTTAAACATTGTGTCGAACCCTTTCGACAATGTGGAGATGTTACTGATGTGCTTTGTGTCTGTCTCCAATGTACAACATTTAAAAAGTGTGGGACTTCCACACAATTACTTCTTTACTTATTTTAGGTTTAAGGAAATGTGTAGGTCGCATTCTGTATTATACAACTATTAAGGTTATACAGTGGGGAAAAAAAGTATTTAGTCAGCCACCAATTGTGCAAGTTCTCCCACTTAAAAAGATGAGAGAGGCCTGTAATTTTCATCATAGGTACACGTCAACTATGACAGACAAATGAGAGAAAAAAAAATCCAGAAAATCACATTGTAGGATTTTTTAATGAATTTATTTGCAAATTATGGTGGAAAATAAGTATTTGGTCAATAACAAAAGTTTCTCAATACTTTGTTATATACCCTTTGTTGGCAATGACACAGGTCAAACGTTTTCTGTAAGTCTTCACAAGGTTTTCACACACTGTTGCTGGTATTTTGGCCCATTCCTCCATGCAGATCTCCTCTAGAGCAGTGATGTTTTGGGGCTGTCGCTGGTTAACACAAACTTTCAACTCCCTCCAAAGATGTTCTATGGGGTTGAGATCTGGAGACTGGCTAGGCCACTCCAGGACCTTGAAATGCTTCTTACGAAGCCACTCTTTCGTTGCCCGGGCGGTGTGTTTGGGATCATTGTCATGCTGAAAGACCCAGCCACGTTTCATCTTCAATGCCCTTGCTGATGGAAGGAGGTTTTCACTCAAAATCTCACGATACATGGCCCCATTCATTCTTTCCTTTACACGGATCAGTCGTCCTGGTCCCTTTGCAGAAAAACAGCCCCAAAGCATGATGTTTCCACCCCCATGCTTCACAGTAGGTATGGTGTTCTTTGGATGCAACTCAGCATTCTTTGTCCTCCAAACACGACGAGTTGAGTTTTTACCAAAAAGTTCTATTTTGGTTTCATCTGACCATATGACATTCTCCCAATCCTCTTCTGGATCATCCAAATGCACTCGGGCAAACTGGACGGGCCTGGACATGTACTGGCTTAAGCAGGGGGACACGTCTGGCACTGCAGGATTTGAGTCCCTGGCGGCGTAGTGTGTTACTGATGGTAGGCTTTGTTACTTTGGTCCCAGCTCTCTGCAGGTCATTCACTAGGTCCCCCAGTGTGGTTCTGGGATTTTTGCTCACCGTTCTTGTGATCATTTTGACCCCACGGGGTGAGATCTTGCGTGGAGCCCCAGATCGAGGGAGATTATCAGTGGTCATGTATGTCTTCCATTTCCTAATAATTGCTCCCACAGTTGATTTCTTCAAAAACAAGCTGCTTACCTATTGCAGATTCAGTCTTCCCAGCCTGGTGCAGGTCTACAATTTTGTTTCTGGTGTCCTTTGACAGCTCTTTGGTCTTGGCCATAGTGGAGTTTGGAGTGTGACTGTTTGAGGTTGTGGACAGGTGTCTTTTATACTGATAACAAGTTCAAACAGGTGCCATTAATACAGGTAACAAGTGGAGGACAGAGGAGCCTCTTAAAGAAGAAGTTACAGGTCTGTGAGAGCCAGAAATCTTGCTTGTTTGTAGGTGACCAAATACTTATTTTCCACCATAATTTGCAAATAAATTCATAAAAAATCCTACAATGTGATTTTCTGGAAAAAAAAATCTCATTTTATCTGTCTTAGTTGACGTGTACCTATGATGAAAATTACAGGCCTCTCTCATCTTTTTAAGTGGGAGAACTTGCACAATTGGTGGCTGACTAAATACTTTTTTCCCCCACTGTACATTTACAGCCAGCTGTGCGATAGGAATCTAAACATATTGTTTTAAATGATGAAATGTTTGAAAACTGGCCTCAGGTTATTGAAGGATCTGATTTGGATTAAACCTCACATCAAGGCAGTTTTATCATGTGGAGGTTTCATTCAGGTCTCTCTTTAAATAAACACTGTCTTTGGCAGGAGAAAAACCAAAGTCGGAGGAACCAGAGACGTCCAAACCAGCAAGACGACACCTCTGCTCCCAGTGTGGAAAGAGTTTTATCCAGTTAGGAAGCCTGAAAAGACATGAGACGACGCACACACGAGAGAAGCCACACCATTGTTCCCAGTGTGGAAAGAGTTTTACCAAATTAGGAAGCCTTAAAGCTCATGAGCGAATCCACACAGGGGAGAAGCCTTACCACTGCTCCAAGTGTGGCAAGAGTTTTAACTGGTTAGAATGCCTGAAAAGACATGAGAGGGGACACACAGGAGCGAAGCCACACCATTGTGCCCAGTGTGGAAAGAGTTTTATCCAGTTAGGGCAACTGAAAGAACACATGAGAACGCACACAGGGGAGAAGCCTTTCCAATGCTCCCACTGTGGAACGAGTTTTAGCCATTTAGGAAGCTTGAAAGCTCATGAGCGAATCCACACAGGGGAGAAGCCTTACCACTGCTTGCAGTGTGGACGTAGTTTTAGCCATTTAGGAAGCCTGAAAGGTCATGAGCGAATCCACACAGGGGAGAAGCCTTACCACTGCTCCCACTGTGGAAAGAGTTTTAACAGGTTAGGAAACCTGAAAAGTCATGAGAGGGCACACACAGGGGAGAAGAAGTCTTACCACTGCTCGCGGTGTGGAAAGAGTTTTAGCCATTTAGGAAGACTGAAAGCTCATGAGCGAATCCACACAGGGGAGAAGCCTTACCACTGCTCCCATTGTGGAAAGAGTTTTAACTGGTTAGAATCCCTGAAAAGTCATGAGAGGGCACACACAGGGGAGAAGCCTTACCACTGCTCGCAGTGCGGAAAGAGTTTTAGCCATTTAGGAAGCCTGAAAGCTCATGAGCGAATCCACACAGGGGAGAAGCCTTACCACTGCTCCCATTGTAGAAAGAGTTTTAACCGGTTAGACACCCTGAAAAAAGACATGAAAGAGCACACACAGAAGAGAAGCCACACCACTGCTCCCAGTGTGGAAAGAGTTTTACCAAGTTAGGAAGCCTGAAAAAACATGAGCGGACACACACAGGCGTGAGACCATACCATTGCCCCCAGTGTGGAAAGAGTTTTAACTTGTTAGGAAACCTGATAGCTCATGGTCGAATATACACACAGGGGAGAAGCCTTTCCATTGCACCCAGTGTGGAAAGAGTTTTAACCAGTTAGGAAACCTGAAAGCTCATGACCGAATACACACAGGGGAAAAGTCTTTCCATTGCTCCCAGTGTGGAAAGAGTTTTTAACAGGTTAGGAAACCTGAAAGCTCATGATCGAATACACACAGGGGAGAAGCCTTTCCATTGTTCCCAGTGTGGAAAGAGTTTTAACCAGTTAGGAAAGCTGAAAGCTCATGATCGAATACACACAGGGGAGAAGCCGTACCACTGCTCCCAGTGTGGAAAAAGATTTACCTGCTCCTCTAGCCTGAAAATCCATGAGAGGATACACACAGGGAGAAGCTTTTCCATTGCTCCCAGTGTGGAAAGAGTTTCATCCAGTTAGGGCACTTGAAGGGAACACATGAGAACGCACACAGGGGAGAAGCCTTACCACTGCTCCCAGTGTGGAAAGACCTTTAACTACTTAGGAAACATGAAAGCTCATGAGCGAATACACACAAATGCTCAGACTGTGGGAAGACATATTACTCATCACAGTCACTTAAAAGTCATGTGAGAATCACACACAGGAGAGTGTGAAGAACTTAATTACTTCTCCCTAGTGTCTAAATTGATATTTTACATCACATGACTTAAAGTTAATAAGTTAATCAGAGAACATACACACTGCTCCCATTGTCTTATATTGTTGACTGAGAATGTGTTTACTTATTTTACCATATGAAATCGAATTGTACAAAGTATACTCAAAAATATTTGTATGTTTTTATTTAGAAAACATTAATTGAATATAGAGTGTGTCAGTTTTGAATATAGAGTAGATCAGATTCCACGTGTTTAAGTTGTATGTTTATCTGGGTGTGTCATTCCTCCAGCACTTCGGATAATCAAGTGATATTTGGATATGATGCATTGGCTCCATTGTTTACATCTTAGTGGGACTTTAAGGGAATAGTATGGTCACATTCTTACAGAGTGACTTTAAGGGAATAGTATGGTCACATCTTCTTAAGGGAATAGTATGGTCACATCTTACAGAGGACTTTAAGGGAATAGTATGGTCACATCTTACAGAGTGACTTTAGGGAATATCGTATGGTCACATCTTACAGACTGGCTTTAAGGGAATAGTATGGTCACATCTTACAGAGTGACTTTAAGGGAATAGTGTATGGTCACATCTTACAGAGACTCTAAGGGAAAGGGAATTAGTTATGGTCACATCTTACAGAGTGACTTTAAGGGAATAGTATGGTCACATCTTACAGAGTGGCTTAAGGGAATAGTATGGTCACATCTTACAGAGTGACTTTAAGGGAATAGTATGGTAACATCTTACAGAGGGGCTTTAAGGGAATAGTATGGTCACATCTTACAGAGTGACTTTAAGGGAATAGTATGGTCACATCTTACAGAGTGTGACTGGGAATAGTATGGTCACATCTTACAGAGTGGCTTTAAGGGAATAGTATGGTCACATCTTACAGAGTGGCTTTAAGGGAATAGTATGGTCACATCTTACAGAGTGACTTTAGGGAATAGTATGGTCACATCTTACAGAGTGACTTTAAGGGAATAGTATGGTCACATCTTACAGAGTGGCTTTAAGGGAATAGTATGGTAACATCTTACAGAGGGGCTTTAAGGGAATAGTATGGTAACACATCTTACAGAGGGCTTTAAGGGAATAGTATGGTTCACATCTTACAGAGTGACTTTAAGGGAATAGTATGGTCACATCTTACAGAGTGGCTTTAAGGGAATAGTATGGTCACATCTTACAGAGTGACTTTAAGGGAATAGTATGGTCACATCTTACAGAGAGGCTTTAAGGGAATAGTATGGTCACATCTTACAGAGTGACTTTAAGGAATAGTATGGTCACATCTTACAGAGTGACTTTAAGGGAATAGTATGGTCACATCTAACAGAGTGGCTTTAAGGGAATAGTATGGTTCCACATCTTACAGAGTGGCTTTAAGGGAATAGTATGGTCACATCTTACAGAGTGACTTTAAGGGAATAGTATGGTCACATCTTACAGAGTGACTTTAAGGGAATAGTATGGTCACATCTTACAGAGTGGCTTTAAGGGAATAGTATGGTAACATCTTACAGAGGGGCTTTAAGGGAATAGTATGGTAACATCTTACAGAGGGCTTTAAGGGAATAGTATGGTCACATCTTACAGAGTGACTTTAAGGGAATAGTATGGTCACATCTTACAGAGTGGCTTTAAGGGAATAGTATGGTCACATCTTACAGAGTGACTTTAAGGGAATAGTATGGTCACATCTTACAGTAGTGGCTTTAAGGGAATAGTATGGTCACATCTTACAGAGTGACTTTAAGGGAATAGTATGGTCACATCTTACAGAGTGACTTTAAGGAAATAGTATGGTCACATCTTACAGAGTGGCTTAAGGGAATAGTATGGTCACATTTTACAGAGTGGCTTTAAGGGAATAGTATGGTCAATCTTATAGAGCTTGGTTTGAGATGTTACAATCGGTATATTCTGGAATTTCCAAGCTGTTTAAAGGCACAGTCAACTAAGTGTATGTAACTTCTGACCCACTGGAATTGTGATATAGTGAATTATAAGTGAAATAATCTGTTTGTAAAGAATTGTTGTCATGCACAAAGTAGATGTCCTAACCGACTTGCCAAAACTATAGTTTGTTAACAATACATTTGTGGAGTGGTTGAAAAACGAGTTTTAATGACTCCAACCTAAGTGTATGTAAACTTCCGACTTCAACTGTATATAGGCACTTATAACGCCTCATACTAGTGGACGGGACTCTTAGTCAACAACAAGAACAACACAAACAGTTAGTCAGCCACCTCAGTAGATCCCAGACAGCAGATTCTCACACCAGGCTGGAGAGAGAGAGAGGGTATATTATATTGCATGGTTGTAACTCTTAACTAATACTGTTTACATGTGTTCATATCTTTGTCTTTGTACCAAGTAATTAGTTTCTCTCTCTCCAAGAGGTGAATGTTATTATTGATACTGTTTACATGTGTTTATATCTTTGTCTTTGTACCAAGTAATTCGTTTCTCTCTCCAAGAGGTGAATGTTATTATTGATACTGTGTTTATAGCCCTTAATAGACATGTTGTAAGTGTAATGCCATTTGCCATTTATTCATGTACATGTATGTATATTATATTGCATGGTTGTAACTCTTAACTAATACTGTTTACATGCGTGCATATATTTGTCTTGTAGAACCACAACAATAAGATTCCAAGTCATTCAGATTATTACCACAATCATATAAAATCTTCAAATGGAAACCGCTGTGTGTGTGTGTGTGTGTGTGTGTGTGTGTGTGTGTGTGTGTGTGTGTGTGTGTGTGTGTGTGTGTGTGTGTGTGTGTGTGTGTGTGTGTGTGTGTTGTGTGTGTGTGTGTGTGTGTGTGTGTGTGGTGTGGTGGGTGACTATCAAGAGTAACAGTGATGGGGCTCAACATCATGTTCTAACCAGACAGCACTATAGAAGGACAGAACCAAACCAATCAGTTATACGGGTGAGGGCATTCACAGCCGACCGCTCTGACGGGTGAGGGCATTCACAGCCGACCGCTCTGACGGGTGAGGGCATTCACAGCCGACCGCTCTGACGGGTGAGGGCATTCACAGCCGACCGCTCTGACGGGTGAGGGCATTCACAGCCGACCGCTCTGACGGGTGAGGGCATTCACAGCCGACCGCTCAGACGGGTGAGGGCATTCACAGCCGACCGCTCTGACGGGTGAGGGCATTCACAGCCGACCGCTCTGACGGGTGAGGGCATTCACAGCCGACCGCTCTGACGGGTGAGGGCATTCACAGCCGACCGCTCTGACGGGTGAGGGCATTCACAGCCGACCGCTCTGACGGGTGAGGGCATTCACAGCCGACCGCTCTGACGGGTGAGGGCATTCACAGCCGACCGCTCTGACGGGTGAGGGCATTCACAGCCGACCGCTCTGACGGGTGAGGGCATTCACAGCCGACCGCTCTGACGGGTGAGGGGCATTCACAGCCGACCGCTCTGACGGGTGAGGGCATTCACAGCCGACCGCTCTGACGGGTGAGGGCATTCATCAATCAGCCGACCGCTCTAGACGGGTGAGGGCATTCACAGCCGACCGCTCTGACGGGGTGAGGGCATTCACAGCCGACCGCTCTGACGGGTGAGGGCATTCACAGCCGACCGCTCTGACGGGTGAGGGCATTCACAGCCGACCGCTCTGACGGGTGAGGGCATTCACAGTCCAGACCCGCTCTGACGGGTGAGGGCAGTCTCCAGCCAACCGTCATATGGTCCTTCCATTCTCTGGATTTAGAAGATCAATCAATTTTTACAGTCTCAGTGTCCCCATCTAGACAGTCAGTCAGTTTGGTTGCTCCAGTCTCAGTGTCCCCATCTAGACAGTCAGTCAGTTTGGTTGTTCCAGTCTCAGTGTCCCCATCTACAGTCGTGGTCAAAAGGTTTGAGAATGACACAAATACTACTTTTCACAAAGTCTGCTGCCTCAGTTTTGATGATGGCAATTTTTAATTTGTATTTTAATTTTTTATATTTTTTTGGGGGGGGATGGATCAGCTTAATATTGCAGATAGATTGTATCTTCTATCAATGTAATTGTCTGCATCACTTCCAATCCCCCATGTTTTTTTTTATATATATACTCCCCTTTATTACTTTTCAACCCCGCCATCCTTTCCCTACTTGGAGGAGTAAATTAGTGAACAACAATGCCCAGGCCTCTACTTCCGGTCTATACTTACTATCTACACCTTATGGACAGAGTTAATTTTACAATAATTCTATTATATATATATATATATATATATATATATATATTATTTTATATTTTTTGCTTCTTAACTTCTTCTGAACTTCTACTCTCAACCTCTCCGATCATTTTCATGATGTCCATCCGGTTTTGCTTCTATATGCCATATCTTTCTAACTGTGCTCTTTCCCAAAAGCTCCCAACATACAACCTATATACTTATTATGGACACAGTATGCTTACATTATTAGCTATCTTTGTTATTATTTGTTTGTATTTGTTATTAGTCCCATCCTTCAACTCTATTCAATACCTCCCATCTATCTCTTAACACCATCCATATAGGATTTCTATTTGCCATATATATTTCAACCTTACTGTGATGTTTTACAAAAGTTCTGAACCTTTCTATTCTCAATGATGGCAATTTGCACATACTCCAGAATGTCATGAAGAGTGATCTGATAAATTGCAATTAATTGCAAAGTCCCTCTTTGCCATGAAAATGAACTTAATCCCAAAAAACATTTCAATTCAGCCCTGTCACAAAAGGACCAGCTGCCATCATGTCAGTGATTCTCTCGTTAACACAGGTGAGAGTGTTGACGAGGACAAGGCTGGAGATCACTCTGTCATGCTGATTGAGTTAGAATAACAGACTGGAAGCTTTAAAAGGAGGGCGGTGCTTTAAATCATTGTTCTTCCTCTGTTAACCATGGTTACCTGCAAGGAAACACGTGCCGTCATCATTGCTTTGCACAAAAAAGGCTTCACAGGCTATGTTGCTGCTAGTAAGATTGCACTGAAATCAAACAATTATCGGATCATCAAGAACTTCAAGGAGAGAGGTTCAATTGTTGTGAAGCTGGCGTCAGGGCGCCCAAGAAAGTCCAGCAAGCGCCAGGACCGTCTCCTAAAGTTGATTCAGCAGTGGGATCGGGGGCACCACTGGTGCAGAGCTTGCTCAGGAATGGCAGTAGGCGTGAGTGCATCTGCACGCACAGTGAGGCGAAGACTTTTGGAAGATGGCCTGGTGTCAAGAAGGGCAGCAAAGAAGACACTTCTCTTCAGAAAAAACATCAGGGACAGACTGATATTCTGCAAAAGGTACAGGGATTGGACTGCTGAGGACTGGGGTAAAGGCATTTTCTCTGATGAATCCCCTTTTCCGATTGTTTGGGGCATCCGGAAAACACCTTGTCCGGAGAAGACCATGTGAGCGCTACCATCAGTCCTGTGTCATGCCAACAGTAAAGCATCCTGAGACCATTCGTGTGTGGGGTTGCTTCTCAGCCAAGGGAGTGGGCTCACTCACAATTTTGCCTAAGAACACAGCCATGAATAAAGAATGGTACCAACACATCCTCCGAGAGCAACTTCTCCCAACCATCCAAGAACAGTTTGAATGATGACCAATGCCTTTTCCAGCATGATGGAGCACCTTGCCATAAGGAAAAAAGTGATAACTAAGTGGCTCGGGGAACAAAACATCGACATTTTGGGTCCATGGCCAGGAAACTCCCCAGACCTTAATATCATTGAGACCTTGTGGTCGATCCTCAAGAGGCGGGTGGACAAACAAAAACCCACAAATTCTGACAAACTCCAGGCATTGATTATGCAAGAATGGGCTGCCATCAGTCAGGATGTGGCCCAGAAGTTAATTGACAGCATGCCAGGGCGGATTGCAGGGGTCTTGAAAAAGAACACTGCAAATATTGACTCGTTGCATAAACTTAATGTAATTGTCAATAAAAGCCTTTGACACTTATGGAATGCTTGTAATTATACTTCAGTATACCATAGTAACACCTGACAAAATTATCTCATAACACTGAAGCAGCGAACTTTGTGAAGACCAATACTTGTGTCATTCTCCAAAGTCAGTTTTTGACCACGACTGTAGACAGTCAGTCAGTTTGGTTGTTCCAGTCTCAGTGTCCCCATCTAGACAGTCAGTCAGTTTGGTTGTGTCGTGGTAGAAATATTTGACTAAGAGATAATCAACTCAAACGAAATATCTCTCAAGACACAGGAGCTTGTGAATTCAAGAATTAGACTTTATTGCATAAACAAAAGCCAGCAGAGTTGCTCCATGAAGCAACTGTCCCTTTCTGTTCTGTACCACCCCTCTCATTCTATCATTCTATATGGCTGCGTGCTTAGGGCCCCTTCTTAAAAGCCCCTTCTTAAAAAAAACTAATGTAATGCATACCATATGTCTATAACAAACCCATGGCCACAGTTTAAGAGCCCCTGTGAAAGAAACACATGCATTCATTTAAAACACAGCATATACTCCATGTCTATATTACTTATTTAAACATATATCTGGATTATAAAATATCAAACATGTTCATTCTGTTTCACCATTATCATTTCATAACACATTATAAAACATTTATCATTCATCATCCTCCCCGGCCCCTAAGATTATGTGCATGTGGCCATGTGTCAGGTCATAAGGTCATAAGCATAAAGAAATGCTAACACTAGTTCCATTGTTACTTCAATCTCCACACAGCCATCACGTCATTGACATTCCCAGACCAGCTGCAGGGAGTTTTTATGAAAAACACATAAATGTCTCTGCTCTGTATTCACCCTTCAACTGGTTCTCAATCCATAAACATTTTAAGGCATATAGGTTTTTAATTTTACAACATATCCATGCTTATTACTAACATTATTATTTTACCTTTGACCTCTCCCTACATTTGCCTTCATTATACATAAAATAATACCATATATCCCCCCTATGGGACATTCCACAATGTCCCATCAATACAAAGATTAATCACCCATATCACAAGTATTATAACAATCAAAATAATCAATATCCATATCTAATCAAGTAATTGCCATGTCACCATCACTAAGCATTAATATTAATAAGTTATTCAGATCAGTCAGTCCACTTATAATTTATAATCATAATCAAATTAATTACCCAAAACAACTTTAGAATGACAATTCTTAATTAGTCACCTTTGTTCCATCATTCAAAGTTAAAACTCTCACCTTGGCACATATTGATACTGGCCGAATGTATATTTATATTATAATAATTCTAGCATTAACTTCCTCATAACAAGAATTACATCAAATCAGTACCTTAATGCATTGTCCAAATTACTATAAATTTAGTAGTGTATAATACCTCCTTAATCAACATACTACCTCAACTAACACTCCCTTCCTCTACCGGCACTCAATCTTCTGGCGTCTTCATTATGTTCTTCATTATGTTCTTCATAGTTCATCTTGGATTACCCCATAGCAATGTCCCAATTCCAATGTCACACCTGAACCGCCACACCTCCACCATCATCCTGCTTTGTCCATGTGCAAAAGCAGTATATACCCAAACTAGGAAGAACGTTTCATTTGCATAGACCTCTTTCCTCACATTCTTGAAAGAAAAAAGCACAAAAGAGAAGGCATTTGATTGCTTTGATTTGATGCTGGATTCAGGTCTCCTGGCAGCGGTGGAACGTCTTCAACGCCTTTTGTTGTTCCTCTTCAGCCGAGTAGAGGGATTTTTGGTTTTTATTGAGGTTTACACCGTTCTGGGCCAATTGATCTCTGCAATGCATTACGACACCATCCGTAGTAACCTCAGGAAAGGACAGATCACAACAGTTCAGTTGAGTTAATTTCCAATCCAAAACATCCCTATTAACATTGTCTACATGACAAATCATTATGTTTTTCACATTCTCCCTTGAATTCTTCAAATTATATAACCCAATTGTTTTATTGTAACATTCCTATATTTTTGCTCATACTCTATTTGACATTACTCTGGTGTTTCCCTTTCCTTGTTCCTATTCTAACAATTGCTTACACTTCTCTCTTCTAATAACACTTTCCCCTGGAAATCTAACACCAAATACTACATCAAATTGTTTATCTAAGTCTTGGACTGTTTTCCTTATGTCTATGATTCACCTGTCTCTTTCTTCATTATCTTAAGGTCACACTAACCCCATGTGACTTTCCCCATACTCTTTGTGCTGGTTTCTCACACACCAATACTATTTTAACCCCTTGTATTTTAATAGTGATCCCTTCCTGTATTTTTTAGTTATGGTTTCCTGCCTGTGCAAGAATATACATTCTAATCCTGTCTATATCCCTTCTATGTCTTGTTCTTCTGCTCTTTATTATTATCAGTACTCCATTCCCCTTATTATCAGGTAACTAGTCAAGTGTAGAGAAATCAATGATACGGATATCTGGTGCATCTTGGAGGTCTGGAATCTCTCAGTGGTCTGGAATCTCTCGGTGGTCTGGAATCTCTCGGCGGTCTGGAAGGTCTTGGAAGTCCTTCTCCTAGTCATCAGTTCCCTCACTCTGGTACAATGGTTAAGATGATACCCGATACTCCCCTCTATCCGTACCATCGTTGGTATAACTGGACAACGATGTGTATGGTCACTTCAGTTGTTAACCTTCCCCCGTCACTAGGGTCTCCGGATCAGCCAGAGTCCCTCTCTCGACATCGGTCTGTGAAAAGTGTCCTTCTATCAGCCTACCCATAGGGAAGCTCAGAGTTACTGCTGCAAAGAAAAAAAAAAAAAACACAAGCACAGACACACACAAAAGACAACAAATGCTACCCAATGGCTGAGGTTGGGAACACTCCTATAGTGGGAAACATGAATCTAAGTATCTGTCTCCACCACTTTTACCATCATTAAGGTAGCCAACCACACCTGGTACAGGCCCCTCCACATAGGGTCTTTCCAGCTCTTTCTTCTGTAGTCTTTTGCCATCACATAGTCTCCAGGGCACAGAAAATACTCAGATTATCCTACTCAGTTGGGCATAGTTATCTTCACCCATGAAAATAAAATCTTAAGAACATTGTTAGGTTAGATGAGACACAGTATGCTACTCCATGTCCTCTCATCCGTCAAGAGAAGCCTTGAGATTATGAAGCACACCTGCTTCCAGCTTGTTGTAGTCCACTTATTTCATGCCTCCTATCACACAAAAACAAAAAAGATTTAACCTAACCCATAACACATTATTACTACTGCTCATATCCTTAATACCCCTTGCATACTTCCCACAAAACCATAATAAAACATTAAAACCTCTGTTTATCCCAACTTCCCCCTTGGACACATGCATCACATCGTGATTCATGTGTACAAAAAAACAAAACAAAACAATATTGCCTATCAAACCTAAAATAATAACTAACCTTAAAAATGACAACCCTTGAGCATATCTTTACTTAACTGTATTCCATAACACAATTCAAGGAATACTTCTCCTTCAGGACTAACTCTCTCACTTCATCCTTGTCCTGTTTAGACTAATTTTTATATATAGGATTTTTCCAATTATAAACTTCTTCACAATTATCCCTTATTTTATCTAACCCCCTAATTTCAGCATGCCTCTAGAATTCATAGTGCGGGTGATCAGGTCGCACTATAAAGCCAGGACAGATTTCAGAGGTCATTGAAATCATTCAATGAATTGTTTCATCCTATAGTATACTACTTCTAACAACCATCAAAACCTTTCATAAATGTTGTAATTCCTTAGTTACAGCTCTTTTCAAAATAAATCATACATATTTACTTATCCCTCAGTAAATAAAAACCCAAATTACATGTGTATGCCCTTTAAGATATTTCCTTCCATCCCATCAAAAAACCCCAAATAGAAATAAAAATCCTATACAACTAACATTTCATACTAAGTAGTTTTGTTTGTGGTTATTTGAACACCATATAGTAAAACAATAAACCAACCAAAAATGGCCACGGCCTTATTTATTTTGGTAGCTCCCTATGACAACCTAAAAATAAAACTACTTAATTTTTACTAACTAGTTCCACCCTAGCCGACATACTTTTTTAGCCTCCCAATAAAGAAATCCCCATGTTCCTGGAAGAGAAAGTATACATGTCGTTAACATATAATCAACAATCCAAAGATAGTAATTACACAAAAAACATCATACATATATCCCCAGTCCTATCTCATCAACAATCATTAACCTCAGCATCGATTTTTAAATTGTTTGATACGTCGTGTCCTACTTTACCCCTAACATAATATTATAGGAGACTCCCATCAATCCTTAAAAGAAAACTCCCACTTAGAAGACACTAGATAATAACCCATTTTATTAAGTTTAACTACCCTTCCCACTATAAACCTATAACCCCATTTTAGTAATTTTTAAACGTCGCAAAATGTTGGCATTGATGTTTGTTTTTTTCCCCAAATATAAACGTATTGTTTCATAATCCAAAACCCATAAAAAGATGTCTACTTAATCCATCAAGTCAACAGCACAAACTACCTCCCAAGGTTCAACGTACTATAAAACAATTTATCGTTATCTGAAGTAATAAAACATCATCATAACTCACTGCTGTTTAAACAAACTATATAATGTCATAATAAAATGATCAATTATCAAATATCGTTCCTTATTCAACTATCGAGACATGTTCTTCATTAGTAATCGTCTCCACAAAGCAATACTACCTAATAACATATTCTCATTCTCCTAAATATAAATAATTACTTCTATTAAACAATCCCATTCAACATCAAGTCAACCTGTCTCATCACCAATTAACTTATTTTTTAAACCCTCTACTATATCTATCATACTCTCTACCGCTAATTTCCCTCATAACGGTAACCTCAACAGATGACAAATTATTTTATATTTATCATAAAAACCAATAAAACATCCAATTCACCAATATGCAAATTTCAATTACTATGTTATCCTATTCGACATGGATTGGTAGGACATCTTTCCTATAATGTTATCAATGAAAAACAGTAATTCACATCAATAACATCAATGTAAAAGATTTGCTTTCTGTCCCTCACTGGATTCGAACCAGGGACCCTCTGCACACATGACAACATTCACCATCGAAGCACTGTTACCCGTCGCTCCACGAGTGCCACACAAAGCATCTACTTCCAGTTCATAGAGCAAGTGACGTCACCCAACGAAAACCACACTAGCTTTCACCGAGCTAACTAGCTAGCAATCTCCTGCCGATAACATTCAACCTTCCACGACCTCCCACAAAACACGCGATCCCCGTACACACTAACGTAACCCATAATGTCCCTTATAGCGCTCTCACGTTTCAGCAAGCCCCAATGTCCAACATCCACAGACAAAAATGAAAATTCTTCCATTTTTTCCTCCTAGCAGACCTATTAAACTACTTTCAAACAGCGTTCTGCATTTACCTCTATCATAGGGTTTTAAAAACAACTTAACAACATTAACAATCCTAACTTGCCCGTAGTAACGTCATGTTTGGTTTCAGTTGATCTATTACCATATAAGACATTCACTTCTCCATGCGTAGTAAACTATATCCTATTTCTCCTGTAATCAACTAAAATCATAGCCCACGCAATTAAAACCATCACCCCGCCATTACAGAATGAATTAACTATCCTTTCTAAGTAAGCTTCAAGTATCACCAAACACTTGCTGTAGTATACCATTATATATTGAATCATCATTTATCACAATCCAATTTATCTATAGACATATTCACCATTGTCACTCGTTTAATCTAGCAAAACCTCATTCAATTACTAAAAATTATTACCACGTAGTCTCCTCTCCGTTAACATTTTAGTCATTTAGCAGATGCTCTTATTCCAAGCGACTCACAATTAGTGTGCTCATACATTATTATACTTATACTAGCCCCCCTTGGGAATCGAACACCCAACCCTGGCGTTGTAAGCACCGTGCTCTACCAACTGAGCTACAGAGGACCACAGATGAGCGTATAGTGCCTTTTTTCTGATAATATTATAATTGTAAGCTATTGCTAATTACTGTAGGCTAAAGTAATTACTAATTACTTGAGTTTAAAAATATGTTTGTTTACTCAACAAATCTAGAACCCACTATAGCATAATAGCCAAAGCTTCTTGCATCCCCTAATTCACATAACGAAAATACATTATCATTCTAGAATTCAACTATTCGCATACATTACTGATGTCACGCAAACCATAGAATAAAGTAATAACAATTAGAATTTTGTCAAATAAATGTTTTCCCCATTTCAACTATTCAAAAATTTCTTTAAATAACTCTTTCAGCTCGATACTGTCAAACAAGTATGACTCTCTTTTTACCGGAATCTAATTCCATGGCATTAGTAAAATCTATTCACATCTCAACAATAACTAATAATATATGTATATTCATAATATTAAAAATACCTACTTTCATTCCTGTCTACCTAAACAATTCAAATTATGGCCATAACTTTATCGCAATTGACAGTACGCTATTCAGACTATAGTCACTCCTCACTCCTTTCCCGTTGAATAAGTGAGTCCTTCAGTCTGAAAAGACGCAGGCTACTAGATCGTCCAATCTTATCCTGACTGTTCCTTCAATCTAACAACCCACAACTATAGCTAAACTATACTTAGAAAACCTAGACTCTGTTTCAGCGATGCAGAATCTATGCTTTATCGAAATGACAAGTTAATCCTCCTTTATTCCAATGATAATGGTCAGTAGTATTAGTATCTGGCACATACCACACTTTATCAGAAAATAGTTTTGAAGGACACAGATCTCACACGCTCAACGTAATCAACTTAGCAGTCAACAAGTCAAACCCCACATTCATTGATTTGGAAAAAGATCTAACGGACCAACCAAATGAATTATATATCTGCTTCTGAATTATAGATAGTTTATTACAATGCTTAATTCTACCACATGTCCTATGTACTCTCTCCCATTTCCACGTATGTCTACGTGTTTGGGCAAGTCAACACCTATAAATGTATCCAATCCCTCGTATTAAATCACACTCACATAAATTTATTATATTCCAATATATTCATATCTACCAAACCATTCATGTTTCTAATTATTCTTTATTGCCACAATCTCTGTAATCACCATCTAGTCTCAGCGGAACAAACAACAAATTACCAAATCCTTTCCCTCAGTCATAAAAGCCTCCTAGAATCATATATGCTGGTCACTATTCCCTAATCTTACAAAATTCTATGACAGGCATTGTTGTATACGAAACTCCAAGATATAATTTACAAGAAAAACGTATTATTTCAATGTATTTATAATTATCAAACACACCTCTATATCTCATCATTCAAACTTCAGAGTGCGACTAATTTACATCATTATACCACTTTTATTCCATATTTATACAATGTTGTTCTTAACGCCCTTAATTATTTTGTATAACCTACAGGAATATTTTATTCTATCAAAGGCCCAAATTTGGAATGTTAACCCTATCCTAGTTATTATTTTTTACTGAGGTCAATTTATCATAATACTGCATCACTTCTAAAGTTTCTAAATATAATGTCAGAAACATACCCTAACAGATTTATCAAAATTACAATGCATAAACGTCATATGACCACACCGGTACACGTGACCTGTCCCTCCAACAGGATTGATTCTACCCCTCCTGGTAACGTGAATTTTCTACACTCAGTTGGTCAATGAATATTTACGCACCATTTATTCTTCTCTTTCCTAATGTGAGATTGGGCACACCCTTTCTCCATCAGACAGAAGCTTCAACCAAACCTCAAATATATTTCCTTTCCTTACAGAAAGGCTATTTACTTTGCAGGATTTCTTATTCTCACTCACACAGATGAGGCAGCCACTTGTGCCCAAGATGAATCAGACAGTTGAATGACTCACAGCCGCCCAAGCAACCCATTCCCCATATGAGATGAGCAGACCTGACTCTTAGTTAACACTTTGTCAAAATGTTTAAGCCCTTGTGACTGTTTTAAAAACCGTTCACCTACTCAGGATTACCTAACTTTTTTACTTGATAGACCCTACACTATATTGGCATCATCACAACCCAGGATGATTCCCTAACCTACCTGTGCAGACCTCCAACAAGAATTCCTCATCAGAGCGGTATCCGTAGCCACCTGCCCGTTCAGTCCTCTGGAATGCTAATTTAGCTCTCCAAAGCGGTATCCACCAGGATTTGTATTTACTTAGCCCCCTAGGTATTACACACTTCCTCAACACACCTGGACTTCTACTACGCTTTCCTAAGCGACCTGTCAATTCTGCCCTATTTTTTCTGTTACACTTTCTCAACACAGAAAAAGAAGCGGTATTACCCAGGATTTCTGCCTACCTAAGCAGTTCCCTCAAGACGATTCACTTCCCCCAACACGTCTAAAGCGGTATCTGCAGACTTAACATGTTATTGTCTGATCGCTCAACCAGCGGGACAACCACCCTGTCTTCGAAATTGACCCAGACAAAGCGATCAGCAAGATGAATCAAATGAATCAAATCAATTGAACAGACGGTTCAGACAAACAACAGCGACATGTATTCTTAAATTCAAAAGCCCCTAGTCTCTAATTTTCTGGTTCTTAAATTTGGAGAGACGCTACTTGGTATTTCTTTAGATGTTGCCGAGCCCCGGATCAGACCACACAAACGTTTATACTATATTAATAAGAACTTGGCTTACCTTTTAAAAGCGGCCGCTTTTGTTTGTATGGTCCGTCCAAGCCGTTTCAACAACTGCAAATGTATACCGTCACTGATCCCTATCAAGTCCCTTCGTGGTCGCCAATTATGTCGTGGTAGAAATATTTGACTAAGAGATAATCAACTCAAACGAAATATCTCTCAAGACACAGGAGCTTGTGAATTCAGAATTAGACTTTATTGCATAACAAAGCCAGAGTTTGCTCCATGAAGCCACTGTCCCTTTCTGTTTCTGTACCACCCCTCTCATTCTTTCATTCTATTGCTTGCGTGCTTAGGCCCCCTTCTTTAAAAAGCCCCTTCTTAAAAAAACTAATGTAATGCATACCATATGTCTATAACCAAACCCATGGCCACAGTTTAAGAGCCCCTGTGAAAGACACATGCATTCATTTTAAAACACAGCATATACTCCATGTCTATATTACTTATTTAAACATATATCTGGATTATAAAATATCAAACATGTTCATTCTGTTTTCACCATTATCATTTTCTAACCCATTATAAAACATTTATCATTCATCATCCTCCCCGGCCCCTGAGATTATGTGCATGTGGCCATTGTGTCCGGTCATAATGGTCATAAGCATAAAGAAATGCTAACACTAGTTCCATTGTTAACTCAATCTCCACACAGCCATCACGTCATTGACATTCCCAGACCAGCTGCAGGGAGTTTTTTTATGAAAAACAACATATAATGTCTCTGCTCTGTATCATTCACTCTTCAACTGGTTTCTCAATCCCTAAACATTTTAAGGCATATAGGTTTTTTAATTTTACAACATATCCATGCTTTTTACTAATATTATTATTTTACACTTTGGACCTCATCCCTACATTTGCCTTAATGATACATAAAATAATACCATTACACTCTACTCAGCAAATTGGATGTAGTCTATCACAGTGCCATCCGTTTTGTCACCAAAGCCACATATACTACCCACCACTGTGACCTGTAACGCTCCTTGTTGGCTGGTCCTCACTACATATTCATCCCCAAACCCACTGGCTCCAGGCCATCTATAAATCACTGCTAGGCTAATCCCCCGCCTTATCTTAGCTCATTGGTCACCATAGCAACACCCACCCGTAGTATGCGCTCCAGGCAGGTATATCTCACTGGTCATCCCCAAAGCCAACACCTCCTTTTGGCCGCCATTCCTTCCAGTTCTCTTGCTGCCAATGACTGGAACGAACTGCAAAAATCTCTGTAGCTGGAGACTCTTATCTCCCTCACTAACTTTAAGCATCAGCTGTCAGAGCACCTTACCGAGTCACTGCACCTGTACACAGCCCCTCTGAAATTAGCCCACCCAACTACCTCATCTCCATATTGTTATTTATTTTGCTCATTTGCACACCCCAGTATCTCTATTTGCACATCATCTCTTGCACATCTATCATTCCAGTGTTTAATACTAATTGTAATTATTTTGCACTATGGCCTATTTTTTTATTTTTTTTTTATTTCACCTTTATTTAACCAGGTAAGCCAGTTGAGAACAAGTTCTCATTTACAACTGCGACCTGGCCAAGATAAAGCAAAGCAGTGCGATAACAAACAACACAGAGTTTACATATGGGGTAAAAAAAACATAAAGACAAAAATACAACAGAAAATATATATATACAGTGTGTGCAAATGTAGCAAGTTATGGGGGGTAAGGCAATAACTAGGCTATAGTGCAAAATAATTACAATAGTATTAACACTGGAATGCTAGATGTGCAAGAGATTATGTGCAAATAGAGATACTGGGGTGCAAAAGAGCAAATAAATAACAATATAGGGATGAGGTTAGTTGGGTGGGCTAATTTCAGATGGTCTGTGTACAGGTGCAGTGATCGGTAAGGTGCTCTGACAACTGATGCTTAAAGTTAGTGAGGGAGATAAGAGTCTCCAAGCTTCAGAGATTTTTGCAATTCGTTCCAGTTCATTGGCAAGCAGAGAACTGGAAGGAATGGCGGCCAAAGGAGGTGTTGGCTTTGGGAATGACCAGTGAGATATACCTGCTGGAGCGCAGACTACGGGTGGGTGCTGCTATGGTGACCAATGAGCTAAGATAAGGCGGGGATTTGGCCTAGCAGTGATTTATAGATGGCCTGGAGCCAGTGGGTTTGGACGACGAACATGTAGTGAGGACAGCCAACAAGAGCGTACACGTCACAGTGGTGGTTAGTGTATGGGGCTTTGGAGACAAAACGGATGGCACTGTGATAGACTACATCCAGTTTTGCTGAGTAGAGTGTTGGAGGCTATTTTGTAAATGACATCCGCCGAAGTCAAGGATCGGTAGGATAGTCAGTTTTACGAGGGCATGTTTTGGCAGGCATGAAGTGAAGGAGGCTTTTGTTGCGAAATAGGAAGCCGATTCTAGATTTAACTTTGGATTGGAGATTCTTTATGTGAGTCTGGAAGGAGAGTTTACAGTCTAACCAGACACCTAGGTATTTGTAGGTTGTCCCACATACTCTAGGTCAGACCCGTCGAGAGTGGTGATTCTAGTCGGAGTGGGCGGGGGGGTGCCAGCAGCATTCGATTGAAAAGCATACATTAGTTTTACTAGTGTTTAAGAGCAGTTGGAGGCTACTGAAGGAGTGTTGTATGGCATTGAAGCTCGTTTGGAGGTTTGTTAACACAGTAGTCCAATGAAAGGGCCAGATGTATACAAAATGGTGTCGTCTGCGTAGAGGTGATCTGAGAGTCACCAGCAAGCAAAGAGCGACATCATTGATATACACGGAGGAAAAGTGTCGGCCCAAGAATTGGAACCCTGTGGCACCCCCATAGAGGACTGCCATAGGTCCAGACAACAGGCCCTCCGATTTGACACACTGAACTCTATCGGAGAAGTAGTTGGTGAACGCAGGCGAGGCAGTCATTTGAGAAACCAAGGCTATATTTAGTCTGCCAATAAGAATGGCGGTGGTTGACAGAGTCGAAAGCCTTGGCCAGGTCGATGAAGACGGCTGCACAGTACTGTCTATTATCAATCGCGGTTATAATATCGTTTAGGCAACCTTGAGCGTGGGCTGAAGTGCACCCATGACCAGCTCGGAAACCGGATTGCATAGCGCGGAGAAGGTACGGTGGTATTCGAAATGGTCAGTGATCTGTTTGTTAACTTGGCTTTCAAATACTTTTCGAAAGGCAGGGCAGGATGGATATAGGTCTGTAGCAGTTTGGATCTAGAGTGGTCACCCCCTTTGAAAAGGGGGATGACCGCGGCAGCTTTCCATCTCTGGGGATCTCAGGACGTTATGAAAGAGAGGTTGAACAGACTAGTAATAGGGGTTTGCGACAATTTCGGCGGCTAGTTTTTAGAAAAGAAAGGGTCCAGATTGTCTAGCCCAGCTGATTTGTAGGGTGTCCAGATTTTGCAGCTCTTTCAGAACATCAGGCTGTCTGAATTTGTGTGAAGGAGAAGCGGGGGGGGCATGGGCAAGTTGCAGCGGAGGGTGCAGAGTTGGTGGGCGGGGGGGTAGTGGTAGCCAGATGGAAAGCAATGGACAGCTGTTTTCTGGCAAAATGCTTGTTGAAATTCTCGATTATTGTAGATTTATCGGGGGGGTGATAGTGTTTCCTAGCCTCAAGTGCAGTGGGCAACTGGGAGGAAAGTGCTCTTATTCTCCATGACTTTACAGTGTCCCAAAACTTTTTGGAGTTAGTGCTACAGGATGCAAATTTCTGTTTGAAAAAGTTAGCCTTTGCTTTCCTGACTGCTTGTGTATATTGGTTTTCCTAACTTCCCTGAAAAGTTGCATATCGCAGGGGGCTATTTGATGCTTAATGCAGTACGCCACAGGATGTTTTTGTGCTGGTCAAGGGCAGTCAAGTCTGAGGGGAACCAGGGGCTATATCGTGTTCTTAGTTCTGTATTTTTTGAATGGGGCATGTTTGTATTTAAGATTAAGAGGAAATTACTTTTAAGGAACAACAGGCATCCTCTACTGACGGAATGAGATCTATATCCATCCAGGATACCTGGGGCCAGGTCCATTAGGAAGGCCTGCTCGCTAAGTGTTTTAGGGAGCGTTTGACAGTGATGAGGGGTGGTCGTTTGACCGCGGACCGTTACGGACGCAGGCAATAAGGCAGTGATCGCTGAGATCCTGGTTTGAAGACAGCTGAGGTGTATTTAGAGGGTATGTTAGTCAGGATGATATCTATGAGGGTACCCATGTTTACGGATTTTAGGGTTGTACCTGGTAGTTTCGTTGATAATTTGCGTGAGATTGAGGGCATCTAGTTTGGATTGTAGGATGGCCGGGGTATTAAGCATATCCCAATTTAGGTCACCAAGCAGTACGAACTCTGAGGATAAATGGGGGCAATCAATTCACATATGGTGTCCAGGGGCACAGCTGGGGGCTGAGGGGGGTCTGTAGCAAGCGGCAACAGTGAGAGACTTATTTCTGGAAAGGTGGATTTTAGAAGTAAGAAGCTCAAACTGTTTGGGCACAGACCTGGATAGTATGATAGAGCTCTGCAGGCTATCTCTACAGTAGATTGCAACTCCACCCCCTTGGCAGTTCTATCTAGACGGAAAATGTGTTATAGTTGGGGATGGAAATTTCAGAATTTTTTGGTGGCCTTCCTGAGCCAGGATTCAGACACTGCTAGAACATCAGGGTTGCGGAGTGTGCTAACGCAGTGAATAAACTCAAACTTAGGAAGTAGACTTCTGATATTTACGTGCAAGAAACCAGACTTTTTGCGATTACAGTTAAGTCAGCAAATGATAGCGGCCTGGGGGAGTAGGAGTGATACTGAGGGCCTGCAGGGCCTGGGTTAGCCTCTACATCACCAGAGGAACAGAGGAGGACTAGAATAAGGATAAGGCTAAAGGCTTTAAGAACTGGTCTTCTAGTGGTGCGTTGGGGTACATAGAATAAAGGGGGCAGATTTTCCGGGTGTTGTAGAAAAGATTCAGGGCATTATGTACAGATCAAGGATATGAAGGATATGAGTAAAGTGGAGGTAAACCTAAGCGTTGGGTAACAATGAAAGAGAATAGCATCACTGGAGGGCACCAATTGAGTCGGTCTCCTAGCCGCGTGTATGGGGGGTGGAACACAAGGAGCTATCTAAGCAGGTTTAGCTGGGCTGGGGGATCTACAGTGAAAGTAAATTAGTAACAATTAGAAATAACCTAAACAACAATAAGCTACCATGTTTCGGGCTGAGACTAAACATAAACATGATGTAGTACCGTAAAAAGGAACAGTCCAGCAGACATCAGCTGTATAGCTGAGTTTATCATAAGGTCCGGTGAACAGCAATAGGATAGTTCGGAGGCTGCTAAAGCACTAGCGAGTAAAGAGGCCACGGGCTAGCGTGTGCTAGCGGGCCGGGGCTAGCAGGATGGAATCTTCGTGGTCGACGTCCGTAACCACATCAGACGATTTCGTCGGCAGACCAGTCGTGTAGGATCGGCGGGGCTCCGTGTCAACACCTAGGTGGTCCCGTCCGGTTGAACAGAGAGGTAGATAGCCGGGGAGATGGGCCTAGCTCAGGATAATTAGCCAGACCACAGCACAGCGTCCATTTTTTGTTGCAAGCTAGGCTGGTAGCCCGCCGATGAATCCGGAGTTAAAGGTCCAGTGATTCAGTGATTCCGGCAGTAAAAACTGATATGTTCTGGGTCGATAACGCGCTGTGCTAGGACTGGCCGAATATAGTCCAGACTAGAGCTGGCTGGTGAGTGGTGCAGGGGCCACGGACAAATGGTGAAAAAACCGCTAACGGTAGCTGATAGCAAGTAGCTAGTATAGCTGGCTACTCCCGTCCGGTACCCTAGAGGGTAGATATCAGCCTGGATTCTAGTCTAGCTCGAGGCTAACTGGTGCTTGCATCGGGGGCAGTGGTGATTAGCCAGGACAGCAACATCCATTCGGTTTGCGGCTAGCTAGTTGCGATCCGGTGATTAATGTCCAGTTATTAGATTAATCCCCGCAGAAAAAATCCAATGTTTCTGGGTGAGATGAAATACCACTAACTGTGGCTAATAGCAGGTAGCTAGTTAGCTGGCTAGCTAGTTTCAACGTGAGATTCTAGATAAAAGGTAAGTCCAATAATAGAATCCGTTCCACATTGAGTGTGGCGGGGTTGCAGGAAAGTATATTTTTGTAGAAGGATGAAAAGTCTGATAGGGAAATATGTACGAAAAATACAAAAAAAACAGGGTATTTACAGGCACACAACAAAAAAACAGAACTGCACTACTACGCCATAACTTGCTACATTTGCACACACTGTATATATATTTTTCTGTTGTATTTTTGACTTTGTTTTGTTTTACCCCATATGTAACTCTGTGTTGTTTTTTATCGCACTCGTCTTTGCTTTATCTTGGCCAGGTCGCAGTTGTAAATGAGAACTTGTTCTCAACTGGCTTACCTGGTTAAATAAAGGTGAAATAAAAAAATGAATAGGACCATAGTGCAAAATAATTACAATTAGTATTAACAACACTGGAATGATAGATGTGCAAGAGATATTTAAAATAGTTAGATTTAAAATATAGTATTTTTGACTTTATGTTTTGTTTTACCCCATATGTAACTCTGTGTTGTTTTTTTTATTGCACTGCTTTGCTTTTATAATAATTATTATAATAATATGCCATTTAGCAGACGCTTTTATCCAAAGCGACTTAACAGTCATGCGTGCATACTATTTTTTGTGTATCTTGGCCAGGTCGCAGTTGTAAATGAGAACTTTGTTCTCAACTGGCTTACCTGGTTAAATAAATAAAAAATAAATAGAAAAATCTAAGACAGTCAGTCAGTTTGGTTGTTCCAGTCAGTCAGTTTGGTTGTTTCCAGTCAGTCAGTTTGGTTGCTCCAGTCTCCCTTTTGTCCTCAGAAAAAAAAAAAAAAACGACACATATATTGGTGTCATCAGCATAAGTTGAGGTCCAAAATCTTTGATTAGTGTGGCTATAGCATGTATATAGCTTATAAAGAACTGCAGGCCATCAATAAGAATGTCTTCTTAATTGACCTCTTGCCTGGTCAAATAAAGGTAAATAAACGAGCTAAATAAAATAAAGGGCAGGTTGTAAGTTGGTCTGTAAAATTTTTTGTTTGGGGGTTTTTTTAGGGTGTTGCGATCCAGTCCGGTGTTTTCAAGGTTTGGTTTAATGGTTTGTTTAGGGGTGTTGGGGTCCAGTCCAGGTGTTTTTCAAGGTTGGTTTTAATGGGTTGTTTAGGGTGTTGGGGTCCAGTCCAGGTGTTTTCAAGGTTGGTTGAATGGTTGTTTAGGGGTTGGGGTCCAGTCCAAGTCTGTTTTCAAGGTTGGTTTGACCTCATACTTTTTACAATTTCAGAGACCGTTTGTTGGGGTTGTCAATATAAATGAGGTGAAACTGCAGTGCAGAGTTGGGAGTGAGAGGGTAAGATTGTACAGTGAAGTACAGTGAGGGAATAAAAGTATTTGATTCCCCTGCTGATTTTGTACGTTTGCCCACTGACAAAGAAATTATCAGTCTATCATTTTAATGGTAGGTTTATTTTGTACAGTGAAGTAGATGCTCTTGGATTTGGATTTATTGATTAGAAGCCTTTAAGTATCTTACATTGTTTCAACTGTAAGGGGGTAAAGGAGGAGTTATCTTGGGGTTAAGCTAAACGATGTTTATTTAGCAATTGGAAATGAGATTGGTATAGCAGTGCATTCAGAAAGTATTCGAGACCATCGTGGCCGGCCTTGACTTTTTACCACATTTTGTTAGGCGATTACAGGCCTGTATTCTAATATGGCTTCAAGTTTTTTTCTCCCCCTCATCAATCTACACACAACACAATACCCATATGACAATGAGGCACGTAAAACAGGTTTTTAGAATTTTTGGCGAATGTCTGTAAATTAAATAACTGAAATAATCAGCATTTACATAAGGATCAGGAGGTACCCTTTCTGTCAACTGTGGGACACTTATGAATAGACAGAGTTTTTGCCTTTCCTAAATCATGTCCCAATGCAATTGAATTTAGGCCACGAGTGGACTCCAATCAAACCATCTCAAGGATGACCACTGTGAAACAGGATGGCACCTAGCTCAATTTTCGACCGTCTCATTAGGCAAAGGGTCTGAATATCTTATGTAAGAGTACGGTATTTATTTTATTTTATTTTTATATTATAAATTGATGAAAAAATTCTATAAGCGCTGTTTTACCTTTGTCATTATGGGTGTTATTGTGTGTAGATTGTATTAGTATGTTGTATTTATTTATACATTTTAGCAAATAAGGGCTGTAATGTAACAAAATGTGGAAACAAGTCAAGGGGTCTGATTAGTTTTCGATATGCACTGTACGGTCATCATTTCCTCGCGTCACCTCGCCTTATCCAGAGAGAGACAGCGGGAAGAAACCACCATTTTACGTCTCTAGGCTGGCTATATACATCTATACTTTATTTGGTTTGTCATTCTGGCTGGCCTGTTTTATTCATGGGATTTTAGTGAGTAAATACTAATAATTTATTAAGAATTTATCACAATTAATTTGTCGCAGGTAAATAGTTTTAAATGACCATAGCTCCTTGTATTCTGCTAAATTGAAAGAGGGAGGTAGAAGCGCGCTCCTCTAGCGCTCCGCCATCGCTATCAAGGACCGCAGATGAAAATAGGGGGTTTTGTTTATGCCCTTTATTGCCATATGAAATACAAATTGGATAAAGCCCTACTCAGCAGAAATACATTTGTATGTTTATAAAAAAAAAATCTAATCTCAGTCATGAATTTTAATATGGATTATGTCAGTTTGAATATAGTAGTATCAGATTCCATTTCCGCTGTGCTTATCTGTGATTAAATTGAAGCACCGATTGCGACGGTTTGTTTTGCTTGTTTCCTGAGGCGCGAATTCGTCGGGGCATTTGGTGTACTGATGTTTTGTCCCACATGAGCAGGATTTATTTTAAGTTGGCATCATTTTACATCTAACATAAGGTGTGTTGGTGCAGTTATTTCTCAAAGTTAAAAAATGTGGCACGCGGTGTTGTCTAATGTAAACAAAGTCGGAGCTGCTGGGCAGGTCTGTCTCCACTGTCGTATGCTATCGGATAGAGAGGGGCAGTATCACCTTAATTTAATAGTTGACTACTACTCTTTCTAAACTAGTATAGGCTGCATGATTTCTGTAAGTTATGTAAGTATGACATCCATCAGTTCCGCTGAAGTTAGGCGTCCCATGGAGCGATGGACGTTAATTTAGCAGACGCTGCTTTATCCAGAAGGGCAACTTACAGTTAGTGAGTGCATAGCATTTTCATACTGGGCCCTGCCCCGTGGAAAACGAACCCACAACCCTGGCGTTGGTCTAAGGGCGCCTATGCTCTTAATCTAGGACACTGAGGGCTACAGGGGAGCATAATATAATATTTGCTGTGGCTCTTTTTTTTTTGTGTGCTTTTCCATCAACCAGAAGTATGGTTGTAATTTAGCATTTAGCATAATCGCTAACAGCTATGACGTTGCTTGATTTTTTCCCAAATCTGCGTTACCCACTCCAGTCAGCAGATGGCAATGTGAGACTTTCAGGTGATGCTTCTTTCGTGACGTATATTCTAGTGGCCGGGACGGGAGGCCTCTTCAACAGCGATAAACAGGCGGTAGTTTGCTAGCGAACATAAAACCGAAACATTGAAGCTCTTAAGACCAATCTTGCGTATTTAATCTTAGTGTTTATAACATAATTATGTTTACGTGTCTACTAGTTCATTTAAACATAATTTGCTTGTTAAATGAGCAAATGTGTTAAATTGATACTGCACTAGGTTAATCGCCCGGAGCTTGTGCTCACTAAACTAGACGGAGAAAGAAGCTCTGGTGAAAGGAGAGGAAGAAGCTTTTAGAATGAAAAAGGAGGAAGAGGAGGCTATCACATTGAAAGAAGAAGAGGATGATATTACAGTGAAAGAGGAAGATGGGAAAGAGGTTGTCAGAGTGGAAGAGGAGAAGGTAAAAACTTTCAGAATCAAAAAGGAGGAAGGTGCCATGACATTGAAAGAAGAAGAGAATGTAGTGAAAGAAGAGGAAGAACCTTTTGGAGTAAAAGAGGAAGAGGAGGCTATCTCAATAAAAGAGGAGGAAGACGTTTTGGGAGTGAAAAAGGATGAGGAGGAGACTGAAGGTCCGATTAACACCAGTTAGTATTGTCTTTAAAACAGGGGCACAAACTATGCAGTTATTGAACTAATGTGGGGTTTTAAAGGGGCGTTCTGCTGAAGTTATATACTTGAATATGTTGTTCAGTACTGTAGGAATTGTTTAAGGGGCAATCTGCAATTGGTACATACATTTTTTGGACTTTTAAATTAGATTTATTGAATTCTCCATGTGGTCTACATTAAAGTGCACTTCTTCGAATATAACAGGCTTTTAAAATGCAATATTGGTGCTTAATTTCTATTTAAAATATCAAAGGGCACCCATTTTGTGGAATGATCCTTTTACATTTACATCAAACATGATTTTATAAAAGAACAATGAAAGTGGCAATTTAAGGCCCTGTTTAGACACATTCATGCCTCTTGTAAGACCCTGTGATTATAATAGATCATAAGTTTACCATCTGTTTAATGTTCTCGTTCACACAGGAGAGAGTCATGACTATCATAGATCCTCTGGGGAGCCTCAACAACATCCTGATACTGACGAGGCAGAGAAGAGTCTCTCCAGATCAGAACACCAGATGGTACAGCTTGGTCTGGTCTAGCATACAGCTTGCTCTATCGGGGTCTGGGCTGGGTTTCTGTAAAGTACTTTATGACAACAGTGACATCAGCATCCATAATGATATGTGTCTGTGTCCCCTCTATATGGTTACCAGGACAAGGCTAGCCCTTCCGCCCTCCCAGAGTCTCCGTGTCGTACCTCTCCCAGTAGCACCTTACTGCTGGGTCTGAAGAGGTTGTCTGTGCGGCTGGTGGACTGCAGGAAAACAACGGGGCTGAGTGGAACTGTGAGAGGAGGAGAAGAGAAGAAAGGAGCAGATCTGACTCATCAAAGTAAGTGCTGTAGTTTAGTTTGAACAAATAAAATAGATCTGCCCACTGGTATCTGTTACCAGGACAACCAGCAGAGTTCTGTTAGTTGACATGAAGATAGACTGGTATATTTCCACCACAGTAGACAGTTCTGTTAGTTGACATGAAGATAGACTGGTGGATATGGATGTTATGAATATCATAACACTGAAAAAGGATTCTGCCAATGAAAAGAGAGAAACCAATAGACTATATAAAACCTTGATGAAAGTTAGATTTAGAGAGAAAGTTTCAAGATGATCCAATGTAAGGTGCATGTTTTACAAAAACTTTTCCTAAAAACATTATGGATGTTACATTGCCTGTCCCAGTCAACCCCCTATCTTTACAATACTCTAGAACAAATCAAATGTTATTTTTCACATGCGTCGAATACAACAGGTAGACCTTACAGTGAAATACTTACTTACTTAAGCCCTTAACCAACAAGGCAGTTTTAAGAAAGAAAAAATAAATATAGCAAATAATTAAGGAGCAACAATAAAAAACAGTAGCGAGGCAATATACAGGGGGTTCCTGTACAGAGTCAATGTGCGGGGGCACCGGTTAGTCGAGGTAATTGAGGTAATATGTACATGTAGGTAGAGGTAAAGTGACTATGCATGGAAAATAAACAGAGAGTAGCAGCAGCGTAAAAATGGGGGTGGGGTGGGATCAATGCAAATAGTCCAGGTAGCAATTTGATTAACTGTTCAAGAGTCTTATGGCTTGGGGGTAGAATCTGTTAAGACACCTTTTTTACCTAGACTTGGCGCTCTGGTACCGCTTGCCATGCGGTAGCAGAGAGAACAGTCTATGACTAGGGTGGCTGGAGTCCTTTGCAATGTTTTGGGCCTTCCTGTGACACCGCCTGGTATAGAGGTCCTGGATGGCAGGAAGCTAGGCCTCAGTGATGTACTGGGTCAAACGCACTACCCTCTGTAGTGCCTTGCAGTCGGAGGCCGAGCAGTTGCCGTACCAGGCGGTGATGCAACCAGTCAGGATGCTCTCAATGGTGCAGCTGGATAACTTTTTGAGGATCTGAGGACCCATGCCAAATCTTTTCAGGCTCTTGAGGGGGAGTAGGCGTTGTCGTGCCCTCTTCACGAATGTCTTGGTGAGTTTGTACCATTATAGTTTTTTGGTGATGTGGACACCAAGGAACTTGAAGCTCTCAACCTGCTCCACTATAGCCCCGTCGATGAGAATGGGGGTGTGCTCAGTCCTCCCTTTTTCTGTAGTCCACAATCATCTCCTTTGTCTTGGTCACGTTGAGGGAGAGGTTGTTATCCTGGCACCACACTGGCAGGTCTCTGACCTCCTCCCTATAGGCTGTCTCATCATTGTCGGTGATCAGGCCTACCACTGTTGTGTCGTCAGCAAACTTAATGATGGTGTTGAAGTCGTGCTTGGCCATATAATCATGGGTGAACAGGGAGTACAGGAGGGGACTGAGCACGCACCCCTGAGGGGCCCGTGTGTAGAATCAGCATGGCAGATGTGTTGTTACCTACCCTTACCACCTGGGGCGGCCCATCAGGAAGTCCAGGATCCAGTTGCAGACGGAGGTGTTTAGTCCCAGGTTCCTTAGCTTAGTGATGAGCTTTGAGGGCACTATGGTGTTGAACGGTAAGCTGTAGTCAATGAATAGCATTCTCACGTAGGTGTTCCTTTTGTCCAGGTGGGAAAGGACAGTGTGGAGTGCAATAGAGATTGCACCATCTGTGGATGTCAGTGAAGACACTTGCCAGTTGGTCAGCGCATGCTCAGAGTATACGTCCTGGTAATCCATCTGGCCCTGCGGTCTTGTGAATGTTGACCTGTTTAAATGTCTTACTCACATCGGCTGCGGAGAGCGTGATCACACAATCGTCCGGAACAGCTGATGCTCTCATGCATGCTTCAGTGTTGCTTGCCTCGAAGTGAGCTTATAAGTCATTTAGCTCGTGTAGTATATTAAAATTATGTTTTTGTTAAAGGTTTTTCATGAAGAAATGGAAGGTTGATTATTGTTATCCAGAGGGAAGGTTTTAGCGTGACGTCACTTATGACAAACAGGAAGTGGGTGGTAAGATACGGGGATTGAACAGTAGAGGGAGCTATTCAACTCTTGGAAGGCTATATAAAGGGGGGAGCGGTGACGAAGAGTTAGAATGCAGCAAGATTTATTTGGGGTCTGATTCTCCGGATATTGTGTCCGTACTTACGCTGGAACCTCGTGGTTTGAATAAAGGCCTTTGAACACGATCCACCTAAGCAGACTTCTTGATTGACGACAACACCTTCCAATAACCATACACTACACTCGTCTGATAGGCTCGTGTCACTTGGCAGCTCGCGGCTGTGCTTCCTTTTGTAGTCTGTAATAGTTTGCAAGCCCTGCCACATCCGACGAGCATCGAAGCCGGGGTTCGAGTCCTGCTCCTTGAAAGCGGCAGCTCTACCCTTTAGCTCAGTGCGGATGTTGTCTGTAATCCATGGCTTCTGGTTGGGGTGCGTATGGTCTCTGTTGGGACGACGTAATCGATGCACTTATTGATGAAGCCAGTGACTGATGTGGTGTACTCCTCAATGCCATCGGAAGAATTCCCGAACATATTCCAGTCTGTGCTAGCAAAACAGTCCTGTAGCTTAGCATCTGCGTCCTCTGACCACTTCCTTATTGAGCGAGTCACTGGTACTTCCTGCTTTAGTTTTTGCTTGTAAGCAGGAATCAGGAGGATAGAATGATTTGAGAGATTTGCCAAATGGAGGGCGAGGGAGAGCTTTGTACGCGTCTCTGTGTGTGGAGTAAAGGTGTTCTAGAGTTTTTTTCCCTCTGGTTGAACATGTGACATGCTTTTAGAAATGACATAAAACGTATGTAAGTTTCCCTGCATTAAAGTCCCCGGCCACTAGGAGCACAGCCTCTGGATGAGCATTTTCCTGTTTCCTTATGGCCCTATACAGGTTGTTGAGTGCCGTCTTGGTGCAAGCATCGGTTTGTGGTGGTAAACAGACATCTACGAAAAATATAGATGAAAACACTCTTGATAAATAGTGTGGTCTACAGGCAAACAAAACTCAAGAAAGTTCAATTTTGAGTCTTAAAGGAGGACTGTAGCATCTAATGATGAAACATTATGGAGTCTTAAAGGAGGATTGTAGCATCTAATGATGAAACATTATGGAGTCTTAAAGGAGGACTGAATGAACAAACATTACATCTTTTGCTACTTTACAGCCTGATTCTAAAATTGATAAAAATAAATTTTTCCCTCATCAATCTACACACAATTTCCCTTAAGTTACAAAGCGAAAACAGTTTTTATTTTTTATTTAATTTTTGCAAATGTATTAAAAATGTAAAACAGATACCTTATTTACATAAGTATTCAGACCCTTTGCAGTGTTTCCATTGATCATCCTTGAGATGTTTCTACAACTTACCTGTGGTAAATTCAATTGATTGGACATGATTTGGAAAGGCACACACCTGTCTATATAAGGTCCCACAGTTGACAGTGCATGTCAGAGCAAGAACCAAGCCATGAGGTCGAAGGAATGATCCTTACAGCTCCGAGATAGGATTGTGTCACGGCACAGATCTGGGGAAGTGTACCAAAATATTTCTGCAGTAGTGAAGGTCCCCAAGAACACAGTGGCCAACATCCTTCTTAAAAGGAAGACGTTTGGAACCACCAAGACTCTTCCTAGTGCTGGCCGCCCAGCCATACTGAGCAATCGGGGGAGAATTGCCTTGGTCAGGGAGGTGACCAAGAACCCAATGGTCACTCTGACAGAGCCCCAGACTTCCTCTGTGGAGATGTGAGAACCTTCCAGAAGGACAACCATCTCTGTAGCACTCCATCAATCAGGCCTTTATGGTAGAGTGGCCAGACGGAATCCACTCCTCAGAAAAAAGCACATGACAGCCCGCTTGGAGTTTGCCAAAAGGCATCTAAAGGATTCTCAGACCATAAGAAACAAGATTCTCTGATCTGATGAAACCAAGATTGAACTCTTTGCCTGAATGCCAAGCGTCACGTCTGGAGGAAACCTGTCATCATCCCTACGTTGAAGCATGGTGGTGGCAGCATCAAGCTGTGGGGATGTATTTCAGTGGCAGGGACTTGGAGACTAGTCAGGATCGAGGGAAAGATTAACAGAGAAAAGTACAGAGAGATCCTTGATGAAAACCTGCTCCAGAGTGCTCGGCACCTCAGTGGGACAAAGGTTCACCTTCCAACAGGACAATGACCAAAAGCACAAAGCCAAGATAATATGCGAGAATCCACACAGGGGAGAGGCCTTACCACTGTTCCCAGTGTGGAAAGAGTTTTAGCCAATTAGGACACCTGAAAGCTCATGAGCGAATCCACACAGGGGAGAGGCCTTACCACTGCTCCCAGCGTGGAAAGAGTTTTATCCATTTAGGAAATCTGAAAGCTCATCTGAGAATCCACACAGGAGAGAATAATTACTTCTCCTAGTGTGTAAATTGATATTTCACATCACATTGACTTTAAGTTAATCAGAGGACATACACAGTGCTCCCATTGTCTTATATTGTTGACTGAGATTGTGTTTACTTGTTTATACCATACGAAATGTGTTTATACAAAGTATACTTAAACATATATATTTTTATTAGAAAACATTCATTGAACAGAGTTTGTCAGTTTGAATATAGACTAGATCAGATTCCATGTGTTTAAATTGTCCTTTTTTAAACTTAATGATCAAATTATATTTGGATGTGATGCATTTGCTCCATTGTTTACATTTGCATTGTTGGCCCACTGATTATTTAATGAAATAAATGTTATCTGACTCTGTAATGGAACATTTTAATTGTATGTGTCCACATAACTGAGTATGTGACTAACCTTGTGTAACTGTCCTATTATGATCTCCTGTTCTTGGGAGTATCATCCTGTGTAGCAAACCAGCATGCCCCCAAGTCCTTGTATAAATAAAGTCCTGTCCAGGAACAGGAAACTATAAAGATATGTGCTCATCACCCAATGCTTTGGAATTCATACTGTCTACACTGCACTGTGTAACTCTGTTATTCTCTCTGAGCTCAGAAATAAAGAATATTGGTTTGACTTAGACTCCAGCAGATCCTTATTTTATAATATCCACCACAACTCGTCCACAGATTGCTGTTTCATCATTGTCTCAATGAAGAGTTCCTCATTCGACTTTCTTGGGGGCATTTACAAGCCTGCCAATGGTTGAATAAACGTTGTTTCCACGTCATTTCAACAAAACAAATCCATGTGATGATGTTAGATCAATGTGGAAAACGGATTGGATTTGTAAAAAGCCAAAAACATAAGGTATTTTTATTTATTTTTCACTGACCTTGTAACCTAAATCCAATGATGGGTGACAATATCCACCTTAGTAGCAAAGTTTCCATGCAATTTGTGACAGATTTTCATGTGAATATTCTAAAATCTGCATAAAACAATATACACATTTTCCCACCAGAAGTTTTTCCATCTAACAGACTTATTGCGGATCAAAGGCTTTGTGTGATGACGTAGTGCACAAAAAATACTTTTGCTGTTAAATTCCCATGAAAAATAAAGGTTAAATGGATTTTCAACTCTACTGATGGTTTGAAAAAACTGTTGCGTTACATACAGTGGGGAAAAAAAAGTATTTAGTCAGCAACCAATTGTGCAAGTTCTCCCACTTAAAAAGATGAGAGAGCCAACAGCGAGTTGCAGTAATCCAGACGGGAGATGACAAGTGCCTGGATTAGGACCTGTGCCGCTTCCTGTGTAAGGCAGGGTCGTACTCTCCGAATGTTGTAGAGCATGAACCTGCAGGATCGGGTCACCGCCTTGATGTTAGCAGAGAACGACAGGGTGTTGTCCAGGGTCACGCCAAGGCTCTTCGCACTCTGGGAGGAGGACACAGTGGAGTTGTCAACCGTGATGGCGAGATCATGGAACGGGCAGTCCTTCCCCGGGAGGAAGAGTAGCTCCGTCTTGCCAAGGTTCAGCTTGAGGTGGTGATCCGTCATCCATACTGATATGTCTGCCAGACATGCAGAGATGCGATTCGCCACCTGGTTATCAGAAGGGGGAAAGGAGAAGATTAGTTGTGTATCGTCAGCGTAGCAATGATAGGAGAGGCCATGTGAGGATATAACAGAGCCAAGTGACTTGGTGTATAGGAGAGGGCCTAGAACTGAGCCCTGGGGGACACCAGTGGTGAGAGCACGTGGTGCGGAGACAGCTTCTCGCCACGCCACTTGGTAGGAGCGACCGGTCAGGTAGGACGCAATCCAGGAGTGAGCCGCGCCGGAGATGCCCAGCTCGGAGAGGGTGGAGAGGAGGATCTGATGGTTCACAGTATCAAAGGCAGCAGACAGGTCTAGAAGGACAAGAGCAGAGGAGAGAGAGTTAGCTTTAGCAGTGCGGAGAGCCTCCGTGACACAGAGAAGAGCAGTCTCAGTTGAATGACCAGTCCTGAAACCTGACTGGTTTGGATCAAGAAGGTCATTCTGAGAGAGATAGCAAGAGAGTTGGCTAAAGACGGCACGCTCAATAGTTTTGGAAAGAAAAGAAAGAAGGGATACTGGTCTGTAGTTGTTGACATCAGTGGGATCGAGTGTTGGTTTTTTGAGAAGGGGTGCAACTCTCGCTCTCTTGAAGACGGAAGGGACATAGCCAGCGGTCAAGGATGAGTTGATCAGCAAGGTGAGGTAGGGGAGAAGGTCACCGGAGATGGTCTGGAGAAGAGAGGAGGGGATGGGGTCAAGCGGGCAGGTTGTTGGGCGGCCTGCAGTCACAAGTCGCAAGATTTATCTATCTGGAGAGAGAGGGGAGAAAGAAGTCAAAGCATAGGGTAGGGCAGTGTGAGCAGGACCAGCAGTGTCATTAGACTTAACAAACGAGGATCGGATGTCGTCAACCTTCTTTTCAAAGTGGTTGACGAAGTCATCCACAGAGAGAGAGGAGGGGGGGGGGGGGGGGGGGGGGGGGGATTCAGCAGGGAGGAGAATGTGGCAAAGAGCTTCCTAGGGTTAGAGGCAGATGCTTGGAATTTAGAGTGGTAGAAAGTGGCCTTAGCAGCAGAAACAGATGAAGAAAATGTAGAGAGGAGGGAGTGAAAAGATGCCATGTCGGCAGGGAGTTTAGTTTTCTTCCATTTCCGCTCCGCTGCCCGGAGCTCTGTTCTGTGAGCTCGCAATGAGTCATCAAGCCACGGAGCTGGAGGGGAGGACCGAGCCGGCCGGGAGGATAGGGGACACAGAGAGTCAAAAAAGGATGCAGAAAGGGAGGAGAGGAGGGTTGAGGAGGCAGAATCAGGAGATTGGAGGGAGAAGGATTGAGCAGAGGGAAGAGATGATAGGATGGAAGAGGAGAGAGTAGTGGGAGAGAGAGAGCGAAGGTTGCGGCGGCGCATTACCATCTGTGTAGGGGCAGAGTGAGTAGTGTTGGAGGAGAGCGAGAGAGAGAAGGATACAAAGTAGTGGTCGGAGACATGGAGGGGAGTTGCAGTGAGATTAGTAGAAGAGCAGCATCTAGTAAAGATGAGGTCAAGCGTATTGCCTGCCTTGTGAGTAGGGGGGGACGGTGAGAGGGTGAGGTCAAAAGAGGAGAGGAGTGGAAAGAAGGAGGCAGAGAGAAATGAGTCAAATGTAGACGTAGGGAGGTTGAAATCCCCCAAAACTATGAGGGGTGAGCCATCCTAAGGAAAGGAACTTATCAAGGCGTCAAGCTCATTGATGAACTCTCCAAGGGAACCTGGAGGGCGATAGATGACAAGGATATTAAGCTTAAATGGGCTAGTGACTGTGACAGCATGGAATTCAAATGAGGAGATAGACAGATGGGTTAGGGGAAAAATTGAGAATGTCCACTTGGGAGAGATGAGGATTCCTGTGCCACCACCCCTCTGACCAGATGCTCTCGGGGTATGCGAGAACACATGGTCAGACGAGGAGAGAGCAGTAGGAGTAGCAGTGTTTTCAGTGGTAATCCATGTTTCCGTCAGCGCCAGGAAGTCGAGGGACTGGAGGGTAGCATAGGCTGGGATGAAGTCAGCCTTGTTGGCAGCAGAACGGCAGTTCCAGAGGCTGCCTGAGACCTGGAACTCCAGGTGTGGGGTGCGTGCAGGGACCACCAGGTTAGAGAGGCATCAGCCACGCGGTGTGAGGCGTTTGTGTAGCCTGTGCGGAGAGGAGAGAACAGGGATAGGCAGAGGCATAGTTGACAGGCTGTAGCAAATGGCTACAATAATGCAGAGGAGATCGGAATGAAATTAACTAAACATCTGGGAAAGGAGAGAGTAAAAACCAAAACTCCCAAAATATAACTCTCCCAACTTCACCTCAGAAACTATAATTGTTTCACTGAACCACCCGAATAAAACTCTCCCAACTTCCACTTTAGAAATTAGAATTGTTGTGAACTACAGCGGTTCAAAGTTTCAAGGAATAGACTCAACTTACTTTATTCAGCTAGCTAACTATGACGCTATAGCTAACTAGCATGCTAGCATCCAATAACACACAGTTTAGCACCAATACTTGGTTACAACAAACTACCAACAGTGTGTTAACACACTAAACAGATAATTCGTGTCTGTGTCTAGTTCCTTTCATAACGCAGCAATAATTAAACGTTGGCTAGCTAGCACAGATATATTGTATTTAGCTGCTACAGTACAGCTAGCTTGTCGTGTTGGCTAGCTAGCAATGGCTGCTGTGTTGACTTTGTTTGAGTAACGGCGGCGCTGCGAACAAATGTAGCTGGCTTAAAGGATATTGTATTTAGTTGCTACCGTTGCTAATAGCTACTCGCCAGCTAGTCCAGGAGGTGAGTTAGCTAGCTAGCTAGCTTCGTGCTACACCCGGCACCGCCGAATACAATGCTAACCTACAATAACTACCCACAACAGCCCACGATGCCTACCTATAATACCTAATAATATACAGCCCACGATGCCTACCTATAATACCTAACTACAATCTAAATACATAGTTTAAGACTTACTCGACAAAGCCCAAGCTATGTATAAAACCAAACTTACCCGACGCCAGCTGTCTGGGTGGCAGACTGCAATCAGTAGCTGTAATTAAGTACAGCAGCCACCAACCACCTAACGTTAATGCCTCGGATAATGAGGTTAGAAAAACAGCTGAAAACAGCTGAATGGTAGTGTAGAAACAACTATCCACAGTTGCTACTTACATTACATTTAGGTACTCTTATCCAGAGCGACTTACATGAGCAATTAGGGTTAAGTGCCTTGCTTAAGGGCACATCGACAGATTTTTCACCTAGTCCACCAGACCTTTCGGTTACTGGCACAACGCTCTTACCCACTAGCCACCTGCTAAAACCCCAGTAGCTAGCTAGCTAGCTTTGTTGGTCCAGGTAGTGGGTTAGCTAGTCTCGTGCTTCGCCGAATACAATACTTACCTACAATAATTACCTACAATAACCTACAATAACTACCTAAGTAGACTACCTACAATACCTAACTACAATACCTACCTACAATCTAAATACATGGTTTAAGCTTTACTCAACACCATATAAGAAGCCAAGCTTACCTCCTGCTAGAGAAAACACAACCTCTCCCGACCAGGAACAGGAACACGTATCCTACCATGACTATATCCAACCCAGCTCCATGTGTTGCCACTATCATGTATCCTACCTGGCTGAAGCTTTGATCCAGTGGAAGAAGTATTGAGGGGCAGGGAGGTTAAAGGTCACTGCAGGGTAGAGCTGTTACTCTACACTATCCCTAGATAATCCAGTAATGAGAGAAAATGGATAGAATATTTAGGGCCGTATCAAATCTGTTAAATGTTTTACCTAATTACATTTTGTTTTGATTTTTTGTTTTCTTCATGTAGTTTTTCCAGGTTTCTGATTTGTCCCTTTTTTTTTTTAAATAGAAAAACAACACAATTCTGAGCCCACAACAATACTTAAACCACATCAGGAGACCACTTTTGACATTTTCATTTTTGGGTGTAGATACCATTTAATTCAAGAGGCACCAGCAAGAGCCTTGCTTGGTTAGTGGTGTCTCTGTTGCACACGTGATTGCAGAGTTTGCTGAACAAATCACAACTGGATTGATGCAAATAATCATGACATCATTCTGCCAGGTAAGCACAGACTACTCTGTAGTTAACAAGGTTTTTGGGAAACCCTTTCCATCAATCAGAGAATGGTTGTCATTAGCATCATCGCTAACGGCTACACATAGTGGTAGATAAACGCTCACACTCAGACAGGGGTATTTCAGCGCTGTTTCCTCTTCAGGAAGTTGAAGGAAAATACAAATCACTTAGGCAGATTTAACAAACACTTGCAGTGGGTTCAGAACAACTAAGACAAAAAAGGAATACAAATGATACCACCACTGAAAAGGTCACTATAGAGACTGGAAGGGCTAAGGGGCATGTGCTCTACACAGGGAGAGTCCCTCTCTCCCTCTGTTATGATGAGTTTCAAGTGATTACGAATGTAAGGATGTACTTAGACACTTTTGATGGGGAGTTCATATAAGATATTTAATATGGTACCATGGTTAGTTATAACAGACATAGCCCTGCCTCTTCCAACTTCCTAACTCCAGAACAAAGATCCACTCTCTCTATATATACACTCTGTTACAAGTCTCTCCACGAACATCTGGTAATCATCGTAGGCACTCCCTTTCTCTGTTGGTATTACCCTTTGACCCAAGCCAGTATACCATATCCATCCATCATACTACCATAAACATCACTAATCTCCTTTGACATAAGGAATGCAGACTAAGTGGAACCAAGCCAATTATCTCGTAACTCTACCTCGGTCCTCACGATTCTATGCCCTAACATCATAACACCCTCCCATCCCGGAGGACCTGAGCCCTAGGACTATGCCTCAGGACTACCTGGCCTGATGACTCCTTGCTGTCCCGAGTCCATCTGGTCGTGCTGCTGCTCCAGTTTCCACTCTTCTGCCTGCAGCTATGGAACCCTGACCTGTTCACCGCACGTGCTACCTTGTCACAGACCTGCTGTTTTCAACTCTCTCTCTCTCTACCGCACCTGCTATTTCAACCTCTAAATGCCCAGCTATGAAAAGCTAATGACATTTACTCCTGATGTACTGACCTGTTGCAACCTCTACAACCACTGTGATTATTATTTGACCCTGCTAGTCATTTATGAACGTTTGAACATCTTGGAGAAAAATCTGCCCTTAATGGGCATGTACTGTTACACCCCTCAGAGCCTGGTTCCTCTCTAGGTTTCTTCCTAGGATTCTGCCTTTCTAGGTAGTTTTTCCTAGCCACCATGCTTCTACATCTGCATTGCTTGCTGTTTGGGGTTTGAGGCTGGGTTTCTGTATAGCACTTTGTGACATCTGCTGATGTAAAAAGGGCTTTATAAATCAAATGTGAATGATCTGTCCACGTTGCCTTTGGGTAAGTGGGCATTGCTTCATGTGGCAACATCAACACTCACCTAAATAGCCCATATGCCATTGGGTGAGATACGTTTTCATCGTTTTTGGGCAGAATTATGTGAGGTGTTATGTGTTGTGAACGATGAGCCTTGGTCGATTTAGCTCGGAATATGCCACCCTAGTCAATCTGTCACCTAATCCTGCCTAATGGGCAGGTCAGCCCTGGAAGAAAGTATTGGCTGTAAGAAGTAAGAGAACATAACATCTGGTTGTTTTTAAATGGTTTCTTATGACATTGTTTGCCAGAATAAACAATGTAATGGATATTTTTCCAATCTGCGTTACCCACTCCAGTCAACAGATGGCGATGTGCGTCTTTCAGGTGATGCTTCTTGCGTGACGTATAATCTAGTGGACGGGACGGGAGGCTTCTTCAACAGCGACAAAAGGCTACTGATTTAACCATCGTTAGATGCTAGCGAACATAAACCGAAATATTGACGCTCTTAAGACCAATCTTGTGTATTTAATCTTAGTGTTTATAACACAATTACGTTTACGTGTCTACTAGTTCATTTAAACGTAATTTGCTTGTTAAATTATCAAATGTGTTAAATTGATACTGCACTAGGTTAATCGCCCGGAGCTTGAGCTCACTAAACTAGACGGAGAAAGAAGCTCTGGTGAAAGGAGAGGAAGAAGCTTTCAGAATGAAAAAGGAGGAAGAGGAGGCTATCACATTGAAAGAAGAAGAGGATGATATTACAGTGAAAGAGGAAGATGGGGAAGAGGTTTTCAGAGTGGAAGAGGAGAAGGTAAAAACTTTCATAATCAAAAAGGAGGAAGGTGCCATAACATTGAAAGAAGAAGAGAATGTAGTGAAAGAAGAGGAAGAACCTTTTGGAGTAAAGGAGGAAGAGGAGGCTATCTCAATAAAAGAGGAGCAGGAAGACGTTTTGGGAGTGAAAAATGAGGTGGAGGAGACTGAAGATCCGATTAACACCAGTGAGTATTGTCTTTAAAACAGGGGCACAAACTATGCAGTTCTTGAACTAATGTGTGGTTTTAAAGGGGCATTCTACTGAAGTTCTACACTTGAATATGTTGTTCAGTACTGTAGGAATTGTTTAAGGGGCAATCTGCGATTGGTACAGATACTTTTTTTTTTACTTTTAAATTAGAATTATTGAATTCTCCATGTGGTCTACATTAAAGTGCACTTAATCAAATATAACAGGCTTTTAAAATTACATATTGGTGCTTAATTTCTATTTAAAATATCAAAGGGCACCCATTTTGTGGAAAGACCCTTTTACATTTAAGGCCCTGTTTAGACATATTCATGTCTCTTGTAAGACTATGATTGTAATAGATCATACGTTTACTAGCTGTTTGATGTTCTTGTTCACATAGGAGAGAGTCATGACTATCATGGATCCTCTGGGGAGCCTCAACAACATCCTGATGCTGACGAGGCAGAGAAGAGTCTCTCCAGATCAGAACACCAGATGGTACAGCTTGGTCTGGTGTAGAATACAGCTTGCTCTATCGGGGTCTGGGTTTCTGTAAAGCACTTTATGACAACAGTGACATCAGCATCCATAATGATATGTGTCTGTGTCCCCTCTATATGGTTACCAGGACAACGCTAGCCCTTCCGCCCTCCCAGAGTCCCCGTGTCGTACCTCTCCCAGTAGCACCTTACTGCTGGGTCTGAAGAGGTTGTCTGTGCGGCTGGTGGACTGCAGGAAAACAACGGGGCTGAGTGGAACTGTGAGAGGAGGAGAAGAGAAGAAAGGAGCAGATTTGACTCATCAAAGTAAGTGCTTTAGTTTAGTTTGAACAAATAAAATAGATCTGCCCACTGGTATCTGTTACCAGGACAACCAGCAGAGTTCTGTTAGTTGACATGAAGATAGACTGGTATATTTCCAGTTATGAAGATAGACTGGTGGATATGGATGTTATGAATATCAGAACACTGAAAAAGGATTCTGTCAATGAAAAGAGAGACACCGATAGACTATATAAAACCTTGATGAAAGTTAGTTTTAGAGAGAAAGTTTCAAGATGATCTGATGTATGGTGCATGTTTTACAAAAACCTTTCCTAAAAACATTATGGTAGAGGTAAAGTGACTATGCATAGATAATAAACAGAGAGTAGCAGCAGTGTAAAAATGGGGGTGGGGTGGGATCAATGCAAATAGTCAGGGTAGCAATTTGATTAACTGTTCAAGAGTCTTATGGCTTGGGGGTAGAAGCTGTTAAGACGCCTTTTTTACCTAGACTTGGCGCTCCGGTACCGCTTGCCGTGCGGTAGCAGAGAGAACAGTGTATGACTAGGGTGGCTGGAGTCCTTTGCAATGTTTTGGGCCTTCCTCTGACACCGCCTGGTATAGAGGTCCTGGATGGCAGGAAGCTTGGCCCCAGTGATGTACTGGGCCGTACGCACTACCCTCTGTGGTGCCTTGTGGTCGGAGGCCGATCAGTTGCCGTACCAGGCGGTGATGCAACCAGTCAGGATGCTGTTGATGGTGCAGCTGTATAGCTTTTTGAGGATCTGAGGACCCATGCCAAATCTTTTCAGTCTCCTGAGGGGGAGTAGGCGTTGTCATGCCCTCTTCACGACTGTCTTGGTGTGTTTGGACCACGTTAGTTTGTTGCTGCTCCACTACAGCCCTGTCGACGAGAATGGGGGCGTGCTCGGTCCTCCTCTTTCTGTAGTCCACAATCATCTCCTTTGTCCCAGGTTCCTTAGCTTAGTGATGAGCTTTGAGGGCACTATGGTGTTGAACGCTGAGCTGTAGTCAATGAATAGCATTCTCACGTAGGTGTTCCTTTTGTCCAGGTGGGAAAGGACAGTGTGGAGTGCAATAGAGATTGCACCATCTGTGGATCTTTTGGGGCGGTATGCAAATTGGAGTGGGTCTAGGGTTTCTGGGATAATGGTGTTGATGTGAGCCATGACCAGCCTTTCGAAGCACTTCATGGCTACAGACGTGAGAGCTACGGGTCGGTAGTCATTTAGGCAGGTTACCTTGGCGTTTTTGGGCACAGGACTATGGTGGTCTGCTTGAAACATGTTGGTATTTTAGACTCGGTCGGGGACCGGTTGAAAATGTCAGTGAAGACACTTGCCAGTTGGTCAGCGCATGCTCGGAGTACACGTCCTGGTAATTTTCTGGCCCTGCGGTCTTGTGAATGTTGACCTGTTTAAAGGTCTTACTCACATCGGCTGCGGAGAGCGTGATCACACAATCGTCCGGAACAGCTGATGCTCTCATGCATGCTTCAGTGTTGCTTGCCTCGAAGCGAGTTTATAAGTAATTTAACTCGTCTGGTAGAATCGAGTCACTAGGCAGCTTGCGGCTGTGCTTCCCTTTGTAGTCCGTAATAGTTTGCAAGCCCTGCCACGTCCGACGAGCATCGGAGCCGGTGTAGTATGATTCAATCTTAGTCCTGTATTGACACTTTGCCTGTTTGATGGTTCGTCAGAGGGCATTGCGGGATTTCTTTATGAACTTCCGGGTTAGAGTCCTGCTCCTTGAAAGCGGCAGCTCTACCCTTTAGCTCATTGTGAATGTTGCCATTAATTCATGACTTCTGGTTGGGGTGCGTACGGTCACTGTGGGGACGACGTCATCGATGCACTTATTAATGAAGCCAGTGACTGATGTGGTGTGTACTCCTCAATGCCATCGGAAAAATCCCCAAACATTTTCCAGTCTGTGTTAGCAAAACAGTCCTGTAGCTTAGCATCTGTGTCCTCTGACCACTTCCTTATTGAGCGAGTCACTGGTACTTCCTGCTTTAGTTTTTGCTTGCAAGCAGGAATCAGGAGGATGGAGTTATGGTCAGATTTGCCAAATGGAGGGAGAGCTTTTGTACGCGTCTCTGTGTGTGGAGTAAAGGTGTTCTAGAGTTTTTTTCCCTCTGGTTGCACATGTGACATGCTTGTAGAAATGACATAAAACGTATGTAAGTTTCCCTGCATTAAAGTCCCCGGCCACTAGGAGCACAGCCTCTGGATTAGCATTTTACTGTTTCCTTATGGCCCTATACAGGTTGTTGAGTGCCGTCTTAGTGCCAGCATCGGTTTGTGGTGGTAAACAGACATCTACGAAAAATATAGATGAAAACGCTCTTGATAAATAGTGTGGTCTACAGGCAAACAAAAGTCAAGATTAGTTCAATTTTGAGTCTTAAATGAGGACTGTAGCATCTAATGATGAAACATTATGGAGTCTTAAAGGAGGACTGTAGCATCTAATGATGAAACATTATGGAGTCTTAAAGGAGGACTGTAGCATCTAATGATGAAACATTATGGAGTCTTAAAGGAGGACTGTAGCATCTAATGATGAAACATTATGGAGTCTTAAAGGAAGGAAAGGGGATATCTAGTCATACACACAAAATGTATGCAACCATTGACTGTAATCGCTTTGAAAGGAAAGCGTCTATCTAGTCAGTCACAGCTGAATGCATTCACCCTAAATGTGTCTTCCTCATTGAAATCAACACCTCTGAATCAGAGAGATGTGGGGGGCTGCCTTAATTGACGTTCCACATCATCAGCGTCTGGGGAGCAGTTGTTGTTGGGGATAACTGCTTTGCTCAAGTACAGAACGGCAGACCTTTCCACCTTGCGGGCGTGGGGATTCGAACCAGCGACCTTTAGGTCACTGGTCTAACACTCTTAACCGCTAGTCTACAAATGTTCCAACTTCAATTAATTATTTCTCAATGATGCTTTAAAGGAGAAGTTTACCCAAAATCCAGAAACTCTGAAGTGATTCCATACTATGAAACCAGTCCAGTGGAGTTTGCCCTCTCTCCCTGTAGTGCTGTACTGAAACAGCTGCAAAAACGTGACTCGTGACGTTGCTGAATGCGGGCCTCGCTCTGCTGCTTTGCCAGTTCATTTGTTATTTTATTAAAGCTATGGCCTTTGGCTTTCACCTGGAATTGTTTCTTTATGTCTGAGAAAAAAAAACGATTTTCAATCAATAAAACATATACAAATATAATGAATGATATCATAGTGAATTCATGACATCTGAATGAAACAAGCCTTTTCATACTTTATAATATTGCCTTTGGAAAGTATTCAGACCCCTTGACCTTTTCCATATTTTGTTATGTTACAGCCTGATTCTAAAATGAATTAAAAATAAAATTTCCCTCATCAGTCTACACACAATACTCCTTAATGACAAAAACAAAACAGGTTTTTATACATTTTTGCAAATGTATTAAAAAAAAACCCAGATACCTTATTTAAATAAGTATTCAGACGCTTTGCTATGAGACTCAAATTGAGCTGAGATGCATCATGTTTCCATTGATCATCCTTGAGATGTTTCTACAACTTACCTGTGGTAAATTCAATTGATTGGACATGATTTGGAAAGGCACACACCTGTCATGAGTTTGAAGGAATGATCCTTAGAGCTCCGAGACAGGATTGTGTCACGGCACAGATCTGGGGAAATGTACCAAAACACTTCTGCAGCAGTGAAGGTCCCCAAGAACACAGTGGCCAACATCCTTCTTAAAAGGAAGACCTTTGGAACCACCAAGACTCTTCCTAGTGCTGGCCGCCCGGCCAAACTGAACAATCCGTTGAGAAGGGCCTTGGTCAGGGAGGTGAACAAGAACCCGATGGTCACTCTGACAGAGCTCCAGAGTTCCTCTGTGGAGATGTGAGAACCTTCCAGAAGGACAACCATCTTTGTAGCACTCCGTCAATCAGGCCTTTATGGTAGAGTGGCCAGACGGAATCCACTCCTCAGTAAAAAGGACATGACATCCCGCTTGGAGTTTGCCAAAAGGCCCCTAAAGGATTCTCAGACCATGAGAAACAAGATTCTCTGGTCTGATGAAACCAAGATTGAACTCTTCTCCTGAATGCCAAGCGTCACGTCTAGAGGAAACCTGTCATCATCCCTACGGTGAAGCATGGGGGTGGCAGCATCAAGCTGTGGGGATGTATTTCATCGGCAGGGACTTGGAGACTAGTCAGGATCGAGGGAAAGATGAACAGAGAAAAGTACAGAGAGATCCTTGATGAAAACCTACTCCAGAGTGCTCGGCACCTCACTGGGGCAAAGGTTCACCTTCCAACAGGACAACGACCAAAAGCACATAGCCAAGATAATGCAGGAGTGGCTTCAGGACAAGTCTCTGAATGTCCTTGAGTGGCCCAGTCAGAAACCGGACTTGAACCCGATCGATCATCTCTGGAGAGGATGTTGGCCACTGTGAAGCAACGCTCCCCATCCAACCTGACAGAGCTTAAGAGGATCTGCAGAAAATAATGGGGAAAAACTCACCAAATACAGGTGTGCCAAGCTTGTAGCGTCATACCCAAGAAGACTCTAGGCTGTAATCACTGCTAAAGGTGCTTCAACAAAGTACTGAGTAAAAGGTCTCAATATTTACGTAAATGTGACATTTCAGCTTTTCTTTTTGAAAAGATTTGCAAAAATTCATACAAACCTGTTTTTGCTTTGACATTGTGGGGTGTTATGTATAGATTGATGAGGGGAAAATTAAAATATCAATTTTAGAATAAGGCCGTAACGTAACAAAATGTGTAAAAAGTCAAGGGGTCTGAATACTTTCCGAGTGCACTGTATGTACAGTACTACTCAAACGTTTGGACACACCTACTCATTCAAGGTTTTTTCTTATTTTTTAAAAACTGTTTTCTACATTGTAGAATAATAGTGAAGACATCAAAACTATGAAATAACACATGGAATCATGTAGTATCCTACAAAGTGTTAAACTCCTACAAAGTGTGGTCCTCTGTAGCTCAGCTGGTAGAGCACGGCGCTTGTAACGCTAAGGTAGTGGGTTCGATCCCCGGGACCAGCCATACACACAAAAAAAAAATGCATGCACGCATGACTGTAAGTCGCTTTGGATAAAAGCGTCTGCTAAATGGCATATTATTATTATTATTATTATTATTAAACAAATCAAAATATATTTGATGAGTTTCTTCAAAGTAGTCACCCTTTGCCTTGATGACAGCTTTGCACACTCTTGGCATTCTTTCAACCAGCTTCATGAGGTAGTCACCTGGAATGCTTTTCCAACTGTCTTGAAGGAGTTCCCACATATGCTGAGCACTTGTTGGCTGCTTTTCCTTCACTCTGCGGTCAAACTCATCCCAAACCATCTCAATTTGGTTGAGGTCGGGGGATTGTGGAGGCCAGGTCATCTGATGCAGCACTCCATCACTATCCTTCTTGGTAAAATAGCCCTTACACAGCCTGGTGGTGTGTTGGGTCATTTGTCCTGTTGAAAAACAAATGATAGTCCCATTAAGCCCAAACCAGATGGGATGGCGTATTGCTGCAGAATGCTATGGTAGCCATGCTGGTTAAGTGTGCCTTGAATTCTAAATAAATCACAGACAGTGTCACCAGCAAAGCACCCCCACACCATAACACCTCCTCCATGCTTTACGTGGGAAATACACATGCAGAGATCATCCATTCACCCACACCGCGTCTCACAAAGACACGGCGGTTGGAACAAGAAATCTCCAATTTTGGACTAATTTCCACCGGTCTAATGTCCATTGCTCGTGTTTCTTGGGCCAAGCAAGTCACTTCTTTTTATTGGTGTCCTTTAGTGGTGGTTACTTTGCAGCAATTCAACCATGACGGCCTGACTCAAACAGTCTCCTCTGAACAGTTGATGTTGAGGTGTGTCTGTTACTTGAACTCTGTGAAGCATTTATTTGGGCTGCAATTTCTGAGGCTGGTAACTCTAATGAACTTATCCTCTGCAGCAGAGGTAACTCTGGGTCTTCCATTCCTTTGGCGGTCCTCATGAGAGCCAGTTTTCATCATAGCACTTGATGGTTTTTGTGACTGCACTTGAAGAAACTTTCAAAGTTATTGAAATGTTCCGTATTGACCGACCTTCATGTCTTAAAGTAATGATGGACTGTTGTTTCTCTTTGTTTATTTGAGCTGTTCTTGCCGTAATATGGACTTGGTCTTTTACCAAATAGGGCTGTCTTCTGTATACCCCCCTACCCTTGTCACAACACAACTGATTTGCTCAAACGTATTATGAAGGAAATCAATTGCACAAATTAACTTTTAAGAAGGCACACCTGTTAATTGAAATGCATTTCAGGTGACTACCTCATGAAGCTGGTTGAGAGAATGCCAAGAGTGTGCAAGCTGTCATCAAGGCAAAGGGTGACTACTTTGAAGTAACTCATATAAAAATATATTTTGATTTGTTTAACACTTATTTGGTTACTACATGATTCCATATGTATTATTGCATAGTTTTGATGTCTTCACTATTATTCTTAAATGTAGAAAATAGTAAAAATGAAGAAAAACCCTTGAATGAGTAGGTGTTCTAAAACTTAAACGAAAATATAACGCAACAATTAACGATTGTTTTCAGTCCAACTCTAATTTAGCATATCTGATTCAGCTTGTTAAGGTCTTGTTGAGCAGCTAATAAGTAGAATCAGGTGTGTTAAATTAGAGCTGGACTGATAACCCACAGGACGGTACATCTCCAGGAAGAGGGGGTTGGGCAGCCTTGATATAAGCAAATCAGTCAATGTAAATAAATAAATTAGGCACTAATCTATGGACTTAACATGACTGGGCAGGAGCGCAGCCATTGGTGGGCCAGCCAATCAGAATACATTTTTCCCCACAAAAGGGCTGTATTACAGAGAGAAATACTCCTCAGTTTCATCGGCTGTCGGGATGGCTGGTCTCAGACGATATGGAGGTCCTGGGCTGGCGTTGTTATACGTGGTCTGCGGTTGTGAGGCCGGTTGGATGCACTGCCAAATTTCTCTAAAAAGACGGAGTTATATCTCCTGTGGATATTCCTGTAGTCAGCATGCCAATTGCACACTCCCTCAAAACTTGAGACATCTGTGGCATTGTGTGACACAACTGCATATTTTAATGGCCTTTTATTGTCCCCAGCACAAGATGCACCCTTGTAATGATCATGCTGTTTAATCAGCTTCTTGATATGCCACAACTGTCAGGTGGATGGATTATCTTGTCAAAGGAGAAATGTTCACTAACAAGGATTTAAAAAATATGTGCACAAGATTTGAGAGAATAAGGCTTTTGTGCGCTTGGAAAATCTGTGTGTTTATATTTTAGGAACAAAATATTTCACATTATTTTAGACTTTACCCATTATATCATGACATTAGTGATAGTCAAAATGTAAAAAATGTGTGAATGTCTAAATCAGATGAATTGCCATTTAAACAGGACCCTTTCGACAATGGGGAGATGTTACTGATGTGCTTTGTGTCTGTCTCCAATGCAAAAAAAAAACTTCCACTCAAAATTACTTCTTTACTTATTTTAGGTTGAAGGAAATGTGTAGGTCTCATTCTGTATCATACAGCTATTAAGGTTATACATTTACAACCACCTGCACGATAGGAATCCAGAGATGTCTGTCTTGAGTGTCCTAGAACTGTCTAGTTCTGACTTATAAAACAGAATGAATGAAAACTTATCAGTAATTACCAGGAAGATCTAAAACATCATTTGTTTTGAAATCACAGCAAGATTGTTTTAATTGATGAAATGTTTGAAAACTGTCCTCAGGCTATTGAGGGATCTGATTTGGATTAAACCTCACAGCAAGGCAGTTTTATCATGTGGAGGTTTCATTCAGGTCTCTCTTTAAATAAACACTGTCTTTGGCAGGAGAAAAACCAAAGTCGGAGGAACCAGAGACGTCCAAACCAGCAAGACGACACCTCTGCTCCCAGTGTGGAAATAGTTTTTACCAAGTTAGGAAGCCTGAAAAGACATGAGAGGACACACACAGGAGAGAATCCACACCATTGTGCCCAGTGTGGAAAGAGTTTTAAGGAGTTAGGAAAGCTGAAAGCTCATGAGCGAATACACACAGGAGAGAAGCCATACCATTGCTCTCAGTGTGGAAATACTTTTAACCGTTTAGACAACCTGAAATCACATCAGCAAATACACACAGTGGAGAAGCCTTACCACTGCTCCCACTGTGGAAAGAGTCTTAACCGGTTAGACACCCTGAAAAGACATGAGAGGGCACACACAGGAGCGAAGCCACACCATTGTGCCCAGTGTGGAAAGAGTTTTAACCACTTAGGAAACATGAAAACTCATGAGCGAATACACACAGGGGAGAAGCCTTTCCATTGCTCCCAGTGTGGAAAAAGTTTTAACCGGTTAGACAACCTGAAATCTCATCAGCAAATACACACAGTGGAGAAGCCTTACCACTGCTCCCATTGTGGAAAGAGTTTTAACCAGTTTAAACACCCTGAAAAAACATGAGAGGGCACACACAGGAGCGAAGCCACACCATTGCACCCAGTGTGGAAAGAGTTTTTTACCACTTAGGAAACATGAAAACTCATGAGCTAATACACACAGGGGAGAAGCCTTTCCATTGCTCCCAGTGTGGAAAGAGTTTAAAAAAAAACCGTTTAGACAACCTGAAAGCTCATCTGAGAATCCACACAGGAGAGAAGAATAACTTATCCTAGTGTGTAAATTGATATTTCATATCACATTGACTTAAAGTTCATCAGAGGACATACACAGTGCTCCCATTGTCTTATACAGTGAGGGAAAAAAGTATTTGATCCCCTGCTGATTTTGTACGTTTTGCCACTGACAAAGAAATGATCAGTCTATAATTTTAATGGTAGGTTTATTTGAACAGTGAGAGACAGAATAACAACATAAAAATCCAGAAAAATGCATGTCAAAAATGTTATAAATTGATTTGCATTTTAATGAGGGAAATAAGTATTTGACCCCCTCTCAATCAGAAAGATTTCTGGCTCCCAGGTGTCTTTTATACAGGTAACGAGCTGAGATTAGGAGCACATTCTTAAAGGGAGTGCTCCTAATCTCAGTTTGTTACCTGTATAAAAGACACCTGTCCACAGAAGCAATCAATCAATCAGATTCCAAATTCTCCACCATGGCCAAGACCAAAGAGCTCTCCAAGGATGTCAGGGACAAGATTGTAGACCTACACAAGGCTGGAATGGGCTACAAGACCATCGCCAAGCAGCTTGGTGAGAAGGTGACAACAGTTGGTGCGATTATTCGCAAATGGAAGAAACACAAAATAACTGTCAATCTCCCTCGGCCTGGGTCTCCATGCAAGATCTCACCTCATGGAGTTGCAATGATCATGAGAACGGTGAGAAAACATTAGTAACACACTACGCCGTGAAGGACTGAAATCCTGCAGCGCCCGCAAGGTCCCTGCTCAAGAAAGCACATATACAGGCCCGTCTGAAGTTTTCCAATGAACATCTGAATGATTCAGAGGAGGACTGGGTGAAAGTGTTGTGGTCAGATGAGACCAAAATCGAGCTCTTTGGCATCAACTCAACTCGCCGTGTTTGGAGGAGGAGGAATGCTGCCTATGACCCTAAGAACACCATCCCCACCGTCAAACATGGAGGTGGAAACATTATGCTTTGGGGGTGTTTTTCTGCTAAGGGGACAGGACAACTTCACCGCATCAAAGGGACGATGGACGGGGCCATGTACCATCAAATCTTGGGTGAGAACCTCCTTCCCTTAGCCAGGTCATTGAAAATGGGTCGTGGATGGGTATTCCAGCATGACAATGACCCAAAACACACGGCCAAGGCAACAAAGGAGTGGCTCAAGAAGAAGCACATTAAGGTCAATGGAGTGGCCTAGCCAGTCTCCAGACCTTAATCCCATAGAAAATCTGTGGAGGGAGCTGAAGGTTCGAGTTGCCAAACGTCAGCCTCGAAACCTTAATGACTTGGAGAAGATCTGCAAAGAGGAGTGGGACAAAATCCCTCCTGAGATGTGTGCAAACCTGGTGGCCAACTACAAGAAATGTCTAACCTCTGTGATTGCCAACAAGGGTTTTGCCACCAAGTACTAAGTCATGTTTTGCAGAGGGGTCAAATACTTATTTCCCTCATTAAAATGCAAATCAATTTATAACATTTTTGACATGCGTTTTTTTCTGGATTTCTTTGTTGTTATTCTGTCTCTCACTGTTCAAATAAACCTACCATTACATTTATAGACTGATCATTTCTTTGTCAGTGGGCAAACGTACAAAATCAGCAGGGGATCAAATACTTTTTTCCCTCACTGTATCACTTCACATATTGGCTACTTAAAATTGATGAGAGAACACACATACTGCTCGTACACTTGTCTCATATATATTTACTAAAATAGAATTGTACTTTTGGTCATGCCCCATTAAATCAAACTGTATAAAGCTGTATGTTTTTCATTCAACTTCTGCTCCTAACCTGTACCTCAGCACATTGTATATAGCCTCATTATTGTTATTTTACTGTGTTACTTTTTATTTATATAGTTTATTTAGTAAATATTTTCTTAACTCTTCTTTTTCTTAAAACTGCATTGTTGGTTAAGGGCTTCTAAGTAAGCATTTCACGGTAAGGTCTACACCGGTTGTATTCAGCGCATGTGACAAATAACATTTGATTTGAACTGAATATGGAGCATGTCAGTTTCAATGTTACGGTCTTTGATTAAATTCTATTTTTCAAATTCAGGCTGTGTGTTTATCTGCGTCATTCCTTGTGGTCCTGTAGCTCAGTTGGTAGAGTATGGTGCTTGTAAAACCAGGGTAGGGGGTTTGATTCCCGGGACCAACCATATGTAACATGTATGCATGTACGAATGCAAATCGCTTTGGATAAAAGTGTCTGCTAAATGACATATACAGTGGTATTCACTCCCCCTTGGCATTTTTCCTATTTTGTTGCCAGACAACCTGTAATTTTTGGGGGGGTTTGTATCATTTCATTTACACAACATGCCTACCACTTTGAAGATGCAAAATATTTTTGGGGGTGAAACAAACAAGAAATAAGACATAAAACGGAATACTTGAGCGTGCATAACTTTTCACCCCCCAAAGTCAATACTTTGTAGAGCCACCTTTTGCAGCAATTACAGCTGCAAGTCTCTTGGGGTATGTCTCTATAAGCTTGGCACATCTAGCCACTGGGATTTCTGCCCATTCTTCAAGGCAAAACTGCTCCAGCTCCTTCAAGTTGGATGGGTTCTGCTGGTGTACAGCAATCTTTAATTCATTACCACAGATTCTCAATTGGATTGAGGTCTGGGCTTTGACTAGGCCATTCCAAGACATTTAAATGTTTCCCCTTAAACCCCTCAAGTGTTGCTTTAGCAGTATGCTTAGGGTCATTGTCCTGCTGGAAGGTGGAACCTCCGTCCCAGTCTCAAATCTCTGCAAGACTGAAATAGGTTTTCCCTCAAGAATTTCCCTGTATTTAGCGCCATCCATCATTCCTTCAATTCTGACCAGTTTCCCCACCACGATTTGCTAGTTGCCACCAATCAATCAATCAATCAATTTTTATTTTATATAGCCCTTCTTACATCAGCTAATATCTCGAAGTGCTGTACAGAAAACCCAGCCTAAAACCCCAAACAGCTAGTAATGCAGGTGTAGAAGCACGGTGGCTAGGAAAAAAAAACTCCCTAGAAAGGCGAAAACCTAGGAAGAAACCTAGAGAGGAACCAGGCTATGAGGGGTGGCCAGTCCTCTTCTGGCTGTGCCGGGTGGAGATTATAACAGAACCATGCCAAGATGTTCAAAAATGTTCATAAGTGACAAGCATGGTCAATAATAATCAGGAATAATCTCAGTTGGCTTTTCATAGCGATCATTAAGAGTTTGAAAACAGCAGGTCTGGGACAGGTAGGGGTTCCATAACCGCAGGCAGAACAGTTTAAAACTGGAATAGCAGCAAGGCCAGGCGGACTGGGGACAGCAGGAGTCACCACGGCCGGTATCCCCGACGTATGGTCCTAGGGCTCAGGTCTCTCAGTTGGCTTTTCATAGCCGATCATTAAGAGTTGGAAACAGCAGTCTGTGAACAGGTAGGGGTTTTCGTAGCCCGCAGGCAGAACATTTTGAAACTGGAATAGCAGCAAGGCCGAGGCGACTGGGGACAGCAAGGTGTCATCATGCCCGTAGTCCCTGACGTATGGTCCTAGGGCTCAGGTTCTCAGAGAGAAAGAGAGAACGGAGAGAAATTAGAGAGAGCATACTTAAATTCCACAAGACACTGGATAAGACAGGAGAAGTACTCCAGGTATAACCACTAACCCCAGCCCCCCGACAACATAAACTACTGCAGCATAAATACTGGAGGCTGAGACAGGAAGCGGTCCGGAGACACTGTGGGTGATACCCATCCGAAGAACCCCCCGGACAGGGCCAAAACAGGAAGGAATAACCCCCCACTCCGCCAAAGCACAGCCCCCGCACCACTATAGGGATATCTCCCCACCACCAACTTACATCCTGAGACAAGGCCGAGTATAAGCCCACAGAGGTCTCCACCACAGCACAAACCGGGAGGGGGGGCGCCAACCCAGACAGGAAGATCACGTCAGTAACTCAACCCCCTCAAGTGAGCGCACCCCTCCCAGGGACGGCATGTAAAATAGCACCAGCAAGCCAGTGACTCAGCCCCCTGCAACAGGGTTAGAGGCAGAGACCCCCAGTGGAGAGGGAACGGCCTGGCAGAGACAGCAAGGGCTGTTCGTTGCTCCAGCCTTTCCGTTCACCTTCACACTCCTGGGCCAGACTACACTCAATCATATGACCTACCTGAAGAGATAAGTCTTCAGTAAAAGACTTAAAGGTTTGAGACTGAGTCCCTGGGCGTCTCCTCACATGGGGTAGGCAGACTGTTTCCTAAAAATGGAGATCTATAGGAGAAAGCCCTGCCTCCCGCTGTTTGCTTAGAAATTCTAGGGACAATTAGGAGGCCTGCGTCTTGTGAAACCGTAGCGTACGTATTGGTATGTACGGCAGGACCAACTCGGAAAGATAGTTAGCGAGAGCAAGCCCATGTAACGCTTTATAGGTTAACAAGTAAAACCTTGAAATCAGCCCTTGCCTTAACAGGAAGCCAGTGGTAGGGAAGCTAGCACTGGAGTAATATGATCAAATTTTCTTGTTCTAGTCAGGATTCTAGCAGCCGTATTTAGCACTAACTGGAAGTTTTATTTAGTGCTTTATCTATCCGGGTAGCCGGAAAATAGAGCATTGCAGTAGTCTAACCTAGAAGTAACAAATGCATGGATTTAATTTTCTGCATCATTTTTGGACAGAAAATTTCTGATTTTTGCAATGTTACGTAGATGGAAAAAAGCTGTCCTTGAAACAGTCTTGATATGTTCGTTCAAAAGAGAGATCAGGGTCAGAGTAAACGCCTAGGGTCCTTCACAGTTTTTATTTGAGACGACTTTACAACCATCAAGATTTAATTGTCAGATTTAACAGAAGATCTCTTTGTTTCTTGGGACCTAGACAAGCATCTCTCTGGTTTTTGTCCGAGTTTAAAAGTAAGCAAGTTTTCAGCCATACCACTTCCTTATGTCTGAAACACAGGCTTCTAGCGAGGGCAATTTTGGGGCTTCACCATGCTTCATTGAAAATGTACAGCTGTGTGTCATCCGCATAGCAGTGAAAGTTAACATTATGTTTTCGAATAACATCCCCAAGAGGTAAAATATATAGTGAAAACAATAGTGGTCCTAAACGGACCTTGAGGAACACCGAAATGTACAGTTGATTTGTTCGGAGGACTAGACCATTTCACAGAGACAAACTGATATCTTTCCGACAGGTAGGATCTAAAACCAGGCCAGAACTTGTCCGTGTAGACCAATTTGGGTTTTCCAGTCTCTCCAAAAGAATGTGGTGATCGATTGTGTCAAAGGCAGCACTAAGGTCTAGTAGCACGAGGACAGATGCAGAGCCTCGGTCTGACCGCCATTAAAAGGTCATTTACCACCTTCACAAGTGCAGTCTCAGTGCTATGATGGGGTCTAAAACAGACTGAAGCATTTCGTATACATTGTTTGTCTTCAGAAAGGCAGTGAGTTGCTGCGCAACAGCTTTTTCTAAATTTTTGAGAGGAATGGAAGATTCGATATAGGCCCGATAGTTTTTTTATATTTTCCGGGTCAAGGTTTGGCTTTTTTCAAGAGAGGCTTTATCAACTGCCACTTTTAGTGAGTTTGGTACACACATCCGGTGGATAGAGAGCTGTGTTTATTATGTTCAACATAGGAGGGCAAGCACAGGAGCAGCTCCTTCAGCAGTTTAGTAGAATAGGATCCAGTATGCAGCTTGAAGGTTTTAGAGGCCATGATTATTTTCATCATTGTGTCAAGAGATATAGTACTAAAACACTTAAGTGTCTCTCTCCCGATCCCAGGCCCTCGCAGCAGCTCTGTGCAGATCCAGACAGCTAATCCCTGGAGGAATACGCAGATTCAAAGAGGAGTCCGTAATTTGCTTTCTAATGGTCATGATCTTTTCCTCAAAGAAGTTTCATGAATTTATCCACTGCTGACGGAAGTGAAAGCCATCCTCTCTTGGGAAAGCTGCTTTTTAGTTAGCTTTGCAACAGTATCAAAAAGAAATTTTGGATTGTTCTTATTTTCCTCGATTAAGTTGGAAAAGTTAGGATGATCGAGCAGCAGTGAGGGCTCTTCGGTACTGCACGGTACTGTCTTTCCAAGCTAGTCGGAAGACTTCCAGTTTGGTGTGGCGCCATTTCCGTTCCAATTTCCTGGAAGCTTGCTTCAAAGCTCGGGTATTTTCTGTATACCAGGGAGCTAGTTTCTTATGACAATGTTTTTTTCGTTTTTAGGGGTGCAACTGCATCTAGGGTATTGCGCAAGGTTAAATTGAGTTCCTCAGTTAAGTGGTTAACTGATTTTTGTCCTCTGACGTCCTTGGGTAGGCAGTAAGGAGTCGCCTGGAAGGGCATCAATGAATTTTTTGTGTTGTCTGAGAATTTATAGCACGACTTTTTGATGCTCCTTGGTTGGGGGTCCTGAGCAGATTATTGTTTGCGATTGCAAACGTAATAAAATGGTGGTCCGATAGTCCCAGATTTTGTGGAGAAAAACATTAAGATCTACAACATTTTATTCCATGGGACAAAACTAGGTCAGAGTATAGACTGTGGCAGTGAGTAGGTCCATAGACATGTTGGACAAAACCCACTGATTCGATAATGGCTCCGAAAGACTTTTGGAGTGGGTCTGTGGACTTCTCCATGTGAATATTGAAAATCACCAAAAATTAGAAATATGATCTGCTATGACTACAAGGTCTGATATGAATTCAGAAACCAAGAGGAACGCTGTATGATGGCCCAGGAGGCCTGTAAAACAGTAGCTATAAAAAGTGATTGAGTAGCTGCATAGATTTCATGACTAGAAGCTCAAAAGATGAAATCGCATTTTTTTTTTTTTTTTGTAAATTGAAATTTGCTATCGTAAATGTTTAGCAACACCTCCGCCTTTGCGGGATGCACGGGGATATGGTCACTAGTGTAACCAGGAGGTGAGGCCTCATTTAACACAGCAAAATTCATCAGGCTTAAGCCATGTTTCAGTCGGAGGCCAATCACATAAGATTATGATCAGTGATTAGTTCATTGACTAATGACTGCCTTTGAAGTGAGGGATCTAACATTAAGTAACCCCTATTTTGAGATGTGAGGTACACAATCTCTTTCAATAATGGCAGGAATGGAGGAGGTCTTTATGCCCTAATAAGATTGCTAGGGTGAACACCGCCATGTTTGTTTTGCCCCAACCTAGGTCGAGGCACAGACACAGTCTCAATGGGGTATGGCTTAGCTGACTACACTGACTGTGCTATTGGCAGACTCCACTAAGCTGGCAGGTTGGCTAAACAGCCTGCTGCCTGGCCTGCACCCTATTTCACTGTGGGGCTAGAGGAGTTAGAGCCCCTATCTATGTTGGTAGATAAGAGGAGAGCACCCATCCAGCTAGGATGGAGTCCGTCACTCCTCAAGCAGGGTCAGGCTTGATCCTGTTTGTGGGTGAGTCCCAGAAAGAGGGCCAATTATCCATCAAATGTTATCTTTTGGGAGGGGCAGAAAACAGTTTTCAACCAGCGATTAAGTGCTGAGACTCTGCTGTAGAGCTCGTCACTTCCCCTAACTGGGAGGGGGCCAGAGACAATTACTCGATGCCGACACATCTGGTTCTAGCTGATTTACACGCTGAAGCTATGTTGCCCTTGGTGACCTCTGACTGTTTTCATCCTAACAGTCGTTGGTGCCCGACGTGGATAACAATATCTCTATACTCTCTACACTCGCCAGTTTTAGCTTTAGCCAGCACCATCTTTAGATTAGCCTTAAACGTCGTAGCCCTGCCCCCTGGTAAACAGTGGGATGATCGGCTGGGTGATTCGTTTTAAGTCTAATACTGCGGTTATGGAGTCGCCAATGACTAGGGTTTTCAATTTGTCAGAGCTAATGGTGGGAGCCTTCGGAGTCTCAGACCCCCGTAACGGGAGGAGTAGAGAGACTAGAGAAGACTCCAGACTCAGACTCCGACTCGCTACATAATGGGGAAAACCGGTTGAAGGTTTCTGTCGGCTGAATGAGCGAACACCGGGTTGAGCATTCCAACAGTATTTCCTCCAGAAGCCATGAGAAAAGTTGTCCGGCTGCGGGACTGTGCGGGGGATTTATACTAACGTTACTGTCTGTACTTACTGGTGGCACAGACGCTGTTTTCTTCCTTTCCTACACTGATATTACCCTTGCCTAACGATTGCGTCTGAAGCTGGGCTTGTAGCACAGCTATTCTCGCCGTAAGGCGAGAATTCTCCTGTATATTATGAGTACAAGCGACTGCAATTAGAAGACATCATGTTAATGTTACTACTTAGCTTCGGCTGTTGAAGATGTTGAAGATGTTTGAGAACCACGTCCAGATAAAGCGTCCGGAGTGAAAAAAGTTGAATAAGGGAAAAAAGTTGCGATGGAAAATAACGTAAAGTTTGGCAGCTAAAACGCACAGGAAACATGACTCTTCTGTCTCGGGATAAACGTCCGGGGTGAAAAAAGTTTAAACGAAAAAAGATGAGTGAGGACAAAACTAAAAAGTTGGTAATTTTGTTGAACACAGAGATTGATTAAACTTTATTAAAAGTAAAACGTGAATAGTTTGGCAGGAGTAGCCAAGTAGCAACAAACCCCACCACTATGCTTCACTGTCTCGGGGGATGGGGTTTCGTCGGGTGATGAGAGGTGTTGGTTTGCGCTAAACATTGTGTTTTCCTTGATGGCCAAAAAGCTCAATCTATTTTCCATCTGAGCAGAGAGAACCTTCTTCCATATGTTCGGGGAGTCTCAACCACATGCCTTTTGGCGAACACCAAAAGTGTTTGCTTATTCTTTTCTTGAAGCAATGGCTTTTTTCTGGCCACTCTTCCTCCGTAAAGCCCAGCTCTGTGGAGTGTAAACAGCTTAAAGTGGTCCTATGGGACAGATACTCCATCTCCGTTGTGGAGCTTTGCAGCTCCTTCGGGTTATATTTGGATCTCTTTGCCGCTGCCCTCACTGATTAATGCACTCCTTGCCTGGTCCATTAGTCTTGGCAGATTGTGGTGCCATATTCTTTTCAATTTTTTTTTATAATGGATTTATGGTGCTCCTTGGGATGTTCAAAAGTTTCAGATATTTTTTATACCCACCCTGATCTGTACTTCTCCCACAACTTTTGTCCCTGACCTGTTTGGGGAGAGCTCCTTGGTCTTTCATGGTTGCCGCTTGCTTGGTGTGCCCCCTTGCTTAGTGGTGTTGCAGACTCTGGGGCCTTTCAGAACAGTGTATATATACTGATATCATAGTGACGATCATGTGACACTTAGATTGCACACTAAGGTGGACTTTTCTTTATCTCCTAATTATGTGACTTCTGAAGGTAATTCGTTGCACCAATCTTATTTAGGGGCTTCATAGCTAAGGGGGTGAATACATATGCATAGCACGCACCACTTGGACTGTTTTTTGTGTATGTCCATTACATGAAATCCAAATCAAATACATTTAAATTAACAGTTGTAATGCAACAAAATAGGAAAAATGCCAAGGGGGTGAATACTTTTTGCAAGGCTTTTGGGAGTCTCCCACATGCCTTTTGGCAAGAACACCAACGTGTTTGCTTATACGTTTCTTTAAGCAATGGCTTTTTTTCTGGCCACTCTTCCGTAAGGCCTACCAAACATTTGGAACAACTTCCTAATATTGCTTGGCAACCCCTTTTTTTTCCCTCAGAACAGCCTCAATTCGTCGGACATGGTCTCTACAAGGTGTGGAAAGCGTTCTACAGGGATGCGGCCCATGTTGACTCCAATGCTTCCCACAATTGTTTCCAAGTTTGCTGGATGTCCTTTGGGTGCATCCGCCTGAGTGATTTTCAGAAAAATAAAAAATGGTAAAACACATAAAAAAGTTATCCTTTTTAGATAAAACAATACTAAATATAATCACATCACACCAAATAAATGATTCAAACATACTATTTGCAATGAATGTCTACAGTACCTCAACAGCACTCTGTAGGGTAACCCCATGGTGTAGCACGGAGGTACACTAGCTTCCGTCCTCCTCTGGGTACATTGACTTCAACACAAAACCTAGGAGGCTTCATGAGTTCTCAAGCACTCACTTCCATAGACCTTAATAAGCTAGGTTGTAGCAACCTCATGATGGGTATAGGGAAAAGTATCATGTAGTTAGCATAAACCTATCGCTGTTACATTGAACAGGGTGAATGGAATATGAATGACAGTCATCCAATGTGGTGTATAGAAATAGGGCCATGCTCATAGAAAACAAAATGTCCTCCCTCATCTTTAAACGGCACCAACCGCCGCTGTTTGGGTGGTGGACCACTTCTGTGTACACATGTGGGAAACTGTTGAGCTGGAAAAACCCGCAGCGTTGCAATTCTTGACACAAACCGGTGCGCCTGGCACCTACTACTATACCCCGTTCAAAGGCACTTAAATATTTTGTCTCCCCACATTCCCCCTCTGAATGGGCACACATACACAATCCATGTCTCATTTTGTCTCAAGGCTTAAACATCCTTCTTTGTGCACCGGTCTCCTCCCCTTCATCTACACTGATTTGAAGTGGATTTAACAAGTGACATCAATAAGGGAGTCATAGGCTTTCACCTGGATTCACCTAGTCAGAGTCAATGTCATGGACGGAGCAGGTGTTCTTATGTTTTGTATACTCAGTGTACATCAACTAAGATAATCAAGTTGCCATTGCAATGTGATGCATTTGCTCTATTGTTTACAGGATGATTTGTTATCTTATAGAGCGTGGCTTTAAGGGAATATTATGGTCCACTTCCTAGATAAAACGATGTGAGAAATGAACAGAATAAATGTGTATTAACACTACTCTATTCATAGAAGTGAGCGTCATATCAGCATAGTCATTGTGCCATGTTTTGCTGGCCTCGTCTTGTTCAATCCAATACTTACAATTTGTGCTAAATTAGGATATTATACTGAATTTAAATCAACCAGACTCGGAGGGAAACGTCAACATGTATTTTCTTCTTCTTCCAATGAGGTTTAACGGCGGTTGGCATCCAATTTGTTGCATTACCGCTCACCTAACTCTAGACTGGAGTAACAACTCCCTTATCTTTCCTTCCTTAAAATAAAATAAACCAAAGCAAAGAAAATATCCTAGTCGATCTAACCACTACACTCACACCTTCAACACTACAACTAATAATTAACCCCACCCTTCTCCACTATTTAAATACACTCACACTCTACCTCTTGCCCTCAATCTGAACAAATGGACATCATCCACTTAACACTCCTGTAACTCTTCTGCTGTCACGTCTCGCACACACACCAAAAATATCTCTCTGCACAGCTGCCACCAACAACCTCACTATTTTCTTCGATTTGCGTTTCATCCCCTGCAGTACAATTAATAACCATTGCTATAACAAACGAAAAATCCATCTTGCTGAAACCATATATCACTTTTTGGTTTTATACTCTGTACTGGTACATCTCTACTACTCACACAACACACACATTTCTCTCAGGATCCCTCCCCCTTGACCCATCTTCCCTCTACTTTCTTTCACTGCCTCCATCATATGACAACTTCTTCTCTACTCTTACCCTGGATACCTCAACCTGCTTCTCTCGCACACTGACATGTCTGATCCCCAGCCCCATGCCTAACCCCTACAATTAGCACACACACCACTTTCCCACTGCTTCACACTCCTTATTCTCATGTCCTTCTGCACACATTCTCACACCTTGGAATCTCCCTCCTACATACTGACTGCTGCCACATGCCCATAAGTTTTGACACCTGTAACATCTTAAGGTATTCATGGCACATACATTGGCTCTCTCACTGGATAACTTATATATCCTAACCTCCTTTCTCAGGCAAAGACTCACTTTCGACAACTCAAAAAGAACAGACAATGCTCTTCTGTTTCCCCACTCTCGCCACTACTGTTTTACGTCGCACCAAACGACTAGCATCACACACACCGGGAATCATCTCCTTCAATTGGTCAACTTTTACATTCACTGCTACTCCAGTAATCACTCCTCTCAATGGCGGCACTTTTCTTAGAGCGAAACAATTCACAATTCTTTCCCCCATTTGTTTAACTCTGAGCGCCTTCTCCCTCTGCCCAACAGAAACTCAAACAATTATCACTAGACCACTTGGTTACCCTCACCAAAAATTTTTAAAATTTTTACCCTCACCGATTCTACTATACCCAGCGCTCTTTTCACCCCTCTTGAAACGCACAATTGGATCAGCCAAAATACAAGGATCCATTTTTTTCCACAAACTTCACTCCTACTGTCACAGACACCATCCTTATTTCTGACCCGCTGTGTAATCCTCGGGCTCCGAGTACTTCACCACACCTTCCACCTCCGATACATCACCCTCATTCACGTTCATTTCTCCTCCTGTCTTCAGCTCACTTTGCTTTACATTTCCTAACCACTCTTCTTTAACAAACCTTCTCCCTGTTTTCCCTCCCGCCCTTTTTCCCCGCCATTTTTAACTGACTCAAACTCAGTCTTCCTTCCATCTCTCTCTAGACCTCCTCTGCCTCTCTTTTTCCCTCCTTCCTCCTCATTCATCCAAGTATACGTATCCTATGATAATACTGCATTTCTCCAAACCTATATCTGTTTCTTGCCTTCTCTAAGGCACTCCATTTTCCTCCTACCCTTTCCCTTCCGGCGTCTATTCTATTCTATCCTTGGCCTTTGACCTCTTCATTGCTGTCCTCTTCTGATCCGCTGTCCTCTCTCTCTCCTGAATTACCATCGTCTTCCGATCCCTCATCCGAAGCTGTATCCTCACTATCATCGGGACTTACTATCCCTTTCCAACTGCTTGTCTTTTTCGCTGAAGACGCTCCCCAACTCAAACTGGTCTAGCTACCAAACCAGAGATACCCCAAGCTGTCTGAACAATCGTTGCTAGGCCCATCCACCTCGACATTCTTTGCCAATACAAGAATGTAGTTAAGTATTGTTTCCAAACTGCGTTAAACCCACTGCCAGTCAGCTGATGGCCGATGTGCGTCTTTACAAGGGATGAAATTATTGCGTGACGTATAATTGACTGGACGGGACACTTCTTCACAACAACCACACGGCTAACTCTTTCAACCACCTCGGTAGCTTGCTTACCAACATAGACCGAAAGCTTTGATGCTTTAGAACCATGTTTATAGTACTTACTAATCTCAGTGTTTTAAACACTTTATTTTTGAGTAACATTATCACTGGGTAACTTTAACCTAATTTGCAACTCTGTTTTAAAGAATTTATACTGATCCTACACTAGCTAGTCGCTAATGGAACTAGCTAGCTAACATCTCTGACCATTGAGCTCCTAAACTACTCCTCCCCTGCTAAAGAAGAGGAGGTCTGGTGTATGGAGAAAGAAGCTCCGGGGCTGAAAGAAGAAGTCGTGAAAGAAGGAAGTGAGAATAATTAACAGTTAAAGGAGAGGCAGAAGCTTTCAAAACGGATAGAGGATGGATATTACTTGAAAGAGATGAGGCGGATGTTACAGTGAAAGGAGAGAAAGTTTCTCGTTTGGAGAGGAGAGGTATTAGAGGGCCTGTCACGTGGAAGAAGAAGATGCTGTCACTCCATTAAGGTGACGGAGGAAGACGTTTAAAGGGGTGAAAGAAGAGAGACAGAATATCATATTAAACACCAAGTAAGTATTGTCTTAAAAACAGGGGCAAAGCTATGCAGTTGTTTAACTAATGTGTGGTTTTTTTAGGGCGTTCTACTGAAGTTATCTACTTCATATGTTGTTCAGTCCCTGTAGGAGTTGTTAAGGTCAATCTTTTTTTTGATTCTTTCATGTTCTACATTAAGTGCACTTCATCTAATATAACAGGCTTTTGAATTCAATAATTGTGCTTAATTTCTGCTTAAATATCAAAGGGACGCAAAAGGCACCCAATTCGTGGAACTACCTTTTCACATTTGCATCACAACAATATTTTTTAATAAAATAATGAGACGTGGCCATTTTAAGAGGCCCGCTTAGATATATTAATGCCTTTGTAAGACCCTATGATTGCAATAGACCAGGTCAAACGTTTACCATCTGTTTGAGTTCTCGTTCAACAGGAGAGAGACATGAATATCGTGAATCCTCTGGGGAGTCTCACAACATCCTGATGCTGATGTTTCCATATCATACCACGCAGATGGTACATCTTGTCTGGTCTAGCATACAGCTTGTTTTATTGGCTCTGGTCTGCGTTTTTCTGTAAAGCACTTTATGACAACAGTGACATCACATCCATAATGATATGTTCTGGTCCCTCTATATGGTTACCAAGGACAACGCTAGCCCTTCCGCCCTCCCAGATCCCCGTGTCGTACCTCTCCCAGTAGCACCTTACTGCTGGGTCTGAAGAGGTTTGTCTGTGGGGGCGGCTGGTGGACTGCGGAAAACAACGGGGCTGAGTGGAACTGTTTAGAGGAGGAGGAGAAGAGAATCAAGGAGCAGATTTTGACTCTCAAAGTAAAGTGCTGTAGTTTGTTTAAACAAATAAAATAGATATGCCCACTGGTATCTGTTACCAGACAACCAGCAGAGTTCGGTAGTTTGACATTAAGATAGACCTGGTGGATATGGATGTATGATATCATTAGCACTGAAAAGCAGGAGGAGAAGAGAAAGAAAGGAGGTCAGATTCTGATTCATCAAAGTAGTGCTGTAGTTAAGTTTGAACAAATAAAATAGGTATTTTCCACCACAGTAGACAGTTCTGTTAGTTGACATGAGATAGACCTTACAATTCCACCACAGTGATACCAGTTATGTTAGTTGACTGACAGATAAGACTGGTGGTATGGATGTTATGATATCATAAACACTGAAAAAAAGATTCTTCCAATGAAAAGAGAGAAACCAATAGACGATATAAAAACCTATGATGAAAGTTAGATTTTATGTATGATCTGATGTATTGTGCATGTTTTACAAAACTTTTCCTAAAAAAACTTATGGATGTTACATTGCCTGTCCCATCAATCGCCCCTAATCTTTACAGATACTCTCTAACCAATCAAATGTTATTTTGGTCACATGCACACGGCCGAATAAAACAGGTGTAGACCTTACAGTGAAATGCCTTACAAGCCCTAACAACAATGCAGTTTAAAAAAAGAAAATATATCAAATAATTAAGGAGCAACAATAAAATACGCAGTCGAGGCAATATAACAGGGGTTCCCTGTAGCAGAGTCAAATGTGCGGGGAGCACCGGTTAGTCTAGGTAATTGAGGTAATATGTACATGTAGGTAGAGTAAAGTGACTATGCATGGATCCTAAACAGAGTAGCAGCAGCGTAAAAATGGGGGTGGGGTGGGAACAATGCAAATATTCCGGTAGCAATTTGATTAAACTGTTCAAGAGTCTATGGCTTGGCGGTATAAATCTGTTAAGACACCTTTTTTTACCTAGACCTTTGCGCTCTGGTACCGATGTCCGTGCGGTAGCAGAGAGAACAGTCTTGTGACTAGGGTGGCTGAGTCTTGCCATTTTTAGGGCCTTCCTCTGACACCGGCCTGGTAATACGAGGTCTGATGGCAGGAAGCTTGGCCTCAGTGATGTACTGGGTCAAAATGCACTAAAACCCTCTGTAGTGCCTTGCAGTCGGATGCCGGGGGGGCGGCAGTTGCCGTAACCAGGCGGTGTGGCACAGTCAGGAATGCTCTCAATGGGGCAGCTGGATAACCTTTTTGGGAGGATTCTGGGGACCCATGGTCCAAATCTTTTCAGTCTCTTGAGGGGGAGTAGGCATTGTCGTGCCCTCTTCACGACTGTTCTTGGTGTGTTTTGGACCATGATAGTTTTGTTGGTGATGTGGACACCAAGGAATTTGAAGCTCCTCAACCTGCTCCACTACGCCAGCCCCGTCGACGAGAAATGGGGGTGTGGCTCAGTCCTCCTTTTTCTGTAGTCCACAATCATCTCGCTTTGTCTTGGTCACATTGCGGGAGAGTTGCTCAGCTATCACTTAAACCCACCCTGTGAAGTTCATAACTTATTTCATCTGTAGCCTAATAAACTGCATGGGTTCCCCAAGTCGTAGTGGGAGGACCCCCACAACATATCATCGCATGACTCCAAGTTAACTTCGATATGATGGTTATTATATCAATATTTGCGTGTAAAGGAGTTTCCACCGCCATTTCTCATCTATACATTTTTACAGGCACACAAAGACCCCACCATGTAAAACGACCGAACAAATTGTCTGTCGGCATTTATACAATTGTACCCGCATATCCTGTTTCCATCAGCCACGTCATTAGTTTTGAAATGGTTGGATCAACATCCACCTTCATGATATGGATGAAGCCTGATTTGGAATGTCTCAGTAGTTCTATCTGGCTTCGTAGTATACCCCTCTGATAATCAAATGATATTTACATGTGATGCATTTGCTCCATTGTTTACATTTACAGTGCTATGAAAAAGTATTTGCCCCCTTTCTAATTTTCTCTACTTTTGCATATTTGTGATACTGAATGTTATTAGATCTTCAACCAAAACTAATATTAGATAAAGGGAACATAAGTGGACAAATAACACAACAATTACATATTTTTTCATAAACAAAGTTATGCAACACCCAATTCCCTGTGTGAAAAAGTAATTGCACCCCTTACACACAATAAAAATGGTTGTGCCACCTTTAGCGCAATGACTCCAACCAAATGCCTTACTGTATTGTTGAACTGTCTCTACGTCGCTGTGGAGGAATTTTGGGCCCACTTTTCCCATGCAGCACTGCTTTAACTCATGGCGGTTGAGTTTCAAGCTTAAACTGCTCGTTTCAAGTCTGCACAACAATCTCAATTGGGAGTAGGTTTTCTTGGACTTTGACTAGGCCATTCAAAACGGTCAATTTCAGTGCTTTAGCTATCTGTCATGTAGACTTGATGGAGGTGTTTTGGATCCTGTCTTGCTGCCATGACACAGCTGCGCTTCAGCTTCCGTCAACAGAAGGATGGTCTGACATGTCTTGGTTGAAGACTCTCTGATAACATTCAGTATAAAAAGATGCAAAAGTAGAGAAAATTAGAATTTAGGGCAAATACTTTTCACTATGCATTGTAAGTGGTGGCCATTTGATGATTTATAAGGAATTTATCATGGTGACGTGCTTTAGGTGGTTTTGAACTCAATAGGATTATTAAACCAAAAAAACTCCTGTAGCAACAATACAGAGGCTTTGACGTCAAGCCATTGAGTCCTGGCATTGTTGTTGTGTTACTTATAGGTAAGGCTTTTTTTTCACAGTTTTCCAAGTAGAGAATGTTCAATACACACACTACCTTGATCTGTAGCACAGTTAGCTAGCTGTCCGTCCAATAGCATGTTATAATACACACAATAGGTTGATTGGTAAGCCAGTTAGCTGCTGTTACAGCCAAATGAATGTCACTACACCAAGAGGTGGATCTGTAAGCAGTTAGCTAGCTGAGGGCGTCCACGTTCAGAAAGTTCAATACCACAATAGGTTGATCGTGGCGAGCAGTATCGCTAAGTCTGTCCAGTCCAATATGAATGTTCCAATACAACAACCATAGGTTGATCGGTAGCCAGTTTTAGCCTAACTGTCCAGACTCAACATTTTGTATTTATTGTGGATCCGCCTATTAGTACTCTTATCTACATCTTCCTGGGGTCCAGCAAAATAAGGCAGTTATACCATTTTAAAAACAAAAAAAACAATACATATTCATAACAATTTTCACACAACATATTAAGTGTATGCCCTCAGGCATCTACTGTAACTACCACATATCCTACAACACAAATTCCATGTGTTCACTGCGTATGTTATCATGTGTTTGTGTGCATTTGTCTGTGTTTTGTTGCTGCTTCCATGAGGGTGTGTTTTTACCCTGTTTTTTTAAATCTGATTCTACTGCTTGCATCAGTTTACATGATTGTTGATCTGTGGAATAGAGGTTCCATGTAGTCATGGGCTCTATGTAGTACTGTGCGCCTCCCATAGTCTGGTTCTGGACTTGGGGGACTGTGAAGAGACCTCTCGTGGCATGTCTTGTGGGGGTATGCATGGGTGTCCGAGCTGTGTGCCAGTATTCCAAACAGACAGCTCGGGACATCATTTAGCTTATCGGACGATACACCTCTTACAAAATAAGCAGGAGCCAGGAGAAGGGAGACTGATATGCATGTCCATTAAATGTTAGCGCTCCATGCGCGCCATTGTAATTCTGAGCCAACTGCAATTTCCCCAAGTCCTCTTTGTGTCGGCACTGACCACACTACGCAACAGTAGTCTAGGTGTGACAAAAACTAGATGCCTGTAGGACCCCTGCCTTGTTGATAGTGTTGTTAAGAGGAGAGCAGCTTAGCAGCAGACTTCTCCCCATTAAGCTATGGACCTACTTTGACCCCATCTTAGTCTACTGTTAGTATCCATCTGCTTGACCATGACAGTCTACAATCCAGGGTTTCTCCAAGTCAGTTTAGTCACCTCAACTTGCTCAATTTCCACATTGTTTCATTACAAGGATGTAGTTGAGGTGGGGGTTTAGTGAATGATTTGACCCAAAATACAATGCTTTTAGTTTAGGAAATATTCAGGACTAACTTATTCCTTAGCCACCACATTCCGAAAACTAACTGCAGGCTCTTTGTAAGTGTTGTACAGACAGCTGCCCTGAGGAATTCGTCGTGGATAACTATCACTATACTTTGTTAAAAATCAAAGTTCTTCCAGAGTTTTGTAGAATGACAAATATACTTTTATTACACGACGCAATGAAAGCCGAGATGATCAGCAGAACATCAGACTCTCCCTGTTATATAGACACAAATGCATAGTCATGCTTATACAGTGAGGGAAAATAGTATTTGATCCCCCTGCTGATTTGTACGGTTACCCACTGGACAAAGACATTATCATTCTATACTTTTTACATGGTAGTGTTTATATTTGAACACGTGAGAGACAGAATAACAAAAAAAATCCAGAAAGAAAAGAGCATGTACGCTGTACAAATTTTATAAATGGGCTTTGCATTTTAATGAGGTAAATAACGTATTTGACCCCTCTGCAAAACGATGACTTAGTGCTTCGGTCTGGGGGCTTGGGTGGCAAAACCCTGGTTGGCAATCACAGAGTTCGTACTTTTGCTTGTAGTTGGTACACCAGGTATTGCCCAAATCTCAGGATGGATCTTGTTCCACTCCACGGCCCCAGGCAAACAACGAGGAGTGGCTCAAAGAAGACAGCCCATAAAGGTCCTGAGTGGGCCTAGCCAGTCTCCAGACCTTAATCCCATATAAAATCTGGTTGGAGTGAGCTGAAGGTTCGAGTTTGCCAAATCGTCAGCCCTCGCAAACCTTAATGAAATCTCTAAAAGACTCGCCTTGATAAGTTCCTTTCCTGAGGAGTGGCTCACCCCTCGACAAGTTCTGGGTGACTTTAACCTCCCTACGTCTACCTTTGACTCATTTCATAACTGTCTCCTTCTTTTCCACTCCTCTCCCTCTTTTGCACCTCACCCTCTCACCGCGCACCCCTACTCAACAAGGCAGGCCAATACTGTTGACCTCATCTTGTACTATGATTGCTGTTTCTTCTACTAAATCACACTGCAACTCCCCTCCAAAGTCTCCGACCACTACCTGTGTATCCTTTCTCGTCTCGCTCTTCCTCCAAACACTACTCACTCTGCCCCTACTCAGATCGTAAATGGTGGCCCCGTCGCAAAATTCGCTCTCTCTCGCCCGCTACTCTATCCTCTTTCCATCCCTATCATCTCTTTCCCTATGCTCAATCCTTCTCCCTCCAATCTCCTGGATTCTGCATGCCTCAACCCTTCCTTTCCTCGCCTTTCTGTCATCTTTTGACTCTCTATGTTCCCCTATCCTCCCGGCCAGCTCTGCCCTCCCCTCCTGCTCCGTGGACCTTGACTACCTCATTGCGAGCTCAGAGAACAGGGCTCAGGGCAGCCGAGCGGAAATGGTTTAAACCCTGTCATTAAGGTTTTATTACTAAAAGATCTTTATATAGATCCTACATGTTATTATTACACAATTACTACACATTACTACACACTATATGTTTTCTTTTTTTGGGAAAGTGTTTTTAATTTCCTTTCTTAGAAAATTGTAATATGAGCATGGCCCTTGTCTGGCTTATTAACCCCCACGAGTTGTCTTTGTTTCTCTCTCTGAGGTTCTTCTCTCTCGTAGTGTTCACAGGACAAGCCCAAGAC
>CM072244.1:34697756-34714175 GCA_036851935.1 Coregonus suidteri | reverse complement strand
GTTTGGGGTTTGTTTAAAAGGAAAGAGGAAAAAAAATTTAAAAAAAGAGGTTTCCCCCTTTGCCCTGCTTCAGCTTGTTTCTCGGCCCGGGGGACCGGGGAAAAATTTTTTTCTCGGGCACTTTTTTGGCAATGGGGTTGCGCCCCCATTTTGTTTTGGCCCTCCCTTTCTCCCTTTTTTATGGGGGTTGGGCCCAAAAAAAAAGGAAAGGTTGAAAAATTCCCTTTTAGGGCCTTTTTTAAATGCAAACCTTTTTTGGTTTTTGCTAGATGTGGATTTGAAACGGGGAAAAAACTTGGCCAAACCAAAAATTTTCCGTGCGCTTTTATCGTTAAACTTCAAGCCACTTTTCCCCAAAAAAAATATTTTTTTTTTTGGGGTTTTTTTGGGTCCAGTTGGGGGTTTTTTTTGTAGGTGGGCGAAAAAGCCAAAGAATCCGGGTAAAAGGGGCTTTTTTCTTTTTTGGGCATCCCTTTTAACCCGTTTTGTTGGGGGGAAAAAAGGGCCCCAACCCGTCTGTGTTTAAGGGGTTTTAAAGGGGGGAAGGGTCGGGCCCAAGTACGCAAAAAGGGGGAAGTTAAAAACAAAAATGGCATTTTCGCTTTTTTCCTGATTTTTTTTCCCCGCCTTGGGGTTCTGCGTAAAACCCCCTTATGTGGGACCCCCCGCATATAAAAGGGCTGTGACCCGGGGTTAAAATCCAAATGGGGTTTTTTTCCCAACGAAAAAACAATCGTTTTTTTACCTTTTTTAAAAAGGGGGTTTAGAAAACGTATATGTTTAAAAAGGGGGTTTCCCCCAAAAACTCCCCCGAGCCCCCCAGGGTTCCCCGTAGTTTTGGGTTTTTAATTTTTGGAAAATAAATCAACCCCTCGATTTTGGGAGTAAAAGGGGGTTTTGGGTCGTTACAACCCCTAAAATTTGGGCCCATAGTTTTAAATACAGTGTCTTTAAAAAGGGGAAAAAAAGTTGGGGGGGACCGCTCCAAAAAACCCGGTTGGGGGGTTTGAGGGTAAAAACCCCCAAAAAAAAATGATTTTTTTCCAAAAAATTAAAAAGGGGAAAAGGGGGGCCCAAAATGGGGGATTCCCGGGGCGTTTTTATTTTTCCCTTCTAAAAAATTTCATTAAAAATTTTCCAATTTTTTTTTATCTTCCCGACTGAAAAATTTTTCCCCACTTTTTAAAAACAGGCTTTTTTTTCCCCAACGTGGCCAAAAAAAAAGTTAGGGGCCAAAAAAAAGTGCAAAAGGGGGGGGGCCCGCTCTTTCCTTTTTTTGCTGTTTTCAAAATTTTTAGCCCGGCCATAAACCTTTTTTTCCCCTCCTAGGGTTAGCAAACCATAGCCTTTTCCTCTCCCAATTTAACAGCCCCTAACCCTTTTTTCCTCTCCAAATTTCAAACGGGCCCTTTTTCCTTCCCCGCTTTCCCAGTTCGCCGCCATACCTCTCCTCTCCTAGTTTTTCCCCCCAGGCCCCTTTAAAAATCTCCTCTCCTATTCAAACAAACCATCCCCTCCTCTCCTAGTTTTAAACAGGGCCCTACCCCTTTTCCCCTTTCCCAGGGGGGGGCGGGCCAGGAATTTTAGGTTTTGAGCGGGTTTGGGGGCCCCAAATTTTAAAAAAAGAGTAGGGCTATTAAAGAAAAGGGCGGGAAAAAGCACCGGGCCCGTTTATCTCCCCAAAAGGGAAAAAACCCTTTCCCAAATATTATTGGGGGGTTTACAGGGGCCTATGGAAATCTACACCCCCATAAACTTTTTTTCCCCAAATTTTTGCTTTTAAAAAAAATTTGGGGGTTTAAAAAAGATTTGGGTTAAATTTTTTCCCTAATTCAATTTTACACAAAAAAATGTGGAAAAATTAAAAACCCAAAAAAAACAAATTTTTAAAAAAAAAAAAACAAATACAAAAAAAATAAAATAAAAAATTGTAAAAATTTTGTGGGATGGGGGGCTAAAAAAAAACCCCCCTCTGTTAATAAATTTTTTTGGGGGTTTTTTGGGGATTAACCACCCAGGGGCCACGTTTAAAAAAAAATGTTTACAAAACTCCCCCAAATTTAAAAAGGGGGGGCCCACCCCCCCAAACCCCGTTTAAAAATTTTGGGGGGCTATTCAACCAAAAAAAACCCCCCATGCCCAAAAAAACCCCTGTTCCCCCTTGTGGGGTTTCCAATTAAAACCCCATTTTTCAAAACCCTTGGTTTCCAAAATTTACCCTTTCCCAACCCCTAAAATTTTCCCCAATAAAGGGGGCCCCCCCCTGCCAACCCTTTTTTTAACATGGGGACGGGTTCCCCAATAAAAACCCACCCAAAAAATTTTCCCCCCCCCTTTCAAACCCCCCTTTAAAAAGGGGTGACTATTTTTACAATAATTTCCCCAAAACCTTTTTCAAACCCTGTTTCCCTGTGGGGGGGCTATTCCCAAAAAATAAACCCCCAAAATTTTAAAGGGGCCCCACCTGCAAACCCCCTTTTTACATGTGGGGGGGGTATTTCCCCAATAAAAACCCCAAAAATTTTCCCCCCCTTTTTCAACCCCTTTACATTTTGGGCCCAATTTCACCCCCAAAAATCCCCAAAAAATGGGGGCCCCCCCCTGGGAACCCTTTTCCCTGTTTTTAAAATTTCCCATAAAATCCCCAAACCTTTTTGGGAACCCTGTTTCATTGGGGGGCTATTTTCCCCCCAATCCCCCTTTCAAAAACCCCGTTTTCCAATTTTTGGGGGGGGCTATTCCCCAAAAATCCCCCAATAATGGGGGCCCACCCCGCAACCCTGTTACATGTTGGGGCTATTCCACAAAAAATTCCCCCCAATTTTAAACCCCCCCCCTTTCAAAAACCCCGTTTCATTTTGGGGGGCCCATTCCAAAAATTTTATTTCCCCAAAATGGGGGCCACCCTGCAAAACCCCTTTTTACATTTTGACTATTTTCCCCCCAAAAACCCCAATAATTTCCCCACCGCAACCCTTGTTTTCCAATGTGAACCCATTTTACCCCCAATTCCCCCAATAATGACCACCTGCCAAAAACCGGGCCGTGGGGGGTGGAAAATTTTTCACAAATTTAAAACGGGGAAACCCGGGGAAAACTTTTCTAAATGGGGGTTAAGGGGGGTTTCCCAAGCCAACTTGGGAAAAACTGGCAAATGGAGTTAAGGGGCCTTTTTCAGGGGCCAAAAATGGGGAAGCTGGGTATTGGGGGTAGCCTACAGGCCCCTGGCAAAAAAAAGGGGGGTGGTGGGTTTGGAATTTTCAAAACCCAAAAAAAGCAAACTCGTGGGGGGGTAGCCTACCCTCCAAATGGGGAAGCTGCTTTGGGGGGAAGGTTTTGGGGCCTTTTCAGCCCAAATGGCAAGTGGCTAGTTGGGGGTTTTTGGGCCTTTCAAAAGGGGCCAAAAATGGGGAAGGGTTTTTATGGAGTAAGGGCCTTTCACCAACTGGGAAAAACTGCAGGTGGGGGAAGGTTTTACAGGCCAAAAATTGGGCCCCCCTGCCAAATGGTAGGGAGGGCCAAAAAGGGGCCAAAATGGGGAAAGGGCTGCCAGTAGGGAAAATTACCAAGGACAAAAAGGTAAAGCTGCTATGGGGGGGAGTATCCTACAGGCCCCATCTTGGGTAAAGCCCGCTAGTGGGAGGGAAGGGCCAAAAAACCCCAAATGGGGAAGCTGCCCAGTAGAGTAGGGTTTTCAGGAAAAAACCAAAGGTAAGCTGTTTTGTGTGGGAAGTATGCCCCATTAAACCCCAAATGGCAAGGCTTTCCCCAGTAAAAAGTGACCTTTTCAGCCCAAAAATGGGAAAACTTTTTTAGTTTTGGGGTAAAACCCCACAGGGGCCCGGGTGGGGAAAAACTGCTAGGTTTTTTTAAGTAACCCTTTTCAGCCCAATTAAAGGTTTAAACTGCCCATTTGGAAAATAGCCTAAAAACCAAAAAAGGTTTTAACGCTGGGCTTTGGTGGGGGGTAGGCCCCAAAAGGGCCAAAAATGGTAAAGTTGCTTTGTGGGGGGGTTTTTTCCTCCCGCCAAAAATGGCCAAACTGGGTAGTAAGGGGTAGCCTTACAAAGGCCCAAAAAAAAAGGGCAACCCGCTAGTTTTGGGGGTAAACCTAAAAAGCCAACTGGGAAAACTGGGTAGGGGAGTTTTTAAACCCCCACAAGGGGGCCAAAATGGGCAAAGGGGTTTCTAGTGGGGGGTACTTTTAAAAGCCAAAAAAAGGGGCCAAAACTTTTCTTTGTGGGAGTTGCCCTTTCAGCCCAAATGGTAAGGGTGCTAGGGGGGGGGAAAACCTTTAAAACCAACTGGTTAAGGGGCTAGGGGGAGTAGGGGCCCCAGAGCCCCCTTGGCAAACTGCAATTTTGGGGTAGCCTACGGGGCCAAAATTTGGTTTTGGCTTGGGTAGTAGAGTAAAACCTACAGCCCCAAATGGGAAGCTGGGTAGTTTGGGGTAAGGCCTTAAAAGGCCCAAAAAAATGGTTTTTAAGGGTGGGGTTAAAGGGGTTTTAGGGCCCAAAAAAGCCAACTAGCAAACTTTGCTTTGTGGGTAAAGCCTACGGCCAAATTTGGGAAACTGGCTAGTGGGAGGAATCCCTTACCAGGGAAAATGGGGGAAGGGTTTTCTGTTAAGGGAGGGCCCCCAAAACCCCCCAAAATGGCAAGGGTTCTAGGGGGGAGGGAGTTAACCTACAAAAGGGCCAAAATGGCAAGGGCTTCTGGGAGTAAACCAAGGCCCAAAATGGGCAAAAAAAAGCTTATTTGGGGGAAGTAACCCCTTTCCGGCCCCCAAAAAGGCAAGGGTTTTCTTAAGGGAAAAGGGGTAAAGCCTACCAAACCAAAAAATTTGGTTAAGGGTGCTTTGGGGGAGGTTTGCCTTCCCAAGGGGCAAAAAATTTTGGGAAAAACTTTCTAGTTTGAGTTTGGGGCCCTTAAAAGGGCCAAAAATGGTTTAAAACTTTGGCTAGTTAAGGGGTTAAAAATTCAAAGCCCAAAAAAGGCACAAAAAAAGGGTGTAAAATTTTAATACAAAAAACCCAAAAATTTTATTACAGTAACAGGTTATTTTTTCCAAAAATGGTTTTCCCTTTCTTTGAAAAGAGGCTAAAACCCGTGGTGATTTTTTTTCAACAGGGGTTTTTTTTGCCCTTTTTTCCCCAATGGGAGAATTTACCTTTCTTTTCCCCCCATGGGGGAATATTGCTTTTTTCGGGGGGTTCTAGGGGACAACATTGGGAAAAAGGGTTTAAAGGTTTTTCATGTTTACCCCAAGGTTTCAAAATTGCCCCCAAAAAAATAAGGGGGGTTCCCCCCAAGGGGCATTGGGCCCCCCCAACCAACAAAAAAAAAACCCCAGTGATCCTTTTGGGTTGGGGGGTTTAAAACCCCCCCCCCCTTTTTTCCCAGGAAAAAAAGTGCTGTTTTTTTTAGGGTTTTTAGGGTGGTTCAAGTTACAAAATTAGGGGGAAATTGCTTTAACCCCCAAACCAAAAATTTTCTGGGGTTTTCCCCAGGGGGCGGGATTTCCCCCAAAATTTAAATTAAAATAATATTTTTTTTCACCCCGACCCCCCCGTGCTGTTTCCCTTAAAATCCCGGGGAATTTTTAGATGACTTTAAATTTTTTATTCTTTAACCCCCCGGACCATTTTTTCCCCCCTTTCCCGCGTTGTTTTTTGGGGTGTGTGCTTAGGGCGTTGGGGCCTGTTGGGGAAAAAGGGGAAAAAACCCCTTTGGGGCCCCCGTCAAAGGTCCCCGGAAAACGCTTGGAAGGGAGGGGTTTCCAAACAAGGATCCCCCTTCCCCCTACCCTTTGCCCGGGGTTTAATTTTTTCCCTTCCAAATTTTCCCGGGGCTAGTTCCCCCCCAGGGGGCCCCGCCGGGTTGGGGAAAAAAATTTTTCCCCCCCCCGCATTGGGTTTTGGCCCAACCAACCCCTGCTTCCCCCGTTTTTGGGGTTGGGTTTTTCCGGTTTTCCTTCCTTGACGTGGCGGGTTGGGGGCCTTTTAGGGCCAAAGAGTTCAATTAAAAAAAAATAAAAAAAATAAAAAAAATTTAATTTTTGGGTTTTTTATTAGAACCAAGGGGCAAACTTGTTTTTTTCATGGGGCTAGAGGGCAAAATTTTTTGGGTGCCTTTTTGGGGGGGAAAATTTTCCCAAACAGGGGTGGGGCCCTGCCCTTTTTCTTTTAAAGGGGGTTGGGTTCCTCTGTGGCCCCCTTTTACCATTTAAAGGGGGGTGATTGGTGGGGGGTTTCTGCAGATATAGGGTTTTGGGGCCCTTTTTTGGGAAGGTTTCCTTTTATTTTTCCCCCAAGGGAAAAAAAACCTTTCAGCCCCTTGGGGAAAAAGTGGGGGCCATTTGGGTTTTTTTTGGGGCACCTTTCCTGGGGCCAAGGGGCCCCTTCTCTCCCCCCCCAAATTTCTAAAATTTTTCCTGGCCAACCAGGTCTAGGGGGAAGGGGGGGGTTTTTGGTGGTTTTCCAAAAAATTTTTTTTCCAAACTGTTGTGTATGGGGAACCTTCAATGCTTGCAGATTTTGTTTGGTACCGTCCCCAGATCGTGCCTCGACACAATCATAGCAAAGGGTCCTGAAAACCATATGTTTTTAGCTTTGTCATTATGGAGGGTAGTGTGTGGATTGATGAGGGGAAAAAAATGATTTAATCCGTTTTTAGTCTAAGACCTTATATAGGACAGGTGTGTGACTTCTCGTGTAGAGTGTTGAGGGAAAACAAATAATTCAATCCATTTTAAAATCAAGGCTGTAACGAAACAAACTCTTGGAAAAAGTCAAGGGGGTCGGACTACTTTCCGAATGCAATAGCTTTCAGCTTGACGAGGCACACACGTGACATTGACTGTGGCTAAAATTTGGAGGAGTACTTTTGTAAGCAAGGCCAGAAACATCACATTCTGAGAGATACAAGTTTCTCTCATGCTCAGAAACAGTGAGTCAGAGTTTGACCAGTACGTGGCTGAAGCTGAACACAATGAGCAAAAACGTTTGAATTTGAAAAATCTGAAAGACTCACTAGTGAAAGGATAGTCCTGAGGGCATACTTGATAGATGGACTCAATGAGAGATTGCTGCGTGAGCAAGATGTAAACTTTGGATAAAGCAGTGTAATACAGTACCAGTCAAAAGTTTTGGACACACCTACTCATTGAAGGGTTATTTATTTATTTTGAAAATGTTTTACATTGTACATTATACACATTTTACTGGTTGAAAAATGTGACAGTTTTAGGTTTACTTTCAAAAAAAGTTAAGTACTACGAAGAAAAAATACATTCAAAGCGCAGAGGATGGAATTATGCTAATGTTAACAATTAAGGTAGGTAGCTGATAGTATGATGGATATTAGAAAGGGCTTCGCCAGGGCACAACGGCAGCATCGGATCAAAGCGGCGGGGAGAAGCCTGCCACAGAGGCCAAAGGCAAGGCCCGCTGGGCCGACACTAATCACTGAGGCCCAGGCCGCCGAGCCCAGCAGCAAAGGCACCTGAGCAACCGTCTTGCAGCCTGGTGACATAGGAGGTAACCAACCCGAGGAGGGGCCTGCAGCTGCCAAGACCGAACCTAGCAGCAGTACCGACAGTATATTACAAGCACCGACGCCTCCGTTAGTGCCTGGCGACCTCGGAGATGAGGAACCAGCGCAGGTTTGTCAGGGGAAATACCCAACCCACCTGTACTGTGGGGAAAAAACGGCGCGCGTGGTTCAAAGGCAGAGGGTGACTGGAATATTCCTGCAAGGCAGATATAGTTTGATGAGTTATGGGGAGAAATTCAAGCACACTTGGACACCCCCGCTCCAAGCAAACGGCAAAGAGTAGTGAGTAGTAATCTGAAAGAATATGTGTGGTGGAAACAACAATGGGCCAGCTAGAAGAGGACAATGAGAGGGAGTGTAACAGACTGTTTTTTCAGCACTCTGGATGCTGTACTGGGAGAAATGTCAGCAAGATTTAATGAACGAAACAGCCAACTCGTTGAGGCCCTGTGTGCCTTGCACCCAGAGAATGAAACATTTATGGATGTGGAAAAAGTGAAACCACTGCTGGACTTAATCTCAGGAGATTTTGTGGGAAGCTGAGTTTTACTGTCTCACGCAGTTTCTACAGACTGAAATCGCCCGATCTGGAGACGCAGAGCATTTTGGAGAGATACTCCGGGCCTCTAACAGCAAAGTCTACTGTGATGATGAGACCCCCTTTGCTATGAAATCCATAAATAAGTTCTGGTGCACCCAATTACCTTCAGAGTCACCATAATTAGTTAAAATAAAGTCCACCTGTGTGCAATCTAAGTGTCACATGATCTCAGTATATATACACCTGTTCTGAAAGGCCCCAGAGTCTGCAACACCACCAAGCAAGCTGCACAATGAAGACCAAGGAGCTCAGTTGCACAGGAGGAAAGCGCAGCTGATTCAACTGGCATTTGATCAATGGTTGAGTAACGATGTAGCTATAGTGTTGCCCCGTGTTGCTCAATTGGTAGGGCATGGAGCTTGCAACGCCAGTGATGTGGGTTCGATTCCCACCGGGGGCAGTATGAAAAATGTATGCACTCACTAACTGTAAGTCGCTCTGGATAAGAGCATCTACTAAATGACTAAAACATTTTTTTAAATAAACTCGTAGCTATGGAATAGTAATTTTCTGTTATCATATGCAGCATAGTATGGCACTCTAGTGGGAAGACAGCTTGGTACCGTTAAGTCGTTGGTAGTGCATTGTAAATTGTTTGCTTTCCGCGATTGGAAATGCATTTTATTGGCATGAGGAAGTGTTATTACGGTAATTAGCAACTGTTTTGCATTGGATTGTTGGGTATTGTGCATGTAGCGTTGTCATGACTTGCTATTTATGAATTGTCCATGTTTGTAAAGCGGTGCAGTAGCCTGTATTCTTGCTGTGCGTGGCTGCAAATACATTGTGGGTAAATATACTATCGATATTATGATCCTGTGTTATCAGCAAGCGAAAAAATGTGTGCCCCCTTAGTCATTTCTGATGCCCCCCTTGGCGAGTTCATCCTGCCGCCGGGCCTGGCTACGAGTAACCAGCTAAACTACACAAATGATTTTCCAAAAGTCAAGGACCATTAAATGCGCGCAGTGTAAAAGCATGAAGTAGGCTACAAAGACCCGTTATAAAAATGATTAAATTAATCAAAACTCACCTGATTCATTGTAGAAACGTGTGTTTATGGTCGATTGCAGAGTTCAGGCGAAGTTAACTAGATGTGTATCTCTAGTCTACGGACCTTTTAGATCAGGGAGGTAGAGGACCGAGACGTTATATTTCAACATGTGACTCTCTGCCTAAAGTCGCAAGACAAAATGGAGAATAGAGAACATGTGACTCCAACTTCACTTCCGTTCGACTGAAAATGGGACTTCCGCCAACATACAAATAATACTCCAGTCGTAGGAAGCCTTCTGCTTTTAGTAACTCATTTTCTAAAGTTAACGCAGTTTCTCTGGACCCCGCAAGGTTGGACTTTGGGCCTCTATATATAAATTACATTGAATGTTTCAGCCAGATATCCACTCACAAACCGATCGCTGTACATCGTGCTGAAAATAGAGACATGTCTATGCGGCTGCATGCCTAATTAATCGATGATAGTGTTTCCTGTGGTGCAAGAGCATGTAAAGCTTTGCTTTAGCTAATGGATAAAGGTTTATTGGTAGGCCTCTATTTGCTCGTCATTTTCTCATGTTAAACAATTTAGTAATTTAGCAGACGCTCTTATCCAGAGCGACTTACAGTTAGTGAGTGAATATGTTTTATTTTATTTTTTCATACTGGCCCCCGTGGGAATCGAACCCACAACCCTGCCGTTGCAAACGCCATGCTCTACCAGCTGAGCTACACGGGGCCTAACATTTCACGAAATCTATACACGGTGTCGTAATGCTGCAATTTTATAGCCTGCTGGCTGGTGGTAATAATGTCATTTATTGTTCAGTAATTAAAACTGGACATTCAAACATTGCAGATTTTAAAATAAATTATCCATGCATACTAATCAGCTACCAATTGATGTTTTAAAATAATATACAACTGTCCTGTAGCTGCTACCCTGAACCTGCATGACATGAACCCTCCTCGTACTCTCTCCAAGCTTGGATAGAACGCTGTTGTGCGTAAAACTATTTAAATTAAATACAGAAATATCTAATTTACATACACTACCGGTCAAAAGTTTTATAACACCTACTCATTCAAGGGTTTTTCACAATTTGTACTATGTTCTACATTGTAGAATAATAGTGAAGACATCAAAACTATGTAATAACACATATGGAATCATGTAGCAACCCAAAAATGTATTTGTATTCATTAGGGATACCCATTAGCTTCTCCCAAGGCAGCAGCTACTCTTCCTGGGGTCCCAAACATATTTGTGATTCTTCAAATAGCCACCCTTTGCCTTGATGACAGCTTTGCACAAGCTTGGCATTCTCTCAACCGCTTCATGAGGTAGTCACCTGGAATGCATTTCATATAAACAGGTGTGCCTTCTTAAAATGTTAATTTGTGGAATTTCTTTCCTTCTTGATGCGTTTAATTAGGGTTTTTTAATAAAGGTAAGGGGGGTGGGTATACAGAAGATGGGCTCTATTTGGTAAAAGACCAAGTCCATATTATGGCAAGAACAGCTCATTAAAATGCAAATCAATTTATAACATTTTGACATGCATGTTTCTGGATTTTTTGTTGTTGTTACTCTGTCTCTCACTGTTCAAATAAACCTACCATTAAAATTATAGACTGATCATTTCTTTGTCAGTGGGCAAACGTACAAAATCAGCAGGGGATCAAATACTTTTTTTCCCTCACTGTAAGTATTCAGACCCTTTACTCAATACTTTATTGAAGCACCTTTGGCAGCGATTACAGCCTTATTGGGTATGATGCTACAAGCTTGGCACACCTGTATTTGGGGAGTTTCTCCCATTCTTCTCTGCAGATCCTCTCAAGCTCTGTCAGGTTGGATGGGGAGCGTCGCTGCACAACTATTTTCAGGTCTCTCCAGAGATGTTTGATCGAGTTCAAGTCCGGGCTCTGGCTGGGCCACTCAAGGACATTCAGAGACTTGTCCCAAAGCCACTCCTGCGTTATATTGGCTGTGTGCTTAGGGTCGTTGTCCTGTTAGAAGGTGAATCTTTGCCCCATTGAGGTGCAGAGCGCTCTGGAGCATGTTTTCATCAAGGATCTCTCTGTACTTTTCTCAGTTCATCTTTCCTTCGATCCTGAATAGTCTCCAAGTCCCTGTCGCTTAAATATATCCCCACAGCATGATGTTGCCACCACCATGCTTCACCGTAGAGATGATGACAGGTTTCTTCCAGACGTGACACCTGGCATTCAGGCAAAGAGTTCAATCTTGGTTTCATCAGACCAGAGAATCTTGTTTCTCATGGTCTGAGAATCTTTTAGGGGCCTTTTGGCAAACTCCAAGCGGGATGTCGTGCTTTTTACTGAGGAGTGGTTTCCGTCTGGCCACTCTACCATAAAGGCCTGATTGATCGAGTGCTACGGAGATTATTGTCCTTCTGGAAGGTTCTCCCATCTCCACAGAGGAACTCTGGAGCTCTGTCAGAGTGACCATTGGGTTCTTGTTCACCTCCCAGACCAAGGCCCTTCTCCCCCGATTGTTTAGTTTGGCCGGGCGGCCAGCTCTAGGAAGAGCCTTGGTGGTTCCAAACGTCTTCCTTATAAGAAGGATGTTGGCCACTGTGTTCTTGGGGACCTTCACTGCTGCAGAAATGTTTTGGTACACTTCCCCAGATCTGTGCCGTGACACAATCCTGTCTAGGAGCTCTAAGGATCATTCCTTCGACCTCATGGCTTGGTTTTTTCTCTGACATGCACCTTCAACTGTGGGACCTTTTATAGACAGGTGTGTGCCTTTCCAAATCATGTCCAATGAATTGAATTTACCACAGGTAAGTTGTAAAAACTTCTCAAGGATGATCAATGGAAACATGATGCATCTCAGCTCAATTTCAAGTCTCAGAGCAAATGGTCTGTTTTTTATTTTTAATACATTTGCAAAATTATCTAAAAACCTGTTTTCGCATTGTCATGTAAGGAGTATTGTGTGTAGATTGATGAGGGGAAAAATATTTTTTATCCATTTTAGAATCAGGCTGTTAAGTAACAAAATATGTAAAAGGTCAAGGGGTCTGAAAGTAGCAGAGCGAGGCCCGCATTCAGCAACGTCACGTGATACGTGTTTGAAGCTGTTTCAGTACAGCACTACAGGGAGAGAGGGCACTCCACTGGACTAGTTTCATAGTATGGAATCACTTCAGAGTTTCTGGATTTTGGGTAAACGCCTCCTTTAAAGCATCATTGAGAAATAATTAATTGAAGTTGGAACATTTGTAGACTAGCGGTAAAGAGTGTTGGACCAGTAACCTAAAGGTCACTGGTTCGAATCCCCACGCCCGCAAGGTGGAAAGGTCTGCCGTTCTACACTTGAGCAAAGCAGTTATCCCCCAACAACAACTGCTCCCCAGACGCTGATGACGTGGAACGTCGATTAAGGCAGCCCCCGCACCTCTCTGATTCAGAGGTGTTGGGTTTAATGAGGGAAGACACATTTAGGGTGAATGCATTCAGCTGTGACTGACTAAATATCCCTTTTCCTTTCCCTTTTCATCCCAGTCCTCCTTTAAGACTCCATGTTTCATCATTAGATGCTCCAGTCCTCCTTTAAGACTCCATAATGTTTCATCATTAGATGCTACAGTCCTCCTTTAAGACTCCATAATGTTTCATCATTAGATGCTACAGTCCTCCTTTAAGACTCCATAATGTTTCGTCATCAGATGCTACAGTCCTCCTTTAAGACTCCATAATGTTTCATCATTAGATGCTACAGTCCTCCTTTAAGACTCCATAATGTTTCATCATTAGATGCTACAGTCCTCCTTTAAGACTCCATAATGTTTCGTCATCAGATGCTACAGGCCTCCTTTAAGACTCCATAATGTTTCATCATCAGATGCTACAGTCCTCCTTTAAGACTCCATAATGTTTCATCATTAGATGCTACAGTCCTCCTTTAAGACTCAAAATTGAACTCATTTAAGGAAGGCCCCAAAAAATTGCCAAGGACTCCAGCCACCCAAGTCATACACTGTTCTCTCTGCTGCCGCACGACGAAGCGGTCTAGGTCTAGGTAAAAGTCTAGGTAAAAAAGGCGTCTTAACAGCTTCTACCTCTAAGCCATAAGACTCTTGAAGGTTTTATATAGTCTATTGGTTTCTCTCTTTTCATTGGCAGAATCCTTTTTCAGTGTTATGATATTCATAACATCCATATCCACCAGTCTATCTTCATGTCAACTAACAGAACTCTGCTGGTTGTCCTGGTAACAAATACCAGTCTATCTTCATGTCAACTAACAGAACTCTGCTGGTTGTCCTGGTAACAAATACCAGTGGGCAGATCTATTTTATTTGTTCAAACTAAACGACAGCACTTACTTTGATGAGTCAAATCTGCTCCTTTCTTCTCTTCTCCTCCTCTCACAGTTTCCACTCAGCCCCGTTGTTTTCCTGCAGTCCACCAGCCGCACAGACAACCTCTTCAGACCCAGCAGTAAGGTGCTACAGGGAGAGGTATGACACGGGGACTCTGGGAGGGAGGAAGGGCTAGCGTTGTCCTGGTAACCATATAGAGGGGACACAGACACATATCATTATGGATGCTGATGTCACTGTTGTCATAAAGTGCTTTACAGAAACCCAGCCCCCCGATGGAGCAAGCTGTATGCTAGACCAGACCAAGCTGTACCATCTGGTGTTCTGATCTGGAGAGACTCTTCTCTGCCTCGTCAGCATCAGGATGTTGTTGAGGCTCCCCAGAGGATCCATGATAGTCATGTCTCTCTCCTGTGTGAACGAGAACATCAAACAGATGGTAAACTTATGATCTATTACAATCATAGTCTTACAAGAGGCATGAATATGTCTAAAACAGGGCTTTAAATTGTCGCTTTCATTGTGCATTTATGAAATATTGTTTGATGCAAATGTAAAAGGGTCTTTCCACGAAATGGGTGCCCTTTGATATTTTAAATAGAAATTATGCACCAGTATTGAATTTTAAAAGCCTGTTATATTAGATGAAGTACACTTTAATGTAGACCAACATGGATAATTCAATAAATCTAATTTAAAAGTCCAAAAATATATGTACCAATTGCAGATTGCCCCTTAAACAATTCCTACAGTACTGAACAACATATTTAAGTGTAGAACTTCAGCAGAATGCCCCTTTAAAACCACACATTAGTTCAAGAACTGCATAGTTTTAAAGACAGTATTCACTGGTGTTAATCGGATCTTCAGTCTCCTCCTCCTTTTTCACTCCCAAACAACTTCCTCCTTCTTTTTTTATTGAGATAGCCTCCTCTTTCTCTTTTACTCCAAAAGGTTTTCCTCTCTTCTTTCACTACATTCTCTTCTTTCAATGTTATGGCATCTTCCTCCTTTTTGATTCTGAAAGCTTTTACCTCCTCCTCTTCCACTCTGACAACCTCTTTCCATCTTCCCTCTTTCACTGTAATATCACCCTCCTCTTCTTTCAATGTGATAGCCTCCTCTTCCTCCTTTTTCATTCTGAAAGCTTCTTCCTCTCCTTTCACCAGAGCTTCTCTCTTCGTCTAGTTTTAGTGAGCTCAAGCTCCGGGCGATTAACCTAGTGCAGTATCAATTTAACACATTTGATAATTTAACAAGCAATTACGTTTTAAATGAACTAGTAGACACGTAAACATAATTATGTTCTAAACACTAAGAATTAAATACAAAAGATTGGTCTTAAGAGCTTCAATGTTTCGGTTTTTATGTTCGCTAACAAACTACCGCCTGGTTGAATCAGCAGCCTTTTGTCTGCTGTTGAAGAAGCCTCCCGTCCCGTCCACTAGATTATACGTCACGCAAGAAGCATCACCTGAAAGTCTCACATCGCCATCTGCTGACTGGAGTGGGTAACGCAGATTGGAGAAAAAAAAATCTAGCAATGTCATGAGAAGTAATTTAAAAACAACCATATGTTATGTTTAATTTCCTCCAGGGCAGTTACTTCTTACAGCCAATACTTTCCTCCAGGGCTGACCTGCCCATTAGGCAGGATTAGGCGACAGATTGACGAGGGTGTCTTATTCCAAGCTGTGTAGCTGTTAGCGATGATGCTAATGACAACCATCTTTTGGTTAATGAAAAGCTTTCCCAAAAACCTTGTCAATTAAATGTTAACTACAAAGTAGTCTATGCCTACCTTGCAGAATGACATCATGATTATTTGCATCAATCCAGTTGTGATTTGTTCAGCAAACTCTGCAATCACATGTGCAACAGAGACACCACTAACCAAGCAAGGCTCTCGCTGGTGCCTCTTGAATTAAAGGTATCTACACCCAAAAATGAAAATGTCAAAAGTGGTCTCCTGATGTGGTTTAAGTATTGTTGTGGACTCAAATGTTTGTTGTTTTTCTATTAACAGTGTGATTTTGAGAGCGAAAAACTGAAAAAACAGGGGACAAATCAGAAACCTGGGAAAAACGACACAGAGAAAATTTTAAAAGAAAACAACGTAATTAGGTAAAACATTTTAACAGATTTGGTAGGGCCCTAAATATTCTATCCATTTTCTCTCATTACTGGATTATCTAGGGATAGTGTAGAGTAACAGCTGTATCCCTGCAGTGACCTTTAACCTCCCTGCCCCTCAATACTTCTTCCATTGGATCAAAGCTTCAGCCAGGTAGGATACATGATAGTGGCAACACATGGAGCTGGGTTGGATATAGTCATGGTAGGATACATGATAGTGGCAACAAATGGAGTAGGGTTGGATATAGTCATGGTAGGATACATGGTAGTGTGCAACACATGGAGTTGGGTTGGATATAGTCATGGTAGGATACATGGTAGTGGCAACACATGGAGCTGGGTTGGATATAGTCATGGTAGGATACATGGTAGTGGCAAACACATGGAGTTTGGGTTGGATATAGTCATGGTAGGGATACATGATAGTGGCAACACATGGAGCTGGGTTGGATATAGTCATGGTAGGATACATGATAGTGGCAACACATGGAGTTGGGTTGGATATAGTCATGGTAGGATACATGATAGTGGCAACACATGGAGTTGGGTTTGGATATAGTCATGGTAGGATACATGATAGTGTCAACACATGGAGTTGGGTTGGATATAGTCATGGTAGGATACATGGTAGTGGCAACAAATGGAGTTGGGTTGGATATTGTAATGGTAAGCTACGGTATTTCATACAATATACTATTTTGACTGCAATTGTGTTGGTTATTGTTACTAAGGGCAGCATTTATTCCAGTTCAAAATAGTTTTCCAAATTGTGCT
>CM072244.1:34651634-34697256 GCA_036851935.1 Coregonus suidteri | reverse complement strand
CAACTGTTGCGTTACGTAGCAAACGTGCTCTTGGCACGTGCACTGTAACCAACAGCTCACAGATACAGTGCGGGTAGGCTACCTACATGATGAGATTATTATGGATAAGAGCGATATTATTTTATATGTCAAATGGCAACCAAGCATCGATCATCATGTCACCAGAATTAGACCAGAAAAATGTATTGGAACGGAGCATCAAGTTCATCACGTGCACTTTCACCACCATGTGAAGTTCATAACTTATTTCATCTGTAGTGTAATAAACTGCATGGGTTCCCAAGTCGTAGTGGGAGGACCACACAACATATCATCGCATGACTCCAAGTTAATTTCGATATGATGGTTATTATATCAATATTTGCCATTTCTCGCTTATACATTTTTACTGACACAAAAAAAGACCCCACCATGTAAAACGACCGAACAAAGTGTCTGTCGTCATTTATACAATTGTACCCGCATATCCTGTTTCCATCAGCCCCGTCATTACTTTTGAAATGGTTGGATCAACATCCACCTTTCATGATATGGATGAAGCCTGATTTGGAATGTCTCAGTAGTTCTATCTGGCTCCGTAGTATTCCCCTCTGATAATCAAGTGATATTTACATGTGATGCATTTGCTCCATTGTTTACATTTAAGTTGGTGGTGGGCCGCTCTGATGATTTATATCTTACAGATTGGGGCTTTAAAGGAATAGTATGGTGACATCTTAGTGTGGCTTGAAATAAATAGGATTATTAATCAAAAACTCCTATAGCAACAATACACTGAGGCTTTGACATCAAGAAGAGAACTGGCTGATGGGTGGTGGTGCTACTCTATAGGTAAGGCTGTCCAGTCCAATATGAATGTTCAATACACACAATAGGTTGATCGGTAGCCAGTTAGCTAGCTGTCCAGTCCAATATGAATGTTCATACACACAATAGGTTGATTGGTAGCCAGTTAGCTAACTGTCCAGTCCAACATTTTTATTTGTATTTATTAAACCAAACACTGCATTCCACAGTAAGAACATCATACCAAAGGTCAAGCATGGTGGTGGTGGTGTGATGGTTTGGGGATGCTTTGCTGCCTCAGGACCTGGACGACTTGCCTTAATAGAAGGAACCATGAATTCTGCTCTGTATCAGAGAATTCTACAGGAGAATGTCAGACCATCCGTCTGTGAACTGAAGCTGAAGAGCAGCTGGGTCATGCAGCAAGACAATGATCCAAAACACACAATCAAGTCTACATGATAATAGCTAAAAAGCAACAAATTGGAAGTTTTGGAATGGCCTAGTCAAAGTCCAGACCTAATCCCAATTGAGATGTTGTGGCAGGACTTGAAACGAGCAGTTCATCCTTGAAAACCCACACGTCACTGAGTTTAAAGCAGTTCTGCATGGAAAAGTGGGCCAAAATTCCTCCACAGCGACGTGAGAGACAGTTCAACAACAGGAAGCATTTGGTTGGAGTCATTGCAGCTAAAGGTGGCACAACCAGTTATTGAGTGTATGGGGGAAATTACTTTTTCACACAGGGGAATTGGGTGTTGCATAACTTTGTTTATGAAATAAATATGTAATTGTTGTGTTATTTGTTCACTTATGTTCCCTTTATCTAATATTAGGTTTTGGTTGAAGATCTGATAACATTCAGTATCACAAATATGCAAAAGTAGAGAAAATTAGAAAGGGGACAAATACTTTTTCATAGCACTGTAGGTCACGCCTTGCTTTTGGTCATGTGTTCTCTTATAGGTCAATAATTGTAATTAGAATATAGCAATTATGCTCTCTCCTCAATCACTAACAGTGCCTTCGGAAAGTATTCAGACCCCTTGACTTTTTCCACATTTTGTTACCTTACAGCCTTATTCTAAAATAGATTAAATAAAACAATTTCCTCAGCAATCTACACACAATACCCCATAATGCCAAAACGAAAACAGGCTTTTAGAAATTTTTGAAAATGTATTAAAAAGAAACAACAGAAATACCTTATTTACTTAAGTATTCAGACCCTTTTCTATGAGACTTGAAATTGAGGTCAGGTGCATCCTGTTTCCATTGATCATCCTTGAGATGTTTCTACAACTTGATTGGAGTCCACCTGTGGTAAATTCAATTGATTGGACATGATTTGGAAAGGCACACACCTGTCTATATATATTTTTTGTGGTCTATATTCTGTTAATAATTTATTCCTTCGTAAACAGAAACATATGTTTCAAAGAGACTTGGGTGTCCAAGTTGTTAATAATTTTGTTTACATACAGTTCCCCTGTGTGCAAGGGCCCCCCTAGATTCACAACTTCTTGACCCTTAACATTCCCACCCAAGGGGAGAGATATAGTGATAGTGAGAGAGACAGAGAGAGACAGAGAGAGAGAGACAGAGGGAGAGAGACAGAGAGAGGGAGCGACAGAGGGAGAGAGAGATGTAATTCATTGAAGGTAAATTACATTTTCTTTCAAACCTTTTATTATCTTCAAAACATTTAGTACAGACATTTAAACATACATATTACAATTATTAAAGTTTACTATGTAATATTAAATATTAATGTTTTATTACTAAAGATCTTTATATAGATCATACATGTTATTACTACACAATACTACACAATACATGTTTTCTTTTTTTGGGAAAGTGTTTTTAATTCCTTTCTTAGAAAAAATGTATAATGAGCATGGTCCTTGTCTGCTTGTAACCCCCACGAGTTGTCTGTGGTTTCTCTCTCTGGAGGTTTCGTCTCTCTCGTAGTGTTCACAGGACTAGCCTCAGACTTACTTATACTCAGGCAGACCTACCCTGAAAGGACTTGTTCCTGTTCATTCTACAAGGGGTCACAAGCTCACTACACAGCAGTTCCACAAGTTCACTACAAAACCTACCAACTGTTCGAACAGTTCAAACTCAGGCCTTCAAACACATTTCTTTAAGTTCAACAAGGTCACTACACGCCACATCAATGACCAGCCCATTTTCTTTTTATTTCAAACATGTTTTACTTCAAAGGAACAGCTGCACTGTAAAGTTAGATAATCACACACTAAATATGGTGAGAACATCCAGAGAGGATGTCATTAACAGGTCAACGAGAGAACAACCAAAGGACACAGAAAAACACATCAATCACTTTGACAGCAACCATCTACTATATTCTCTCACACAAACAATACCCCACTGGGCAAAAACTGGTTGAATCAATGTTGTTTCCACGTCATTTCAACCCAAACAATCTGCAGTGGGGAAAAAAAGTATTTAGTCAGCCACCAATTGTGCAAGTTCTCCCACTTAAAAAGATGAGAGAGGCCTGTAATTTTCATCATAGGTACACGTCAACTATGACAGACAAATTGAGAAAAAAAAATCCAGAAAATCACATTGTAGGATTTTTTATGAATTTATTTGCAAATTATGGTGGAAAATAAGTATTTGGTCAATAACAAAAGTTTCTCAATACTTTGTTATATACCCTTTGTTGGCAATGACACAGGTCAAACGTTTTCTGTAAGTCTTCACAAGGTTTTCACCCACTGTTGCTGGTATTTTGGCCCATTCCTCCATGCAGATCTCCTCTAGAGCAGTGATGTTTTGGGGCTGTCGCTGGGCAACACGGACTTTCAACTCCCTCCAAAGATTTTCTATGGGGTTGAGATCTGGAGACTGGCTAGGCCACTCCAGGACCTTGAAATGCTTCTTACGAAGCCACTCCTTCGTTGCCCGGGCGGTGTGTTTGGGATCATTGTCATGCTGAAAGACCCAGCCACGTTTCATCTTCAATGCCCTTGCTGATGGAAGGAGGTTTTCACTCAAAATCCCACGATACATGGCCCCATTCATTCTTTCCTTTTCACGGATCAGTTGTCCTGGTCCCTTTGCAGAAAAACAGCCCCAAAGCATGATGTTTCCACCCCCATGCTTCACAGTAGGTATGGTGTTCTTTGGATGCAACTCAGCATTCTTTGTCCTCCAAACACGACGAGTTGAGTTTTTACCAAAAAGTTATATTTTGGTTTCATCTGACCATATGACATTCTCCCAATCCTCTTCTGGATCATCCAAATGCACTCTAGCAAACTTCAGACGGGCCTGGACATGTACTGGCTTAAGCAGGGGGACACGTCTGGCACTGCAGGATTTGAGTCCCTGGCGGCGTAGTGTGTTACTGATGGTAGGCCTTGTTACTTTGGTCCCAGCTCTCTGCAGGTCATTCACTAGGTCCCCCCTTGTGGTTCTGGGATTTTTGCTCACCGTTCTTGTGATCATTTTGACCCCACGGGGTGAGATCTTGCATGGAGCCCCAGATCGAGGGAGATTATCAGTGGTCTTGTATGTCTTCCATTTCCTAATAATTGCTCCCACAGTTGATTTCTTCAAACCAAGCTGCTTACCAATTGCAGATTCAGTCTTCCCAGCCTGGTGCAGGTCTACAATTTTGTTTCTGGTGTCCTTTGACAGCTCTTTGGTCTTGGCCATAGTGGAGTTTTGAGTGTGACTGTTTGAGGTTGTGGACAGGTGTCTTTTATACCGATAACAAGTTCAAACAGGTGCCATTAATACAGGTAACGAGTGGAGGACAGAGGAGCCTCTTAAAGAATAAGTTACAGGTCTTTGAGAGCCAGAAATCTTGCTTGTTTGTAGGTGACCAAATACTTATTTTCCACCATAATTTGCAAATAAATTCATTAAAAATCCTACAATGTAATTTTCTCCTCAATTTGTCTGTCATAGTTGACATGTACCTATGATGAAAATTACAGGCCTCTCTCATCTTTTTAAGTGGGAGAACTTGCACAATTGGTGGCTGACTAAATTCTTTTTTTCCCCCACTGTATGTGAAGACCTTTGCAAAAAGTCATCAATGTAAGGGCATTTTCGTCTTTTTTTCACCCAACTTTTAACCTAAATTCAATGTGTGTGTCTTTGTGTGTGTGTGTGTGTGTGTGTCTTTGTGTGTGTGTCTTTGTGTGTGTGTGTGTGTCTTTGTTTGTGTGTGTCTTTGTGTGTGTGTCTTTGTGTGTGTGTGTGTGTGTCTTTGTTTGTGTGTGTCTTTGTGTGTGTGTCTTTGTGTGTGTCTTTTTGTGTGTGTCTTTGTGTGTGTGTGTGTGTCTTTGTGTGTGTGTTTGTGTCTTTGTGTGTGTGTCTTTGTTTGTGTGTGTCTTTGTGTGTGTGTCTTTGTGTGTGTGTGTGTGTGTGTGTGTGTCTTTGTATGTGTGTCTTTGTGTGTGTGTGTGTGTGTGTGTGTCTTTTTGTGTGTGTGTGTGTGTGTGTCTTTGTGTGTGTGTCTTTGTGTGTGTGTGTGTCTTTGTGTGTGTGTGTGTCTTTGTGTGTGTGTCTTTTTTGTGTGTGTGTCTTTGTATGTGTGTCTTTGTGTGTGTGTGTGTGTTTTTGTGTGTGTGTGTGTGTGTGTCTTTGTGTGTGTGTGTGTAAGCTTGGGTGTTGCTCAATCCACTCAGAAATTAACTTAAATAGTGTAGATCAGTGATAATACTGACAGCTAGGTACAGCCAAGCCTCCCTTTTTGATTGGCAATTTGAGTTTTTCTAATTTAATTTGAGGTCGCATGTTGTACCAAATAAATATTGACATTGCTCTGTGAATTTGTTTTAAAGAACTTCTCAGTGATATGATTGGAGATCATCTGCAAAGGATATAACAACCGGGGGAGTACATTCCTTTTAATTACCGCATTATTTCTAACCAATAAAGTCGCAACGATGATCATCTAATCAGATCATCCTTAATCTACTGACTACTACTCTTTCTACTGTATGGGGCTGCATGTCCTTAATCTACTGACTACTACTCTTTCTACTGTATGGGGCTGCATGTCCTTAATCTACTGACCACTACTCTTTCTACTGTATGGGGCTGCATGTCCTTAATCTACTGACTACTACTCTTTCTACTGTATGGGGCTGCATGTCCTTAATCTACTGACTACTACTCTTTCTACTGTATGGGGCTGCATGTCCTTAATCTACTGACTACTACTCTTTCTACTGTATGGGGCTGCATGTCCTTAATCTACTGACTACTACTCTTTCTACTGTATGGGGCTGCATGTCCTTAATCTATTGACTACTACTCTTTCTACTGTATGGGCTGCATGTCCTTAATCTATTGACTACTACTCTTTCTACTGTATGGGGCTGCATGTCCTTAATCTATTGACTACTACTCTTTCTACTGTATGGGGCTGCATGTCCTTAATCTACTGACTACTACTCTTTCTACTGTATGGGGCTGCATGTCCTTAATCTATTGACTACTACTCTTTCTACTGTATGGGGCTGCATGTCCTTAATCTATTGACTACTACTCTTTCTACTGTATGGGGCTGCATGTCCTTAATCTATTGACTACTACTCTTTCTACTGTATGGGGCTGCATGTCCTAATCTACTGACTACTACTCTTTCTACTGTATGGGGCTGCATGTCCTTAATCTATTGACTACTACTCTTTCTACTGTATGGGGCTGCATGTCCTTAATCTATTGACTACTACTCTTTCTACTGTATGGGGCTGCATGATTTATGGAAGATGACATCCAACAGTTCCAATATAATGAGTGAAGTATTTTGCAAAACTATTTTGAACTGGAATAAATGCTGCCCTTAGTAACAATAACCAACACAATTGCAGTCAAAATAGTATATTGTATGAAATATTGTAGCTTACCACGACTACATCAACCCAACTCCATGTGTTTGCCATTATCATGTATTCTACCATTACAATATCCAACCCAACTCCATTTGTTGCCACTATCATGTATCCTACCTGGCTGAAGCTTTGATCCAATGGAAGAAGTATTGATGGGCAGGGAGGTTAAAGGTCACTGCAGGGATACAGCTGTTAATCTACACTATCCCTAGATAATCCAGTAATGAGAGAAAATGGATAGAATATTTAGGGCCTTATCAAAACTGTAAAATGTTTTACCTAATTACATTGTTTGTTTGTTTGAACGTTTTCTCCGTGTACTTTTTCCAGGTATCTGATTTGTCCCTGTTCTTCTGTTTTTCGCTCTCAAAATCACACTGTTAATAGAAAAACAACAACATTCTAAGTCCACAAACAATACTTAAACCACATCAGGAGACCACTTTTGACGTTTTCATTTTTGGGTGTAGATACCCTTTAATTCAAGAGGCACCAGCAAGAGCCTTGCTTGGTTAGTGGTGTCTCTGTTGCACAAGTGATTGCAGAGTTTGCTGAACAAATCACAACTGGATTGATGCAAATAATCATGATATCATTCTGCCAGGTAGGCACAGACTACTTTGTAGTTAACATTTAATTGACAAGGTTTTTGGGAAAGCTTTTCCATCAACCAGAAGATGGTTGTCATTAGCATCATCGCTAACAGCTACACAGCTTGGAATAAGACACCCTCGTCAATCTGTCACCCAATCTTGCCTAATGGGCAGGTCAGCCCTGGAGGAAAGTATTGGCTGTAAGAAGTAACTGCCCTGGAGGAAAGTATTGGCTGTAACAAGTAACTGCCCTGGATGAAAGTATTGGCTGTAAGAAATAACAGAAAACATAACATCTGGTTGTTTTTTAAATTACTTTTCATGACATTGCTAGATTTATTTTCCCATCTGCGTTACCCACTCCAGTCAGCAGATGGCGATGTGAGACTTTCAGGTGATGCTTCTTTCGTGACGTATATTCTAGTGGCCGGGACGGGAGGCCCTCTTCAACAGCGACAAAATACTACTGGTTCAAACAGGCGGTAGTTTGCTAGCGAACATAAAACCGAAACATTGAAGCTCTTAAGACCAATCTTGCGTATTTAATCGTAGTGTTTATAACATAATTATGTTTACGTGTCTACTAGTTCATTTAAACATAATTTGCTTGTTAAATGAGCAAATGTGTTAAATTGATACTGCACTAGGTTAATCGCCCGGAGCTTGAGCTCACTAAACCAGACGGAGAAAGAAGCTCTGGTGAAAGGAGAGAAAGAAGCTTTCAGAATGAAAAAGGAGGAAGAGGAGGCTATCACATTGAAAGAAGAAGAGGATGATATTACAGTGAAAGAGGAAGATGGGAAAGAGGTTGTCAGAGTGGAAGAGGAGAAGGTAAAAGCTTTCAGAATCAAAAAAGAGGAAGATGCCATAACATTGAAAGAAGAAGAGAATGTAGTAAAAGAAGAGGAAGAACCTTTTGGAGTAAAAGAGGAAGAGGAGGCTATCTCAATAAAAGAGGAGGAAGACGTTTTGGGAGTGAAAAAGGAGGAGGAGGAGACTGAAGATCCGATTAACACCAGTGAGTATTGTCTTTAAAACAGGGGCACAAACTATGCAGTTCTTGAACTAATGTGGGGTTTTAAAGGGACATTCTACTGAAGTTCTATACTTGAATATGTTGTTCAGTACTGTAGGAATTGTTTAAGGGGCAATCTGCAATTGGTACATATATTTTAAATTAGATTTATTGAATTCTCCATGTGGTCTACATTAAAGTGCACTTCATCTAATATAACAGGCTTTTAAAATTCAATATTGGTGCTTAATTTCTATTTAAAATATCAAAGGGCATCCATTTTGTGGAAAGACCCTTTTACATTTGCATCAAACATGATTTTATAAAAGCACAATGAAAGTGGCAATTTAAGGCCCTGTTTAGACACATTCATGCCTCTTGTAAGACCCTGTGATTATAACAGATCATAAGTTTACCATCTGTTTGATGTTCTCGTTCACACAGGAGAGAGTCATGACTATCATGGATCCTCTGGGGAGCCTCAACAACATCCTGATGCTGACGAGGCAGAGAAGAGTCTTTCCAGATCAGAACACCAGATGGTACAGCTTGGTCTGGTCTAGCATACAGCTTGCTCTGTCGGGGTCTGGGCTGGGTTTCTGTAAAGCACTTTATGACAACAGTGACATCAGCATTCATAATTATATGTGTCTGTGTCCCCTCTATATGGTTACCAGGACAACGCTAGCCCTTCCGCCCTCCCAGAGTCCCTATGTCGTACCTCTCCCAGTAGCACCTTATTGCTGGGTCTGAAGAGGTTGTCTGTGCGGCTGGTGGACTGCAGGAAAACAACGGGGCTGAGTGGAACTGTGAGAGAAGGAGAAGAGAAGAAAGGAGCAGATCTGACTCATCAAAGTAAGTGCTGTAGTTTAGTTTGAACAAATAAAATAGTATATTTCCACCACAGTAGACAGTTCTGTGAATTGACATGAAGACAGACTGGTATATTTCCACCACAGTAGACAGTTCTGTTAGTTGACATGAAGATGTAGATAGATGGTATATTTCCACCACAGTAGACAGTTCTGTTAGTTGACATGAAGATAGACTGGTGGATATGGATGTTATGAATATCATAACACTGAAAAAGGATTCTGCCAATGAAAAGAGAGAAACCAATAGACTATATAAAACCTTGATGAAAGTTAGATTTAGAGAGAATGTTTCAAGATGATCCAATGTGAGTCATAATGAGTCTTATGGCTTGGGGGTAGAATCTGTTAAGACACCTTTTTTACCTAGACTTGGCGCTCTGGTACCGCTTGCCATGCGGTAGCAGAGAGAACAGTCTATGACTAGGGTGGCTGGAGTCCTTTGCAATGTTTTGGGCCTTCCTGTGACACCGCCTGGAATAGCGGTCCTGGATGGCAGGAAGCTTGGCCTCAGTGATGTACTGGATCAAACGCACTACCCTCTGTCGTGCCTTGCAGTCAGAGGCCGAGCAGTTGCCGTACCAGGCGGTGATGCAACCAGGCAGGATGCTCTCAATGGTGCAGCTGGATAACTTTTTGAGGATCTGAGGACCCGTGCCAAATCTTTTCAGTCTCTTGAGGGGGAGTAGGCGTTGTCGTGCCCTCTTCACGACTGTCTTGGTGTGTTTGTACCATTATAGTTTTTTGGTGATGTGGACACCAAGGAACTTGAAGCTCTCAACCTGCTCCACAACAGCCTCGTCGATGAGAATGGGGGTGTGCTCAGTCCTCCTTTTTCTGTAGTCCACAATCATCTCCTTTGTCTTGGTCACGTTGAGGGAGAGGTTGTTATCCTGGCACCACACTGGCAGGTCTCTGACCTCCTCCCTATAGGCTGTCTCATTGTTGTCAGTGATCAGGCCTACCACTGTTGTGTTGTCGGCAAAATTAATGATGGTGTTGAAGTCGTGCTTGGCCATATAATCATGGGTGAACAGGGAGTACAGGAGGGGACTGAGCACGCACCCCTGAGGGGCCCTTGTGTTGAGAATCAGCATGGCAGATGTGTTGTTACCTACCCTTACCACCTGGGGGCAGCCCATCAGAAAGTCCTGGATCCAGTTGCAGAGGGAGGTGTTTAGTCCCAGGTTCCTTAGCTTAGTGATGAGCTTTGAGGGCACTATGGTGTTGAAAGGTAAGCTGTAGTCAATGAATAGCATTCTCACGTAGGTGTTCCTTTTGTCCAGGTGGGAAAGGACAGTGTGGAGTGCAATAGAGATTGCACCATCTGTGGATGTCAGTGAAGACACTTGCCAGTTGGTCAGCGCATGCTCGGAGTATACGTCCTGGTAATCCATCTGGCCCTGCGGTCTTGTGAATGTTGACCTGTTTAAATGTCTTACTCACATCGGCTGCGGAGAGCGTGATCACACAATCGTCCGGAACAGCTGATGCTCTCATGCATGTGTTGCTTGCCTCGAAGTGAGCTTATAAGTCATTTAGCTCGTCTGATAGGCTTGTGTCACTGGGCAGCTCGCGGCTGTGCTTCCTTTTGTAGTCCGTAATAGTTTGCAAGCCCTGCAACATCCGACGAGCATCGAAGCCGGGGTTCGGGTCCTGCTCCTTGAAAGCGGAAGCTCTACCCTTTAGCTCAGCTCAGAACTTTACAGCCTGATTCTAAAATTGATAAAAATAATTTTTTCCCTCATCAATCTACACACAATACCCCTTAAGTGACAAAAAAAAACCATTTTTTTTTTTTTTTTTGTGCAAATGTATTACAAATGTAAAACAGATACCTTATTTACAAAAGTATTCATACCCTTTGCAGTGTTTCCATTGGTCATCCTTGAGATGTTTCTACAACTTACCTGTCGTAAATTCAATTGATTGGACATGATTTTGAAAGGCACACACCTGTCTATATAAGTTCCCACAGTTGACAGTGCATGGCAGAGCAAGAACCAAGCCATGAGGTCGAAGGAATGATCCTTACAGCTCCGAGATAGGATTGTGTCACGGCACAGATCTGGGGAAGTGTACCAAAATATTTATGCAGTAGTGAAGGTCCCCAAGAACACAGTGGCCAACATCCTTCTTAAAAGGAAGACGTTTGGAACCACCAAGACTCTTCCTAGTGCTGGCCGCCCAGCCATACTGAGCAATCGGGGGAGAATTGCCTTGGTCAGGGAGGTGACCAAGAACCCAATGGTCACTCTGACAGAGCTCCAGACTTCCTCTGTGGAGATATGAGAACCTTCCAGAAGGACAACCATCTCTGTAGCACTCCATCAATCAGGCCTTTATGGTAGAGTGGCCAGACGGAATCCACTCCTCAGAAAAAAGCACATGACAGCCCGTCAACCTGTCATCATCCCTACGGTGAAGCATGGTGGTGGCAGCATCAAGCTGTGGGGATGTATTTCAGTGGCAGGGACTTGGAGACTAGTCAGGATCGAGGGAAAGATGAACAGAGAAAAGTACAGAGAGATCCTTGATGAAAACCTGCTCCAGAGTGCTCGGCACCTCAGTGGGACAAAGGTTCACCTTCCAACAGGACAATGACCAAAAGCACAAAGCCAAGATAATGCAGGAGTGGCTTCGGGACAAGTCTCTGTATGTCCTTGAGTGGCCCAGCCAGAGCCTGGACTTGAACCAGATCGATCATCTCTGGAGAGACCTGAAAATAGCTGTAAAGCAACGCTCCCCATCCAACCTGACAGAGCTTGAGAGGATCTGCAGAAAAGAAGCGTCATACCCAAGAAGACTCTAGGGTGTAATCGCTGCTAAAGGTGCTTCAAAAAATGTACTGAGTAAAGGGTCTCAATATTTACATAAATGTGACATTTCAGGTTTTCTTTTTGAATAAATGTGCCAAAATTCATATAAACCTGTTTTTGCTTTGACGTTATGGGGTATTGTGTATAGATTGATGAAGGGGAAATTAAAAATAAATCAATTTTAGAATAAGGCTGTAACGTAACAAAATGTGTAAAAAGTCAAGGGGTCTGAATACTTTCCGAATGCACACACCTACTATTCAAGTTTTTTTCTTTATTTTTCTTTACTGTTTTCTACATTGTAGAATAATAGTGAAGACATCAAAACTATGAAATAACACATGTAATCATGTAGTATCCTACAAAGTGTTAAACAAGTCAAAATATATTTTATGAGTTTCTTCAAAGTAGTCACCCTTTGCCTTGATGACAGCTTTGCACACTCTTGGCATTCTCTCAAACAGCTTCATGCGGTAGTCACCTGGCATGCTTTTCCAACAGTCTTGAAGGAGTTCCCACATATGCTGAGCACTTGTTGACTGCTTTTTCCGTCACTCTGCGGTCCAACTCATCCCAAACCATCTCAATTGGGTTGAGGTTGGGGGATTGTGGAGACCAGGTCATCTGATGCAGCACTCCATCCCTCTCCTTCTTGGTAAAATAGCCCTTACACAGCCTGGAGGTGTGTTGGGTCATTGTTCTGTTGAAAAACAAATGATAGTCCCATTTAAGCCCAAACCAGATGGGATGGCGTATTGCTGCAGAATTCTATGGTAGCAATGCTGGTTAAGTGTGCCTTGAATTCTAAATAAATCACAGACAGTGTCACCAGCAAAGCACCCCCACACCATAACACCTCCTCCTCCATGCTTTACAGTGGGAAATACACATGCGATCATCCGTTCACCCACATCGCGTCTCACAAAGACACGGCGGTTGGAACCAAAAATCTCCAATTTGGACTCCAGACCAAAGGACACATTTCCACCGGTCTAATGTCCATTGCTCGTGTTTCTTGGCCCAAGCAAGTCTCTTCTTATTGGTGTCCTTTAGTAGTGGTTTCTTTGCAGCAATTCGACCATGACGGTCTGATTCAAACAGTCTCCTCTGAACAGTTGATGTTGAGATGTGTCTGTTACTTGAACTCTGTGAAGCATTTATTTGGGCGGCAATTTCTGAGGCTGGTAACTCTAATGAACTTATCCTCTGCAGCAGAGGTAACTCTGGGTCTTCCATTCCTGTGGCCGTCCTCATGAGAGCCAGTTTCATCATAGCGCTTGATGGTTTTTGTGACTGCACTTGAAGAAACGTTCAAAGTTCCTGAAATGTTCCGTGTTGACTGACCTTCATGTCTTAAAGTAATGATGGACTGTTGTTTCTCTTTGCTTATTTGAGCTGTTCTTGCCGTAATATGGACTTGGTCTTTTACAAAATAGGGCTGTCTTCTGTATACCCCCCTTACCTTGTCACAACACAACTGATTAGCTCAAACGTATTAAGAAGGAAATCAATTGCACAAATTAACTTTTAAGAAGGCACGCCTGTTAATTGAAATGCATTTGAACCTGGTCATGAACCTGGTTGAGAGAATGCCAAGTGTGTGCAAAGCTGTCATCAAGGCAAAGGGTGGCTCTTTGAAGAATCTCAAATATAAAATATATTTTGATATGTTTAACACTTTCCTGGTTACTACATGATTGTGATGTGTTATTTCATAGTTTTGATATATTCACTATCATTCTACAATGTAGAAAATAGTAAAAATAAAGAAAAACCCTTGAATGAGTCGGTTCTAAAACTTTTGACTGGTAGTGTATATTTATTAAACAAAAATATAAACGTAACATGCAACAATTTCAACGATTTACAGTTCATATAAGCCAGGGCTGCCCAACCCTCTTCCTGTAGGTTTTCAGTCCAACTCTAATTTAGCATATCTGATTCAGCTTGTTAAGGTCTTGTTGAGCAGCTAATAAGTAGAATCAGGTGTGTTAAATTAGAGCTGGACTGATAACCCACAGGACGGTACATCTCCAGGAAGAGGGGGGTTGGGCAGCCTTGATATAAGCAAATCAGTCAATGTAAATAAATTCATTAGGCACTAATCTATGGACTTAGCATGACTGGGCAGGAGCGCAGCCATTGGTGGGCCTGGGAGGGCATAAGCCCACCCACTTGGGAGGCAGGCCCAGCCAATCAGAATACATTTTCCCCCACAAAAGGGCTGTATTACAGAGAGAAATACTCCTCAGTTTCATCAGCTGTCGGGATGGCTGGTCTCAGATGATATGGAGGTCCTGGGCTGGCGTTGTTATACGTTGTCTGCGGTTGTGAGGCCGGTTGGATGTACTGCCAAATTCTCTAAAAAGACGTTGGAGTTTGCTTATGGTTGAGAAGTTAACATTCAATTCTCTGGTAACATCTCCAGTGGTTATTCCTGCATAGGACCAACACTTTACATGTTGCGTTTATATTTTTAGGAACAAAATATTTCACATTCTTTTTGACTTTACCCAAAATATCATGAAATTAGTGATTGTCAAAATGTTAAAAATGTGTGAATTTCTAAATCAGAAAAATTGCCATTTAAACAGCAGTGTCGGACTCTTTCGACAATGGGGAGATGTTACTGATGTACTTTGTCTGTCTCCAATTATAAAAATTTAAAAAAGTTTAGGACTTCCACACAAAATTACTTCTTTACTTATTTTAGGTTGAAGGAAATGTGTAGGTCTCATTCTGTATCATACAGCTATTAAGGTTATACATTTACAACCACCTGCACAATAGGAATCCAGAGATGTCTGTGTCTTGAGTGTCCTAGAACTGTCTCGTTTTTTGTGTTCTGACTTATAAAACAGAATGAATAAAAATGTATCAGTAATTACCATGAAGCTCTAAAACATCATTTGTTTGAAATCACACTATGATTGTTTTAATTGATACAATGTTTGAAAACTGTCCTCAGGTTATTGAGGGATCTGATTTGGATTAAATTTCATAGCAAGGTGGTTTTATTAAGTGGAGGTTTCATTCAGGTCTCTCTTTAAATAAACACTGTCTTTGACAGGAGAAAAACCAAAGTCGGAGGAACCAGAGACGTCCAAACCAGCAAGACGACACCTCTGCTCCCAGTGTGGAAGTAGGTTTGCCAAGTTAGGAAGCCTGAAAAGACATGAGAGGACACACACAGGAGAGAATGCACACCATTGTGCCCAGTGTGGAAAGAGTTTTAAAGCGTTAGGAAAGCTGGAAGCTCATGAGCGAACACACAAAGGAGAGAAGCCATACCATTGCTCCCAGTGTGGAAAGACTTTTAACCGGTTAGACAACCTGAAATCTCATCAGCAAATACACACAGTGGCGAAGCCTTACCACTGCTCCTATTGTGGAAAGAGTCTTAACCGGTTAGACACCCTGAAAAGACATGCGAGAATCCACACAGGGGAGAGGCCTTACCACTGCTCCCAGTGTGGAAAGAGTTTTAGCCATTTAGGACACCTGAAAGCTCATGAGCGAATCCACACAGGGGAGAAGCCGTACCACTGCTCCCAGTGTGGAAAGAGTTTTATCCATTTAGGAAATCTGAAAGCTCATCTGAGAATCCACACAGGAGAGAATAATTACTTCTCCTAGTGTGTAAATTGATATTTCACATCACATTGACTTTAAGTTCATCAGAGGACATACACAGTGCTCCCATTGTCTTATATTGTTGACTGAGATTGTGTTTACTTGTTTATACCAAATGAAATGTGTTTATACAAAGTATACTTAAACATATATACATTCATTGAACAGAGTTTGTCAGTTTGAATATAGACTAGATCAGATTCCATGTGTTTAAATTGTCCTTTTTTAAAACTTAATAATCAAATTATATTTGGATGTGATGCATTTGCTCCATTGTTTACATTTGCATTGTTGGCCCACTGATTATTTAATTAAATAAATGTTATCTGACTCTGTAATGGAACATTTTAATTGTATGGTGTCCACATAACTGAGTATGTGACTAACCTTGTGAAACTGTCCTATTATGATCTCCTGTTCTTGGGAGTATCATCCTGTGTAGCAAACCAGCTTGCACCTGCGTCCTTGTATAAATAAAGTCCTGCCCAGGAACAGGAAACTATAAAGATATGTGCTCATCACCCAATGCTTTGGAATTCATACTGTCTACACTGCACTGTGTAACTCTGTTATTCTCTCTGAGCTCAGAAATAAAGAATCTTGGTTCGACTTAGACTCCAGCAGATCCTTATTTTATAATATCCACCACAACTCGTCCACAGATTGCTGTTTCATCGTTGTCTCAATGAAGAGTTCCTCGTTCGACTTTCCTGTGGGCATTTACAAGCCTGCCACTGGTAGATTTTCATGTGAATATTCTAAAATCTGCATAAAACAATATACAAATTTGCCTGGTAGCAAAAAAAAAGGCAGCAAAGCGTCCCCAAACCATCACACCACCACCACCATGCTTGACCTTTGGTATGATGTTCTTACTGTGGAATGCAGTGTTTGGTTTTCGCCAGGCATAATGGGACCCATCTCGTCCAAAAAGTTGACTCAAGTTTGCCAAAAAGCACCTGGATGATCATCAAGACTCTTCGAAGAACGTTCTATGGACAGATGATTCAAAAGTATAACTTTTTGGACGACATGGTTCCAGTAATGCCTGGCGAAAAGCTTTGCTGCCTCAGGACCTGGACGACTTGCCTTAATAGAAGGAACCATGAATTCTGCTCTGTATCAGAGAATTCTACAGGAGAATGTCAGACCATCCGTCTGTGAACTGAAGCTGAAGAGCAGCTGGGTCATGCAGCAAGACAATGATCCAAAACACACAATCAAGTCTACATGAAAATTGCTAAAAAGCAACAAATTGGAAGTTTTGGAATTTTCACACAGGGGAATTGGGTGTTGCATAACTTTGTTTATGAAATAAATATGTAATTGTTGTGTTATTTGTTCACTTATGTTCCCTTTATCTAATATTAGGTTTTGGTTGAAGATCTGATAACATTCAGTATCACAAATATGCAAAAGTAGAGAAAATTAAAAAGGGGGCAAATACTTTTTCATAGCACTTTAGGTCACGCCTTGCTTTGGTCATGTGTTCCCTTATAGGTCAATAATTGTAATTAGAATATAGCAATGATGCTCTCTCCTCAATCACTAACAGTGCCTTCGGAAAGTATTTAGAACCCTTGACTTTTTCCACATTTTGTTACCTTACAGCCTTATTCTAAAATAGATTAAATAAAACAATTTCATCAGCAATCAACACACAATACCCCATAATGACAAAACGAAAACAGGCTTTTAGAAATTTTTGAAAATGTATTAAATAGAAACAACAGAAATACCTTATTTACTTAAGTATTCAGACCCTTTTCTATGAGTCTTGAAATTGAGCTCAGGTGCATCCTGTTTCCATTGATCGTCCTTGAGATGTTTCTACAACTTGATTGGAGTCCACCTGTGGTAAAATCAATTGATTGGACATGATTTGGAAAGGCACACACCTGTCTATATATATTTTTTGTGGTCTATATTCTGTTAATCATTTATTCCTTCGTAAACAGAAACATATGTTTCAAAGAGACTTGGGTTTCCAAGTTGTTAATAATTTTGTTTACATACAGTTCCCCTATGTGCAAGGGCCCCCCTAGATTCACATCTTCTTGACCCTTAACATTCCCACCCAAGGGGAGAGATATAGTGATAGTGAGAGAGACAGAGAGAGAGAGAGAGAGATGTAATTCATTGAAGGTAAATTAAAATGTTCTTTCAAACCTTTTATTATCTTCAAAAAATGTATTAAAGTTTACTATGTAATATTAAATATTAATGTTTTATTACTAAAGATCTTTATATAGATCATACATGTTATTACTACACAATACTACACAATATATGTTTTCTTTTTTTTGGAAAGTGTTTTTAATTCCTTTCTTAGAAAAATGTATAATGAGCATGGTCCTTGTCTGCTTGTAACCCCCACGAGTTGTCTGTGGTTTCTCTCTCTGGAGGTTTCGTCTCTCTCGTAGTGTTCACAGGACAAGCCTCAGACTTACTTATACTCAGGCAGACCTACCCTGAAAGGACTTGTTCCTGTTCATTCTACAAGGGGTCACAAGCTCACTACACAGCAGTTCCACAAGTTCACTACAAAACTTACCAACTGTTTGAACTGTTCAAACTCAGGCCTTCCCGGAAAATACTTTTTACTTCAAACATATTTTACTTCAAACACATTGTCACGAATTCAGCCGAGGCTGCCCCTCCTCCTTGATCGGGCAGGTTTCGGCGTTCGTCGTCATCGGCTTACTAGCCACTACCGCTCCATTTATCATCACTCCATTTGTTTTGTCTCGTCTTGTCTTGTCAATCACACACACCTGGTACTCATTCCCTCATTAGTCTGTGTATAAGTGTTCCCTCTGCCCCCTTGTCCTTTGTGAGTGATTGTTCGTTGTGAAAGTGAGTAGCTCGGTTGAGCTCTTTACTTGATTGCAGCCATGGTTGATTTTCCCTTGTGCTAGTTTCGTTCTGTCACTATATACGCTACACTGAATAAACTCTGGATTTCTGTGTTTTACCTCCTGCGCCTGACTCCGTCATTCAAACCTCATCACAGAATCACTCACCCGCTATGGAGTCAGCGGGAGAAGAGTGCACACCTGGAATCGTGGCAAGGGTCCAGGAGCATTCCAGGATGCTGGCCAGCTTGGGGGAAGCGATGGATCGGGTTCTTCAGGTCGTCCATCGCCTGGAGAAAAGAGGACCCGATCTATCGAGACCAGCTGGCCAACCGGATTCAGCCACCTACATCACAGCACCCCGAGGTATCCAGATATCCCGACCTCTGGCGTTCGATGGGACGCCGGCTCTATGTCAGGGATTCCTTCTCCAACTGAAGCAGTACTGCTCCAGTGTCAGGCCGGCGCCATCAGATTGAGAGCAGGTGTCCGTCCTCATTTCCTGCCTCTCAGGGAAAGCCCTGGAGTGGGCCAATGCGGTTTGGAGAGAAGGAGGAGCCGCATTGGAGGACTACAGGGAGTTCGCCCGCCTATTTCGGGCGGTTTTCGATCACCCGCCCGAGGGTCGAGAGGCGGGTGAGCAGCTGGTCCACTTGAGGCAGGGGACGAGGACAGTACAGGAGTTCGTGCTGGAGTTCCGGATCCTGGCAGCAGGGTCCGGGTGGAACGAGCGGGCCCTGATCAACCAGTTCTGGTGCCATCTACGGGAGGATGTCCAACGGGAGCTAGCCTGCCATGACACCAGTTTGTCTTTTACCGAAATGGTGAACATGGCCATTCGTATGGATAACCTGCTGGCAACCAGAGGGCGTCCTGGAGGAGGTCTGCCCGTTCCCGCCCCGACCGACGCGGATCCAGAGCTCATGGAGCTGGGTGGTACCACGTACCGAGAGAGCGGAGGACGACAGCGCCAGTGCCACTCGGACGGCACGAAGGGACATTCCACCACACGTTGTCGTCAGCTCTCTTTTGGGTCAGGAGGCGGCCGGCAGGGCACTCTCGCATAACCCCAGGTATTGAGCACCCACTCTGGTTCAGAGCCCTCTGCTAAGCACTGTACTATACCCATATACTTCCCTGATCACATGAGAGTTCCCCAGTGTAAGGCGCTAGTCGATTCAGGCGCAGCTGGGAACTTTATGGAAAAAACTTTTGCACGCCGCCAGGGCATTTCATTAGTTCCCCTAGCCATTCCACGCCCCATCAGAGCACTTGATAGTCGACCATTAGGGTCCGGGTTGATAAAGGAAGTCACGGTACCAGTCACCATGATCACACAGGAGACGCATTGTGAGCAGGTCACTTTTTCCATCATTGAGTCTCCTGCTTTCCCTGTGGTGTTAGGTATTCCATGGCTAGCACTCCACAACCCCACTTTCTCATGGCCGCAGAGGATTCTGACGGTGGGGGTGGTCGCGAGAGTGTCAGGGTAGGTGTATGGGTGTTTCCGTTGGTGCAACCACGGTGGAAAGTCCAGACGGTGCCTCCACCGTGCACATTCCCCTCAAATACCATGATTTGGCACAAGTCTTCTCTGAAAATAAAGCGACTAAATTACCACCTCATCGGGCGGGGGATTGCGCAATAAACCTTTGGGTATACACCTGTACCTCCCAGGAGTCATGTGTATCCCCTGTCGCAGGCGGAGACAGAGGCTATGGAGACATACAGTGGGGAAAAAAAGTATTTAGTCAGCCACCAATTGTGCAAGTTCTCCCACTTAAAAAGATGAGAGAGGCCTGTAATTTTCATCATAGGTACACGTCAACTATGACAGACAAATTGAGGAAAAAAAATCCAGAAAATCACATTGTAGGATTTTTAATGAATTTATTTGCAAATTATGGTGGAAAATAAGTATTTGGTCACCTACAAACAAGCAAGATTTTTGGCTCTCACAGACCTGTAACTTCTTCTTTAAGAGGCTCCTCTGTCCTCCACTCGTTACCTGTATTAATGGCACCTGTTTGAACTTGTTATCAGTATAAAAGACACCTGTCCACAACCTCAAACAGTCACACTCCAAACTCCACTATTGTCAAGACCAAAGAGCTGTCAAAGGACACCAGAAACAAAATTGTAGACCTGCACCAGGCTGGGAAGACTGAATCTGCAATAGGTAAGCAGCTTGGTTTGAAGAAATCAACTGTGGGAGCAATTATTAGGAAATGGAAGACATACAAGACCACTGATATAATCTCCCTCGATCTGGGGCGCCACGCAAGATCTCACCCCGTGGGGTCAAAATGATCACAAGAACGGTGAGCAAAAATCCCAGAACCACACGGGGGGACCTAGTGAATGACCTGCAGAGAGCTGGGACCAAAGTAACAAAGCCTACCATCAGTAACACACTACGCCGCCAGGGACTCAAATCCTGCAGTGCCAGACGTGTCCCCCTGCTTAAGCCAGTACATGTCCAGGCCCGTCTGAAGTTTGCTAGAGTGCATTTGGATGATCCAGAAGAGGATTGGGAGAATGTCATATGGTCAGATGAAACCAAAATAGAACCTTTTGGTAAAAACTCAACTCGTCGTGTTTGGAGGACAAAGAATGCTGAGTTGCATCCAAAGAACACCATACCTACTGTGAAGCATGGGGGTGGAAACATCATGCTTTGGGGCTGTTTTTCTGCAAAGGGACCAGGACGACTGATCCGTGTAAAGGAAAGAATGAATGGGGCCATGTATCGTGAGATTTTGAGTGAAAACATCCTTCCATCAGCAAGGGCATTGAAGATGAAACGTGACTGGGTCTTTCAGCATGACAATGATCCCAAACACACCGCCCGGGCAACGAAGGAGTGGCTTCGTAAGAAGCATTTCAAGGTCCTGGAGTGGCCTAGCCAGTCTCCAGATCTCAACCCCATAGAAAATCTTTGGAGGGAGTTGAAAGTCTGTGTTGCCCAGCGACAGCCCCAAAACATTACTGCTCTAGAGGAGATCTGCATGGAGGAATGGGCCAAAATACCAGCAACAGTGTGTGAAAACCTTGTGAAGACTTACAGAAAACGTTTGACCTGTGTCATTGCCAACAAAGGGTATATAACAAAGTATTGAGAAACTTTTGTTATTTACCAAATACTTATTTTCCACCATAATTTGCAAATAAATTAATTAAAAATCCTACAATGTGATTTTCTGGATTTTTTTCCCTAATTTTGTCTGTCATAGTTGGCGTGTACCTATGATGAAAATTACAGGCCTCTCTCATCTTTTTAAGTGGGAGAACTTGCACAATTAGTGGCTGACTAAATACTTTTTTTCCCCACTGTATGTCACCGAGTCCCTGCGCCAGGGGTACATACGTCCCTCCACTTCACCCGCATCCTCAAATTTCTTTTATGTGAAGAAGAAGGACGGAAGTCTGCGCCCGTGCATTGACTGTCGACCACTGAACAAGGAGACGATTAGATTTAGTTATCCTCTCCCCCTCATTCCGTCAGTGGTTGAGTCATTGCATGGAGCGCGCTTCTTCACTAAATTAGATCTCAGGAGTGCGTACAACCTGGTGCGTATCCGAGAGGGAGATGAGTGGAAGACAGCATTCAGCACAACCACGGGGCATTATGAATACCTGGTGATGCCCTATGGTTTGATGAATGCTCCCTCAGTCTTCCAGTCCTTTGTGAATGAGGTGTTTCGGGACATGCTTGGTTGCGGTGTAGTGGTCTACATCGACGACATCTTGGTGTATTCCGCTACGCGCACCGAGCATGTGTCCCTGGTTCGCAAAGTGCTGGCCCGACTGTTGGAAAATGACCTTCATGCTAAGGCAGAAAAGTGTATGTTTTTCCAACAGTCCGTCTCCTTCCTCGGATACCACATTTCTACCACAGGTGTGGAGATGGAGGGCGACCGCATTGCAGCCGTGCGTAATTGGCCGACTCCAACAACGGTAAAGGAGGTGCAGCGCTTCCTTGGCTTCGCCAACTATTATCGAAGGTTTATCCGGGGCTTTGGCAAGGTCGCAGCTCCCATTACATCCTTGTTGAAGGGTGGGCCGTCCCAGCTCCGCTGGTCTGCTGAGGCTGACAGGGCCTTCAGTAACCTGAGGGAACTGTTCACCTCGGCCCCGGTACTGGCCCACCCCGATCCATCACTACCGTTTGTAGTGGAGGTGGATGCGTCCGAGGTTGGGATGGGAGCAGTCCTGTCTCAACGCTCGGGCACGCCACCCAAGCTCTGCCCCTGTGCGTTCTTCTCTAAGAAGCTCAGCCCGGCGGAGCAGAACTACGGCGTTGGTGATCGGGAGCTGCTGGCTGTTGTCCGAGCTCTGACAGTGTGGAGACATTGGCTCAAGGGGGGGGGGGGGGGGGGGTACTGTCACGAATTCAGCCGAGGCTGCCCCTCCTCCTTGCTCGGGCAGGTTTTGGTGTTTGTCGTCACCGGCTTACTAGCCACTACCGCTCCATTTATCATCACTCCATGTGTCTTGTCTTGTCTCGTCAATCACACACACCTGGTACTCATTCCCTCATTAGTCTGTGTATAAGTGTTCCCTCTGCCCCTTGTCCTTTGTGAGTGATTGTTCGTTGACTCTTTACTTGATTGCAGCCAAGGTTGATTTTCCCTTGTGCTAGTTTCGTTCTGTCGCTATATGCGCTACATTATTGTACACTGAATAAACTCTGGATTTCTGTATTTTACGTCCTGCGCCTGACTCCGTCATTCACACCTCATCACAGAATCACTGTAAGATGACATTCAACAGTTGCCTGGAGAGGCGCCCTGGACATGGACAACATAACTATTTGTGTGCCTCTTGCCCAGGGCTGTGTGCAGACCTTTTGGGGGTCATGTGCTCAAAATAAAAAAATGGCACCCCCCCCAAAAAAAAGATCCCGCAACAGAAAGCAGTACAATATGTTGAGTAAAGTATTTTGCAAAACTATTTTGAACTGTAATAAATGCTGCATTTAGTAATTATGACTAACACAATTGCAGTCAAAATAGAATATTGTATGAAATACTATAGCTTACCATGACTATATCCAACCCTACTCCATTTGTTGCCACTATCATGTATCCTACCATGACTATATGTCACGGTTTCGGCCGAGGCTGCTCCTCCTCCTGGTTCGGGCAGGCTTCGGCGGTCGTCGTCCCCCGGAGTGTCACAACCTGGCTCGGGGACTCAATATGTTGAGCCAGGGTGTGTGTGTCAGTCTATGTTTTCTGTTTCTTTGGTGGGTGTTCTAGGTTGTCTATTTTCTATGTTTGCCGGTGTGACTCCCAATCAGAGGCAACGAGTGGCAGCTGTCGGCTGTTTGTCTCTGATTGGGAGCCATATTTAATCTGTCTGTTTTTCTTTCGGGTTGTGGGGTTTTGTTCGTGTGTGTTCGTGTTGTACCACAGACGTCACGGATTCGTTGTTTATTTGTTTTGCTCGTGTGAGCATTTAATAAATATAATATGTTCACTCGCAACGCTGCGCCTTGGTCTCCCTCATTAGACGATAGTGACAGAAAATCCCACCTTAACCAGACCAAGCAGCGTGTTCAGGAGCCATCGCTGGCAGATCTCCGTGGCAACCTCGACTGGATCAAGCAGCGGGACGAGGAGAGAGGATGGACGTGGGAGGAGATGATTGCGAGTCTGAGAGAGGCCTTGGCCACGGGGAGGAGAGAACCCCAGGAAATTTTTAGGGGGGGGGGGCTCACGACGTCGGGGGCAGCAGGTGTACGGGTTAGAGCGGTGCAAAGCGTTGGCAGAGAAGGCCGCCAGGTTAGGGGGGCCACTGGGCACAGAGGAGAGGGAAAGTGTGGAGGCACGGCGAGAGGTACTGGGGTGTGTTACCAGTCCGGTCCGGCCCGTTCCTGATCCCTGCGTGGGGCCAGTGGTGTGTGTCCCCAGTACGGTCCGGCCTGTTCCTGCCATTCCCACCAAGTCAGTGGTGCGCGTCGTCAGCCCAGCCCGGCCTGTTCCTGCCATTCCCACCAAGTCAATGGTGCGCGTCGTCAGCCCGGCCCCGGCCTGTTTCCTGCTCCACGCACAAAGCCTACGGTGTGCGTCGCCAGCCCAGCCCGGCCTGTCCCTGCTCCACGCACAAAGCCTACGGTGTGCGTCGCCAGCCCAGCCCGGCCTGTTCCTGCTCCACACACCAAGCCTACGGGGTGCGTCGCCAGCCCAGCCCGGCCTGTCCCTGCTCCACGCACAAAGCCTACGGTGTGCGTCGCCAGCCCAGCCCGGCCTGTTCCTGCTCCACGCACCAAGCCTATGGGGTGCGTCGCCAGCCCAGCCCGGCCTGTCCCTGCTCCACGCACAAAGCCTACGGTGTGCGTCGCCAGTCCGACCCGGCCTGTTCCTGCCACTCGCACCAAACCAGGGGTGCGAGTCGCCAGCCTGGTCCAGCCTGTTCCTGCCACTCGCACCAAGCCAGGGGTGCGAGTCGCCAGCCTGGTCCAGCCTGTTCCTGCCACTCGCACCAAGCCAGGGGTGCGAGTCGCCAGCCCGGCCCGGTCTGTTCCTGCCACTCGCACCAAGCCAGGGGTGCGAGTCGCCAGCCTGGTCCAAACCCGTTCCTGCTACTCGCACCAAGCCAGGGGTGCGAGTCGTCAGCCTGGTTCAGCCCGTTCCTGCTACTCGCACCAAGCCAGGGGTACGAGTCGTCAGCCTGGTCCAGCCCGTTCCTGCTACTCGCACCAAGCCAGGGATGCGAGTCGTCAGCCCTGTCCGGCTCGTTCCTGCTCTCCGCACCAAGTCTGTGGTGCGCGTCGCCAGCCCATTCCGGTCCATTCCTGCTCCACGCACCAAGCCAGGGGTGTGTATCGTCAGCCCGGTCCGGTCCGTTTCTGTTCCACGCACCAGGCCAGGGGCGCGTGTCATCAGTCCGGCTCCGGCCAGCGGTGCTAGACAGGACCAGGGGTACTTTGGGGGGTTGGAGAGGAAGTGGGGATCTAGCCCGGAGCCGGAGCCGCCGCCGAGGAGGAATGCCCACCCAGCCCTCCCCTGTTTTTGCTCGTATTTAGGCGCGGTCGCAGTCCGCGCCTTTAGGGGGGGGTACTGTCACACCCTGGCTCGGGGACTCAATATGTTGAGCCAGGGTGTGTTCAGTCTATGTTTTCTGTTTCTTTGGTGGGTGTTCTAGGTTGTCTATTTTCTATGTTTGCCGGTGTGACTCCCAATCAGAGGCAACGAGTGGCAGCTGTCGGCTGTTTGTCTCTGATTGGGAGCCATATTTAATCTGTCTGTTTTTCTTTCGGGTTGTGGTATTTTGTTCGTGTGTGTTCGTGTTGTATCACAGACGTCACGGATTCGTTGTTTATTTGTTTTGCTCGTGTGAGCATTTAATAAATATAATATGTTCACTCGCAACGCTGCGCCTTGGTCTCCCTCATTAGACGATCGTGACACGGAGTACTAGCTGCCACCGATCTATGTTTCATGTTCGTTTGGTTTTGTCTTGATGTTGTACACCTGTGTCTTGTTAGTCCTCGTTAGTGTCCTATTTAGTTCTCGTTGTGTGTGTTTGTCTTTGTGTGTGATTGCTCTTCTGTTTTGTGTTGGAGCTACGTACTTCCCTCCAGTGTTTTGGAGAGGCTTTTCGCACATGTTAGTGCGCCGTTTGTTTGACACCTGTGTGCCGTTATTTCGCCTTCGGGCTTATTGTGCTTATTTTCTACGTGAATATTGCACTAAAGTCTTTTGGACTGAGCTTCTGCGTCCTGTGCTTGATTCATGCACCACACCCACCTTCAGCACCCCTTGACACTATATCCAACCCAGCTCCATGTGTTGCCACTGTCATGTATCCTACCATGACTATATCCAACCCAGCTCCATGTGTTGCCACTATCATGTATCCTACCATGACTATATCCATCCCAACTCCATGTGTTGCACTATCATGTATCCTACCATGACTATATCCAACCCTACTCCAATTGTTGCCACTATCATGTATCCTACCATGACTATATCCAACCCAGCTCCATGTGTTGCCACTATCATGTATCCTACCATGACTATATCCAACCCAGCTCCATGTGTTTGCCACTATCATGTATCCTACCATGACTATATCCAACCCAACTCCATGTGTTGCCACTATCATGTATCCTACCATGACTATATCCAACCCAGCTCCATGTGTTGCCACTATCATGTATCCTACCATGACTATATCCAACCCAACTCCATGTGTTGCCACTATCATGTATCCTACCATGACTATATCCAACCCAACTCCATGTGTTGCCACTATCATGTATCCTACCATGACTATATCCAACCCAACTCCATGTGTTGACACTATCATGTATCCTACCATGACTATATCCAACCCAACTCCATGTGTTGACACACTATCATGTATCCTAACATGACTATATCCAAACCAGCTCCATGTGTTGACACTATCATGTATCCTACAACTCCATGACTATATCCAACCCAGCTCCATGTGTTGACACTATCATGTATCCTACCATGACTATATCCAACCCAACTCCATGTGTTGACACTATCATGTATCCTAACATGACTATATCCAACCCAGCTCCATGTGTTGACACTATCATGTTATCCTACCATGGGACTATATCCAACCCAGCTCCATGTGTTGACACTACCATGTATCCTACCTGGCTGAAGCTTTGATCCAGTGGAGTAAGAAGTATTGAGGGGCAGGGAGGTTAAAGGTCACTGCAGGGATACAGCTGTTACTCTACACTATCCCTAGATAATCCAGTAATTTTATTTATTTATTTTATTTCACCTTTATTTAACCAGGTAAGCCAGTTGAGAAACAAGTTCTCATTTACAACTGCGACCTGCCAAGATAAAGAAAAAGCAGTGCGATAAAAACAACAACACAGAGTTACATATGGGGTAAAAAAACATAAAGTCAAAAATACAACAGAAAATATATATACAGTGTGTGCAAATGTAGCAAGTTATGGAGTACGGTAAGGCAATAAATAGGCTATAGTGCAAAATAATTACAATAGTATTAACACTGGAATGCTAGATGTGCAAGAGATTATGTGCAAATAGAGATACTGGGGTGCAAAAGAGCAAAATAAATAACAATATAGGGATGAGGTTAGTTGGGTGGGCTAATTTCAGATGGGCTGTGTACAGGTGCAGTGATCGGTAAGGTGCTCTGACAAACTGATGCTTAAAGTTAGTGAGGGAGATAAGAGTCTCCAGCTTCAGAGATTTTTGCAATTCGTTCCAGTCATTGGCAGCAGAGAACTGGAAGGAATGGGCGGCCAAAGGAGGTGGCTTGGCTTTGGGAATGACCAGTGAGATATACTGCTGGAGCGCAGGACTACGGGTGGGTGCTGCTATGGTGACCAATGAGCTAAGATAAGGCAGGGATTTGCCTAGCAGTGATTTATAGATGGCCTGGAGCCAGTGGGTTTGACGACGAACATTGTAGTGAGGACCAGCCAACAAGAGCGTTACAGGTCACAGTGGTGGGTAGCGTATGGGGCTTTGGAGACAAAAAACGGATGGCACTGTGATAGACTACATCCAATTTGCTGAGTAGAGTGTTGGAGGCTATTTTGTAAATGACATCGCCGAAGTCAAGGATCGGTAGGATAGTCAGTTTTACGAGGGCATGTTTGGCAGCATGAGTGAAGGAGGCTTTTTGTTGCGAAATAGGAAGCCGATTCTAGATTTAACTTTGGATTGGAGATTATTTATGTGAGTCTGGAAGGAGAGTTTACAGTCTAAACCCAGGGGACACCTAGGTATTTGTAGTTGTCCACATACTCTAGGTTCAGACCCGTCAAGAGTGGTGATTCTAGTCGGTCGTGGGCGGGTGCCAGCAGCATTCGATGGAAAAGCATGCATTTAGTTTTACTAGTGTTTAAGAGCAGTTGGAGGCTACTGAAGGAGTGTTGTATGGCATTGAAGCTCGTTTGGAGGTTTGTTAACACACAGTGTCCAATGAAGGGCCAGATGTATACAAAATGGTGTCGTCTGCGTAGAGGTGGATCTGAGAGTCACCAGCAGCAAGAGCGACATCATTGCATATACACGGAGAAAAGTGTCGGTCCAAGAATTGAACCCTGTGGCACCCCCATAGAGACTGCCATAGGTCCAGACAACAGGCCCTCCCGATTTTGACACACTGAAACTCTATCTGAGAAGTAGTTGGTGACCAGGCGAGGCAGTCATTTGAGAAACCAAGGCTATTTAGTCTGCCAATAAGAATGCGGTGGTTGACAGAGTCGAAAGCCTTTGGCCAGGTCGATGAAGACGGCTGCACAGTACTGTCTATTATCAATCGCGGTTATAATATCGTTTAGGACCTTGAGTGTGGCTGAAGTGCACCCATGACCAGCTCGGAAAACCCGGATTGCATAGGCGGAGAAGGTACGGTGGTATTCGAAATGGTCCGTCGGTGATCTGTTTGTTAACTTGGCTTTCAAATACTTTCGAAAGGCAGGGCAGGATGGATATAGGTCTGTAGCAGTTTGGATCTAGAGTGTCACCCCCTTTGAAGAGGGGGATGACCGCGGCAGCTTTCCAATCTCTGGGGATCTCAGGACGTTTATGAAGAGAGGTTGAACAGACTAGTAATAGGGGTTGCGACAATTTCGGCGGCTAGTTTTAGAAAGAAAGGGTCCAGATTGTCTAGCCCAGCTGATTTGTAGGGGTCCAGATTTTGCAGCTCTTTCAAAACGTCTGCTGGTCTGAATTTGTGTGAAGGAGAAGCGGGGGGGGCAATGGGCAAGTTTCAGCGGAGGGTGGCAGAGTTGGTGGCCGGGGGTAGTGGTAGCCAGATGGAAAGCATGGCCAGCTGTAGCAAAATGCTTGTTGAAATTCTCGATTATTGTAGATTTACGGTGGTGATAGTGTTTCCTAGCCTCAGTGCAGTGGGCAACTGGGAGGAAGTACTCTTATTCTCCATGGACTTTACAGTGTCCCAAAACTTTTTGGAGTTAGTTAGTGCTACAGGATGCAATTTATGTTTGAAAAAGTTTGCCTTTGCTTTCCTGACTGCTTGTGTATATTGGTTCCTAACTTCCCTGAAAAAACGTTCCATATCGCGGGGGCTATTTGATGCTAATGCAGTACGCCACAGGATGTTTTTGTGCTGGTCAAGGGCAGTCAAGTCTGAGGAGAACCAGGGGCTATATCGGTTCTTAGTTCTGTATTTTTTGAATGGGGCATGTTTATTTAAGATTGAGAGGAAATTTACTTTTAAGGAACAACCAGGCCTAACCAGGCATCCTCTACTGACGGAATGAGATCTATATCCATCCAGGATACCTGGGCCAGGTCAATTAGGAAGGCCTGCTCGCTAAAGTGTTTTAGGGAGCGTTTGACAGTGATGAGGGGTGGTCGTTTGACCGCCGGACCCGTTACGGACGCAGGCAATAAGGCAGTGATCGCTGAGATCCTGGTTGAAGACAGCTGAGGTGTATTTAGAGGGTATGTTAGTCAGGATGATATCTATGAGGGTACCCATGTTTACGGATTTTAGGGTTGTACCTGGTAGGTTCGTTGATAATTTGCGTGAGGTTTGAGGGCATCTAGTTTGGATTGTAGGATGGCCGGGGTATTAAGCATATCCCAATTTAGGTCACCAAGCAGTACGAACTCTGAGGATAAATGGGGGGCAAACAATTCACATACAGTGAGGGAAAAAAAGTATTTGATCCCCTGCTGATTTTGTACGTTTGCCCACTAACAAAGACATGATCAGTCTATAATTTTAATGGTAGGTTTATTTGAACAGTGAGAGACATAATAACAACAAAAAAATCCAGAAAAAACTCATGTCAAAAATGTTATTAATTGATTTGCTTTTTAATTAGGAAATAAGTATTTGACCCCTCTGCAAAACATGACTTAGTACTTGGTGGCAAAACCCTTGTTGGCAATCACAGAGGTCAGACGTTTCTTGTAGTTGGCCACCAGGTTTGCACACATCTCAGGAGGGATTTTGTCCCACTCCTCTTTGCAGATCTTCTCCAAGTCATTAAGGTTTCGAGCCTGACGTTTTTGGCAACTCAAACCTTCAGCTCCCTCCACAGATTTTCTATGGGATTAAGGTCTGGAGACTGGCTAGGCACACTCCAGGACCTTAATGTGCTTCTTCTTGAACCACTCCTTTGTTGCCTTGGCCGTGTGTTTTTGGGTCATTGTCATGCTGGAATACCCAATCCACAACCCATTTTCAATGCCCTGGCTGAGGGAAGGAGGTTCTCATCCAAGATTTGACGATACATGGCCCCGTCCATCGTCCCTTTGATGCGGTGAAGTTGTCCTGTCCCCTTAGCAGAAAAAACACCCCTAAAGCATAATGTTTCCACCTCCATGTTTGACGGTGGGGATGGTATTCTTGGGGTCATAGGCAGCATTCCTCCTCCTCCAAACACGGCGAGTTGAGTTGATGCCAAAGAGCTCGATTTTGGTCTCATCTGACCACAACACTTTCACCCAGTTCTCCTCTGAATCATTCAGATGTTCATTGGCAAACTTCAGACGGGCCTGTATATGTGCTTTCTTGAGCAGGGGGACTTGCAGGCGCTGCAGGATTTCAGTCCTTCACGGCGTAGTGTGTTACCAATTGTTTTCTTGGTGACTATGGTCCCAGCTGCCTTGAGATCATTGACCAAAGATCCCTCCCGTGTAGTTCTGGGCTGATTCTTCACCGTTCTCAGATCATTGCAACACCACGAGGTGAGATCTTGCATGCAGCCCCAGGCCGAGGGAGATGAACAGTTATTTTGTGTTTCTTTCATTTGCGAATAATCGCATCAACTGTTGTCACCTTCTCACCAAGCTGCTTGGCGATGGTCTTGTAGCCCATTCCAGCCTTGTGTAAGTATACAATCTTGTCCCTGACATCCTTGGAGAGCTCTTTTGGTCTTGGCCATGGTGGAGAGTGGAATCTGATTGATTGATTGCTTCTGTGGACAGGTGTCTTTTATACAGGTAACCAAGCTGAGATTAGGAGCACTCCCCTTAAGAGTGCTGCTCCTAATCTCAGCTTGTTACCTGTATAAAAGACACCTGGGAGCCAGAAATCTTTTCTGATTGATAGGGGTCAAATACTTATTTCCCTCATAAAAATGCAAATTCAATTTATAAAATTTTTGACATGCATTTTACTGGATTTTTTGGTTGTTATTCTGTCTCTCACTGTTCAAATAAACCTACCATTAAAATTATAGACTGATCATTTTATTTGTCAGTGGGCAAACGTACAAAATCAGCATGGGATCAAATACTTTTTTCCCCTCACTGTATGGTGTCCAGGGCACATCTGGGGGCTGAGGGGGGTCTGTAGCAAAGCGGCACAACAGTGAGAGACTTATTTCTGGAAAGGTGGGATTTTTTCGAAGTAGAAGCTCAAAACTGTTTGGGCACAGACCTGGATAGTATGATAGAGCTCTGCAGCTATCTCTACAGTAGATTGCAACTCCACCCCCTTTGGCAGTTCTATCTAGACGGAAAACTGTTATAGTTGGGGATGGAAATTTCAGAATTTTTGGTGGCCTTCCTGAGCCAGGATTCAGACACTGCTAGAACATCAGGGTTGGCGGAGTGTGCTAACGCAGTGAATAACTCAAACTTAGGAAGTAGACTTCTGATGTTTACGTGCAAGAAACCAAGACTTTTGCGATTACAGAAGTCAGCAAATGATAGCGCCTGGGAGTAGGGAGTGATACTGAGGGCTGCAGGCCTGGGTTAGCCTCTACATCACCAGAGGAACAGAGGAGGACTAGAATAAGGATACGGCTAAAGGCTTTAAGAACTGGTCTTCTAGTGCGTCGGGTACATAGAATAAAGGGGGCAGATTTCCGGGTGTTGTAGAAAAGATTCAGGGCATTATGTTACAGACAAGGATATGAAGGATATGAGTAAAGTGGGGGTAAACCTAAGCGTTGGGTAAACAATGAAAGAGATAGTATCACTAGAGGCATCAATTGAGTCGGTCTCTGAGTTGTATGGGGGGGGGAGGGACAAAATAGCTATCTAAGGCAGGTTTAGCTGGGCTGGGGGATCTACAGTGAAATAGTACAATTAGAAATAACCGAAACAAACAATAAGCTAACCATGTTTGGGCTGAGGCTAAACATGAACAGGATGTAGTACCGTAAAAAGGAACAGTCCAGCAGACATTCAGCTGTATAGCTGAGTTATCATAAGGTCCGCGGTGAACAGCAATAGGATAGTTCGGAGGCTTCTAAAGCACTAGCAGGTAAGAGGCCACGGCTAGCGTGGTGCTAGCGGGCCGGAGCTAGCAGATGGAATCTTCGTGGTCGAAGAGAAAATGTATAGAATATTTAGGGCCCTATCAAAACTGTAAAATGTTTTACCTAATTACATTGTTTGTTTGTTTGAACATTTTTCTCCGTGTAGTTTTTCCAGGTATCTGATTTGTCCCTGTTCTTCTGGTTTTAGCTCTCAAATCACGTCCACAACAATACTTAAACCACATCTGGAGACCACTTTTGACATTTTAATTTTTGGGTGTAGATACCCTTTAATTCAAGAGGCACCAAGAGCCTTTGCTTGGTTAGTGGTGTCTCTGTTGCACACGTGTGATTGCAGAGTTTGCTGAACAAATCACACCTGGATTGATGCAAAATAATCATGATATCATTCTGCAAGGTAGGCATAGACTACTTTGTAGTTAACGTTTAATTGACAAGGTTTTTGGGAAAGCTTTTCCATCAACAGAAAGATGGTTAAATTAGCATAATCGCTAACAGCTACACAGCTTGGAATAAGACACCCTCGTCAATCTGTCACCCAATCCTGCCTAATGGGCAGGTCAGCCCTGGAGGAAAGTATTGGCTGTAAGAAGTAAACTGCCCTGGAGGAAAGTATTGGCTGTGAGAAGTAACTGCCTGGAGGAAAGTATTGGCTATAAGAATTAACAGAAAACATAACATCTGGTTGATTTGAATTTACTTCTCATGACGTTGCTTGATTTTTTTTCCCAAATCTGCGTTACCCACTCCAGTCAGCAGATGGCAATGTGAGACTTTCAGGTGATGCTTCTTTCGTGACGTATATTCTAGTGGCCGGGACGGGAGGCCTCTTCAACAGCGATAAACAGGCGGTAGTTTGCTAGCGAACATAAAACCGAAACATTGAAGCTCTTAAGACCAATCTTGCGTATTTAATCTTAGTGTTTATAACATAATTATGTTTACGTGTCTACTAGTTCATTTAAACATAATTTGCTTGTTAAATGAGCAAATGTGTTTAAATTGATACTGCACTAGGGTTAATCGCCTGGAGCTTGAGCTCTCACTAAACTAGACGGAGAAAGAAAGAAGCTCTGGTGAAAGGAGAGGAAGAAGCTTTCAGAATGAAAAAGGAGGAAGAGGGGCTATCACATTGAAAGAAGAAGAGGATGATATTACAGTGAAAGAGGAAGATGGGAAAGAGGTTGTCAGAGTGGAAGAGGAGAAGGTAAAAAACTTCAGAATCAAAAAGGAGGAAGGTGCCATGACATTGAAAGAAGAAGAGAATGTAGTGAAAGAAGAGGAATAACCTTTTGGAGTAAAAGAGGAAGAGGAGGCTATCTCAATAAAAGATGGAGGAAGACGTTTTGGGAGTGAAAAAGGAGGTGGAGGAGACTGAAGATTCCGATTTAACACCAGTGAGTATTGTCTTTAAAACAGGGGCACAAAACTAATGCAGTTCTTGAACTAATGTGGGATTTTAAAGGGGCATTCTACTGAAGTTCTACACTTGAATATGTTGTTCAGTACTGTAGGAATTGTTTAAGGGGCAATCTGCCATTGGTACATATATTTTTTTGGGACTTTTAAATTAGAATTATTGAATTCTCCATGTGGTCTACATTAAAGTGCAACTTCATCGAATATAACATGGCTTTTTAAAAATTCAATATTGTTTGCTTAATTTTCTATTTAAAATATCAAAGGACACCCATTTTGTGGAAAGACCCTTTTACATTTGCATCAAACATGATTTTATAAAAGAACAATGAAAGTGGCAATTTAAGGCCCTGTTTAGACACATTCATGCCTCTTGTAAGACCCTGTGATTATAATAGATCATAAGTTTAACCATCTGTTTGATGTTCTCGTTCACACAGGAGAGAGTCATGACTATCATGGATCCTCTGGGGAGCCTCAACAACATCCCTGATACTGACGAGGCAGAGAAGAGTCTCTCCAGATCAGAACACCAGATGGTACAGCTTGGTCTGGTCTAGCATACAGCTTGCTCTATCGGGGTCTGGGCTGGGTTTCTGTAAAGCACTTTATGACAACAGTGACATCAGCATCCATAATTACATGTGTCTGTGTCCCCTCTATATGGTTACCAGGACAAACGCTAGCCCTTCCGCCCTCCCAGAGTCCCCATGTCGTACCTCTCCCTCCCGTAGCACCTTACTGCTGGGTCTGAAGAGGTTGTCTGTGCGGCTGGTGGACTGCATGAAAACAACGGGGCTGAGTGGAACTGTGGAGAGGAGGAGAAGAGAAGAAAGGAGCAGATCTGACTCATCAAAGTAAGTGGCTGTAGTTTAGTTTGAACAAATAAAATAGATCTGCCCACTGGTATCTGTTACCAGGACAACCAGCAGAGTTCTGTTAGTTGACATGAAGATAGACTGGTATATTTTCCACCACAGTAGACAGTTTCTGTTAGTTGAGATGAAGATAGACTGGTATATTTTTCACCACAGTAGACATTTCTGTTAGTTGACATGAAGATAGACTGGTGGATATGGATGTTATGAATATCATAACACTGAAAAGGATTCTGCCAATGAAAAGAGAGAAACCAATAGACTATATAAAACCTTGATGAAAGTTAGATTTAGAGAGAAAGTTTCAAGATGATCTGATGTAAGGTGCATGTTTTACAAAAACTTTTCCTAAAAACATTATGGATGTTACATTGCCTGTCCCAGTCAACCCCCTATCTTTACAATACTCTAGAACAAATCAAATGTTATTTTTCACATGCGCCGAATACAACAGGTGTAGACTTTACAGTGAAATACTTACTTACTTAAGCCCTTAACCAACAAGGCAGTTTTAAGAAAGAAAAAAGAAATATAGCAAATAATTAAGGAGCAACAATAAAAAACAGTAGCGAGGCAATATACAGGGGGTTCCCTGTACAGAGTCAATGTGCGGGGGCACCGGTTAGTCGAGGTAATTGAGGTAATATGTACATGTAGGTAGAGGTAAAGTAACTATGCATGGAAAATAAACAGAGAGTAGCAGCAAGCGTAGAAATGGGGGGTGGGGTGGGAATAATGCAAATAGTCCCCAGGTAGCAATTTGATTAACTGTTCAAGAGTCTTATGGCTTGGGGGTAGAATCTGTTAAGACACCCTTTTTTTACCTAGACTTGGCGCTCTGGTACCGCTTGCCATGCGGGTAGCAGAGCAGAGAGAACAGTCTATGACTAGGGTGGCTGGAGTCCTTTGCAATGTTTTGGGCCCATCCTGTGACACCGCCTGGTATAGAGGTCCTGGATGGCAGGAAGCTTGGCCTCAGTGATGTACTGAGTCAAACGCACTACCCTCTGTAGTGCCTTGCAGTCGGAGGCCGAGCAGTTGCCGTACCAGGCGGTGGGTGATGCAACCAGTCAGGATGCTCTCAATGGTGCAGCTGGATAACTTTTTTGAGGATCTGAGGACCCATGCCAAATCTTTTCAGTCTCTTGAGGGGGAGTAGGCGTTGTCGTGCCCTCTTCACGACTGTCTTGGTGAGTTTGTACCATTATAGTCTTTTGGTGATGTGGACACCAAGGAACTTGAAGCTCTCAACCTGCTCCACTATAGCCCCGCGTCGATGAGAATGGGGGTGTGCTCAGTCCTCTTTTTCTGTAGTCCACAATCATCTCCTTTGTCTTGGTCACGTTGAGGGGAGAGGTTGTTATCCCTGGCACCACACTGGCAGGTCTCTGACCTCCTCCCTATAGGCGTCTCATCATTGTCGGTGATCAGGCCTACCACCAACTTAATGATGGTGTTGAAGTCGTGCTTGGCCATATAATCATGGGTGAACAGGGAGTTACAGGAGGGGACTGAGCACGCACCCCTGAGTGGCCCTTGTGTTGAGAATCAGCATGGCAGATGTGTTGTTACCTACCCTTACCACCTGGGGCGGCCCATCAGGAAGTCCAGGATCCAGTTGCAGACGGAGGTGTTTAGTCCTGGTTCCTTAGCTTAGTAAATGAGCTTTGAGGGCACTATGGTGTTGAACGGTAAGCTGTAGTCAATGAATAGCATTCTCACGTAGGTGTTTCTTTTGTCCAGGTGGGAAAGGACAGTGTGGAGTAACAATAGAGATTGCACCATCTGTGGTTGTCAGTGAAGGACACTTGCCAGTTGGTCAGCGCATGCTCAGAGTATACGTCCTGGTAATCCATCTGGCCCTGCGGTCTTGTGAATGTTGACTGTTTTAAATGTCTTACTCACATCTGGCTGCGGAGAGCGTGATCACACAATCGTCCGGAACAGCTGATGCTCTCATGCATGCTTCAGTGTTGCTTGCCTCGAAGTGAGCTTATAAGTCATTCATTAGCTCGTCTGATAGGCTCGTGTCACTGGGCAGCTCGCGGCTGTGCTTCCTTTTGTAGTCCGTAATAGTTTGCAAGCCCTGCCACATCCGACGAGCATCGAAGCCGGGGGTTCGAGTCCTGCTCCTTGAAAGCGGCAGCACTACCCTTTAGCTCAGTGCGGATGTTGTCTGTAATCCATGGCTTCTGGTTGGGGTGCGTATGGTCTCTGTTGGGACGAGTAATCAATGCACTTATTGAATGAAGCCAGTGACTGATGTGGTGTACTCCTCAATGCCATCGGAAGAATCCCCGAACATATTCCAGTCTGTGCTAGCAAAACAGTCCTGTAGCTTAGCATCTGCGTCCTCTGACCACTTCCTTATTGAGCGAGTCACTGGTACTTCCTGCTTTAGTTTTTGCTTGTAAGCAGGAATCAGGAGTATAGAATGATTTGAGAGATTTGCCAAATGGAGGGGCGAGGGAGGGAGAGCTTTGTACGCGTCTCTGTGTGTGGAGTAAAGGTGTTCTAGAGTTTTTTTCCTCTGGTTGAACATGTGACATGCTTTTTAGAAATGACATAAAACGTATGTGTAAGTTTCCCTGCATTAAAGTCCCCGGCCACTAGGAGCACAGCCTCTGGATGAGCATTTTTCCTGTTTCCTTATGGCCCTATACAGGTTGCTGAGTGCCGTCTTAGTGCCAGCATCGGTTTGTGGTGGTAAACAGACATCTACGAAAAAATATAGATGAAAACACAATAGTGTTGTCTACAGGCAAACAAAAACTCAAGAAAGTTCAATTTTTAGTCTGAAAGGAGGACTGTAGCATCTAATGATGAAACATTATGGAGTCTTAAAGGAAGGACTGTAGCATCTAATGATGAAACATTATGGAGTCTTAAAAAGGAGGACTGTAGCATCTAATGATGAAACATTATGGGAGTCTTAAAGGAGGACTGTAGCATCTAATGATGGACACATTATGGAGTCTTAAAGGATGGACTGAATGGAACAAACATTACATATTTTGTTACTTTTACAGCCTGATTCTAAATTGATAAAAATATGTTTTTCCCTCATCAATCTACACACAATACCCCTTAAGTGACCCAAAGCGAAAACAGTTTTTATTTTTATTTAATTTTTGCAAATGTATAAAAAATGTAAAACAGATACCTTATTTACATAAGTATTCAGACCCTTGCAGTGTTTCCATTTGATCATCCTTGAGATGTTTCTACAACTTACCTGTGGTAAATTCAATGGATTTGGACATGATTTTGGAAAGGCACACACCTGTCTATATAAGGTCCCACAGTTGACAGTGCATGTTCAGAGCAAGAACCAAGCCATGAGGTCGAAGGAATGATCCTTACAGCTCCGAGATAGGATTGTGTCACGGCACAGATCTGGGGAAGTGTACCAAATATATTTCTGCAGTAGTGAAGGTCCCCAAGAAACACAGTGGCCAACATTCCTTCTTAAAAGGAAGACGTTTGGAACCACCAAGACTCTTCCTAGTGCTGGCCGCCCAGCCATACTGAGCAATCGGGGGAGAAGGGCCTTGGTCAGGGGAGGTGACCAAGAACCCAATGGTCACTCTGACAGAGCCCCAGTCTTCCTCTGTGGAGATGTGAGAACCTTCCAGAAGGACAACCATCTCTGTAGCACTTCCATCAATCAGGCCTTTAATGGAGAGTGGCCAGACGGAAATCCACTCCTCAGTAAAAAAGCACATGACAGCCCGCTTGGAGTTTGCCAAAAGGCACTAAAGGATTCTCAGACCATAAGAAACAAGATTTCTCTGATCTGATGAAAACAAGATTGAAACTCTTTGCCCTGAATGCCAAGCGTCACGTACTGGAGGAAACCTGTCATCATCCCTACGGTGAAGCATGGGGGTGGCAGCATCAAGCTGTGGGGATGTATTTCAGTGGCAGGGACTTGGAGACTAGTCAGGATAGAGGGAAAGATGAACAGAGAAAAGTTACAGAGAGATCCTTGATGAAAACCTGCTCCAGAGTGCTCGGCACTCCAGTGGGGGACAAAGGTTCACCTTCCAAACAGGACAATGACCAAAAGCACCAAAGCCAGATAATGCAGGAGTGGCTTCGGGACAAGTCTCTGTATGTCCTTGAATGGCCCAGCCAGAGCCTGGACTGTGAACCCGATTGAATCATATCTCTGGAGAGACCTAAAAATAGCTGTAAAGCAACGCTCCCCATCCAACCTGACAGAGCTTGAGAGGATCTGCAGAACAAAGAAGCAGGGAAAAGAAGCGTCATACCCAAGAAGACTCTAGGTTGTAATTCGCCGCTAAAGTTTGCTTCAGAAAATTTACTGAGTAAAGGGTCTCAATATTTATTTAAATGTGACATTTCAGGTTTTCTTTTTGAATAAATGTGCCAAAATTCATACAAACCTGTTTTTGCTTTGACGTTATGGGGTATTGTGTATAGATGATGAGGGGGAAATTAAAAATAAATCAATTTTAGAATAAGGCTGTAATGTAACAAAATGTGTAAAAAGTCAAGGGGTCTGAATACTTTCCGAATGCACTGTAGTATCCTACAAAGTGTTAAACAAGTCAAAATATATTTTTATATACGTGTTCTTCAAAAGTAGTCACCCTTTGCCTTGATGACAGCTTTGCACACTCTTGGCATTCTCTCAACCAGCTTCATGCGGTAGTCACCTGGAATGCTTTTCCAACAGTCTTGAAGGAGTTCCCACATATGCTGAGCACTTGTTGACTGCTTTTCCTTCACTCTGCGGTCCAACTCATCCCAAACCCATCTCAATTGGGTTGAGGTCGGGGGATTGTGGCGCCAGGTCATCTGATGCAGCAACTCCATCCCTCTCCTTCTTGGTAAAAATAGCCCTTACACAGCCTGGAGGTGTGTTGGGTCATTGTTCTGTTGAAAAACAAATGATAGTCCCCATTAAGCCCAAACCAGATGGGACGGCGTATGCTGCAGAATTCTATGGTAGCAATGCTGGTTAAGTGTGCCTTGAATCTAAATAAATCATAGACAGTGTCACCAGCAAAGCACCACCACACCATAACACCTCCTCCATGCTTTACGGTGGGGAAAATACACATGCAGAGATCATCCGTTCACCCACAACCGCATCTCACAAAGACACGGCGGTGGAACCAAAAAATCTCCAATTTGGACTCCAGACCAAAGGACACATTTCCACACCGGTCTAATGTCCATTGCTTCGTGTTTCTTGGGCCCAAGCAAGTCTCTTCTTATTGGTGTCCTTTTAGTAGTGGTTTCTTTGCAGCAATTCGACCATGACGGCCTGATTCGCACAGTCTCCTCTGAACAGTTGATGTTGAGATGTGTCTGTTACTTGAATCTCTGTGAAGCACTTATTTGGGCTGCAATTTCTGAGGCTGGTAACTAATGAACTTATCCCTGCAGCAGAGGTAACTCTGGGTCTTCCATTCCCTTTGGCCGTCCTCATGAGAGCCAGTTTCATTCATAGCGCTTGATGGTTTTTGTGACTGCACTTTGAAGAAACGTTCAGCTCTTGAAATGTTCCGTGTTGGTGACTGAACCTTCATGTCTTAAAGTAATGATGGACTGTTGTTTCTCTTTGCTTATTTGAGCTTGTTCTTGCCGTAATATGGACTTGGTCTTTTACAAAAATAGGGCTGTCTTCTGTATACCCCCCTTACCTTGTCACAACACAACTGATTGGCTCAAACGTATTAGAAAGGAAATCAATTGCACAAATTAACTTTTTAAGAAGGCACGCCTGTTAATTGAAATGCATTTGAACCTGGTCATGAACCTGGTTGAGAGAATGCCAAGTGTGTGCAAAGCTGTCATCAAGGCAAAGGGTGGCTCTTGAAGAAATCTCAAATATAAAATATATTTTGATATGTTTAACACTTTTCTGGTTTACTACATGATTCCATATGTGTTATTCATAGTTTTGGATATATTCACTATCATTCTTACCAATGTAGAAAATAGTAAAAAATAAAGAAAAACCCTTGAATGAGTCGGTTCTAAAACTTTTGACTGGTAGTGTATATTTTATTAAACAAAAATATAAATGCAACATGCAACCATTTCAATTTCAACGATTTACAGTTCATATAAGCCAGGGCTGCCAAACTTCTCCTGGCGATCTGCTGTCGCTGTAGGTTTTCAGTCCAACTCTAAATTAGCATATCTGATTCAGCTTGTTAAGGTCTTGTTGAGCAGCTAATAAGTAGAATCAGGTGTGTTAAATTACGAGCTGGACTGATAACCCACAGGACGGTACACTCCAGGAAGAGGGGGGTTGGGCAGCCTTTATATAAGCAAATCAGTCAATGTAAATAAATAAATTAGGCAACTAAGCTATGGACTTAGCATGACTGGGCAGGCGGCTCAGCCATTGGTGGGCAGGGGCGCAGCCATAAGCCCACCCACTTGGGAGCCAGGCCAATGTGGAGGTCCTGGGTTGGCGTTGTTATACGTGGTCCTGTGGTTGTGAGGCCGGTGGATGTACTGCCAAATTCTCTAAAAAAGACGTTGTGAGTTGGGCTTATGGTAGAGAAATTAACATTCAATTCTCTGGTACATTCTCCAGTGGATATTCCTGCATGGGACCCAACACTTTTACATGTTGCGTTTATATTTAAGGAACAAACTATTTCACATTCTTTTTGACTTTACCCAAAATATCATATGAAATTAGTGATTGTCAAAATGTAAAAATGTGTGAATTTCCTAAATCAGAAAAAAATTGCCATTTGAAACAGCAGTGTCGTGACTCTTTCGACAATGGGGAGATGTTACTGATGTACTTTGTGTCTGTCTCCTCCAATGCAAAAAAATTAAGTTTGAGACTTTCCACACAAAATTACTTCTTTACTTATTTTAGGTTGAAGAAATGTGTAGGTCTCATTCTGTATCCATACAGCTATTGAGGTTATACATTTACAACCCACCTGCACGATAGGAATCAAGCGATGTGAGTGTCCTAGAACTGTCTGTTTTTTGTGTTTTGACTTATAAAACAGAATGAATAAAACATTAACAATAATTACCAGGAAGGCTCTAAAAACATCATTTGTTTTGAAATCACACTATGATTGTTTAATTTATAAAATGTTTGAAAAACGTAAAAACCGTTCAGGTTATTGAGGAATCTGATTTTCATTAAAATTTCATAGCAAGGCGGTTTTATTAAGTGGAGGTTTCATTCAGGTCTCTCTTAAATCAAACATTGTGTTTGACAGGAGAAAAACCAAAGTCGGAGGAACCAGAGACGTCCCAAACCAGCAAGACAACACCTCTGATCCCAGTGTGGAAGTAGGTTTGCCAAGTTAGTAAGCCTGAAAAGACATGAGAGGACACACACGGGAGAGAATGCACACCATTGTGCCCAGTGTGGAAAAGAGTTTTTAAAGCGTTAGGAAAGCTGGAAGCTCATGAGCGACCACACAAAGGAGAGAAGCCATACCATTGCTCCCAGTGTGGTTTGACTTTTAACACCGGTTTGTAGACAACCTGAAATCTCATCAGCAAATACCCACAGTGGCGAAGCCCTTACCACTGCTCCTATTGTGGAAAGATCTTAACCCGGTTAGACACCCTGAAAAGACATTGGAGGGCACAACAGGGGAGAGAAGAAAACTTTTCCATTGCTCCAACTGTGGAAAGAGTTTTAACCGGTTAGACACCCTGGAAAAGTCATGCTAGAAATCCACACAGGGGAGAGGCCTTACCACTGTTCCCAGTGTGGAAAGAGTTTTAGCCCATTTAGGACACCTGAAAGCTCATGAGCGAATCCACACGGGGGAGAAGCCTTACCACTGCTCCCAGTGTGGAAAGAGTTTTATATCCATTTAGGAAAATCTGAACGCTCATCCTCGAGAATCCACACAGGACTGAGAATAAATTACTTTATCCTAGTGTGTAAATTGGATATTTTCACATCAACATTGACTTAAAGTTAATCAGAGGACATACACAGTGCTCCCATTGTCTTATATTGTTGGACTGATATTGTGTTTACGTGGTTTATACCATACGAAATGTGTTTATACAAAGTATACTTAAACATATATATTTTTATTTTAGAAAACACTTCATTGACACAGAGTGTTTGTCAGTTTGATATAGACTAGATCAGATTCCATGTGGTTTTAAATTGTCTTTTTTAAACGTAATAATCAAATTATATTTGGATGTGATGCATTTGCTCCATTGTTTACATTTGCATTGTTGGCCCACTGATTATTTAATGAAATAAAATGTTATCTGACTCTGTAATGGAACATTTTAATTGTATGTGTTCCCACATAACTGAGTATGTGACTAACCCTTGTAAAACTGTCCTATTATGATCTCCTGTTCTTGGGAGTATCATCCTGTGTTGCAAAACCAGCATGCCCCCAAAGTCCTTTGTATAAATAAAGTCCGCCCAGGAACAGGAAACTATAAAGATATGTGCTCATCACCCAATGCTTGGAATTCATACTGTCTACACTGCACTGTGTACCTCTGTTTATTCTCTCTGAGCTCAGAAATTAAAGAAATCTTGGTTTGACTTAGACTCCAGCAGATCCTTATTTTATCATATCCACCACAACTCGTCGCAACAGATTGCTGTTTCATCATGGTCTCAATGAAGAGTTTCTCATTCGACTTTCTTGGGGGCATTTACAAGCCTGCCAATGGTTGAATAAACGTTTGTTTCCACGTCATTTCAACAAAACAAATCAATGTCGATGATGTTAGATCAATGTGGAAAACGGATTGGATTTGTAAAAGCCAAAAACATAAGGTATTTTATTTATTTTTCACTGACCTTGTAACCTAAAATCCAATGATGGTTGACAATATATCCACCTTAGTAGCTAAGTTTCCATGCACTTTGTGACACCGATTTTCATGTGAATATTCTCAAATCTGCAACGAAACAATATACACATTTTCCACCAGAAGTTTTTCCATCTAACAGACTTATTGCGGATCAAAGGCTTTGTGTGATGACGTAGTGCACAAAAAAATACTTTTGCTGTTAAATTCCCATGAAAAATAAAGGTTTAAATGGATTTTTCAACTCTACTGATGGTTTGAAAAACTGTTGCAGTTTACATACAGTGGGTAAAAAAAAGTATTTAGTCAGCAACCAATTGTGCAAGTTCTCCCACTTAAAAAGATGAGAGAGGCCTGTAATTTTCATCATAGGTACACGTCAACTATGACAGACAAATTGAAGAAAAAAAAAAGTCCGAGAAAATCACATTGTAGGATTTTTTTATGAATTTATTTGCAAATTATGGTGGGAAAATAAGTATTTGGTCACCTACAAAAAAACAAGCAAGATTTCTTGGCTCTCACAGAAACCTGTAACTTCTTCTTTAAGAGCTCATCTTCCTCCACTCGTTTACCTGTATTAATGGCACCTGTTTGAACTGTTTATCAGTATAAAAAGACCACCTGTCCACAACTTCAAACAGTCACACTCCAAACTACCACTATGGCCAAGACCAAAGAGCTGTCAAAGGACACCAGAAACAAAATTGAGTAGACCTGCACCAGGCTGCGGAAGACTGAATCCTGCAATAGGTAAGCAGCTTGGTTTGAAGACAATCCAACTGTGGGAGCAATTATTAGGAAGGAAATGGAAGACCAGACATGACCATATGATAATCTCCCTCGATCTGGGGCTCCACGCAAGCATCGCACTCAGCTGGGCGTCAAAATGGATCACAAGAACGGGTGAGCAAAACTCCCAGAAACCACACGGGGGCATTGACCTGCAGAGAAGCTGGGACCAAAGTAACAAAGCCTACCATCAGTAACACAACTACTCGCCCAGGGGACTCAAAATCCTGCAGTGCCAGACGTGTCCCCCTGCTTAAGCCAGCTACATGTCCAGGCCCGTCTGAATGTTTGCAACGAGTGCATTTGGATGAGCCAGAAGAGGGGATTGGGGAGAATGTTCATATGGTCAGATTGAAACCAAAATATAACATTTTGGTTAAAAAAAAATATAAATATAAAAACTCAACTCGTTGTGTTTGGAGGACAAAGAATGCTGAGTTGCATCCAAAGAACACCATAACCTACTGTGAGCATGGGGGTGGAAACATCATGCTTTGGAGGCTGTTTTTCGCAAAAGGGAACCCGGAGATGATCTGTGTAAAGGGAAAAAAATGGGAAAGGGGGCCCTGTATCGTGAGATTCGGTGGGGAAAAACCCTTTTCCCTCGAAAAGGGGATTTAAGATGAAAAAGTTTGGGTGGGTCTTTTAGGCATGACAATGATCCCAAAAAAACACCGCCCCGGGGGGAAAGGGAAAGGGGTGGTTGTAAGAAAATTCAAGGGCCTGGAGTGGCTAGCCAGTTCCAGATCACAAACCCCCTAGGGAAAAACTTTGGGGGGGGAGTTGGGAAAATCCTTTCCCCGCGACAGTCCCAAAACATCACTGCTTTAGAGGAGATCTGCATGGAAGGGGAAAGGGCCCAAAATACCCCGCCAAAAGTGTGTGAAAAACCCTTTTGAAGATTACAGAAAAAGTTTTACCTGTTTCATTGCCAACAAAGGGTATATAAAAAAAGTATTTGGGAAACTTTTTTTATTGACCAATTAAATTATTTTCCACCATAATTTGCAAAAAAT
>CM072244.1:34519018-34651134 GCA_036851935.1 Coregonus suidteri | reverse complement strand
CATTTCATTTACAAAACCCAATGCCTCCCAAATTTAAAGGGGGCAAAATTTTTTGGGGGGGTGAAACAAACAAAAAATAAGACAATAAAACGGAATCTTGGCGTGCATAACTTTTTCACCCCCCAAAGTAAATATTTTTGTAAAAGCCCCTTTTTTTGCGGGCTTTTCCCGCTGAAAGTCTCTTGGGGTATGTCTCTATAAGCTTGGCACTCTAGCCACGGGGATTTCTGCCCATTCTTAAAGGGAAAAAACTGCTCCACCCTTCCTTTAAATTTTGGATGGGTTTGCGGGTGTACAGCAATTTTTAATTCATCCCAACGATTCTAAATTTTGATTGAGGTCGGGGCTTTGACTGGGCCCCTTCCAAGACTTTTAAATTTTTTCCCCTTTAAAAACCCACTAAAGTGTTGCTTTAGCAGTATGCTTGGGGTCTTTGGGTCCTGCGGGAAGGGTGGAACCCCCGTCCCAGCCTAAAATCTCGGGAAAAAAAAAAAACCGGGGAAAAAAAAAAAGGTTTTTTTTCCCTAAAGTTTTCCCCTGTTTTTAAAGCGCCATCCATCTTTCCCTTCAATTCTGACCATTTTTCCCCCCAACTTTGCTAGTTCCCCCAATCAATCAATCAATCAATTTTTTTTTAAAATATACCCCCTTTTTTCCATCAGCAAATATTCGAATTTCTGTACAGAAACCCAGCCAAAAACCCCAAACAGCTATTGGCAGGTTTTAAAGACGGGGGCTAAAAAAAACCCCCTAAAAGCAAAAACCTAGGAAAAAAACCTAGAGAGGAACCGGGGCTATGGGGGTTTGGCCAGCCCCTTTTCTGGCTGTGCCGGGGGGAGATTAAAACAAAAACCATCCCGGGGGGGTTCAAAAATTTTTCAAGTGACAAGCAGGGGCCAAAAAATAATCGGAATAAATCTCGGGTTGGCTTTTCATACCCGATCATTAAGAGTTTAAAAAAGCAGGTCTGGGAAGTGGGGGTTCCCATAACCGCAGGCAGCATTTTTAAAAACGGAATACAGCAAGGCCCCGGCGGCCCTGGGGACAGCAAGGAGTCCCCCGGGCCCGGGTAGTCCCGACGTATGGTCCTAGGGCTCGGGTTCTCTTTTTTGGGTTTTTTCAAGCCGATCAAAAAGGTTTGGAAAAACACAGGTCTGGGACGGGGTAGGGGTTTCGTCCCCAAGGCAGAACAGTTAAAAGGGAATAGCAGCAAGGCCAGGGGGACTGGGGAAAAGAAAGGGGGTTTTCCCACATGCCCCGTAGTCCTGATTTTGGTCCTAGGCTCAGGTTCTCAGAGAAAAGAGAGAACGAGAGAATTGAGAGAGCATACTTAAATTCACACGGGCACTGGATAAAAACAGGAAAATTCCTCCAGGTTTATAACCAACAAAACCCCAGCCCCCCGACACAAAAAACAAAGGGCAGCAAAATCCTGGAGGCTGAACAGGAGGGGCCCGGGAGACACTGGGGCCCCATCCGAAAAAACCCCCCAAAAAGGGGCCCAAACGGAAGGATATCCCCCCCCCACTCCCCCAAAAGCACGGGCCCCCGCACCACTAGGGGGTTTTACCCCCCACCACCAACTTACAACCCTGAAAACGGGGCCGAGTATAGCCCACAGAGGTCCCCCACCAAAAGCAAAAACCAAAGGGGGGGGGGCCCCAAACCCAACAGGAAATCAGGGCCCATTTAACTCAACCCCTAAAGTGACGCCCCCCTCCCAGGGAGGGGCATGAAAGAGCACCAGCAACCCAGGACTCACCCCCTGCAAAAAGGGTTAAAAGGCAGAGAACCCCAGGGGAGGGGGGAACCCGGGCCTGGCAAGACAGAAAGGGCTGTTCGTTCCCTCCACCCTTTTCCCCCGTTCACCTTCACACTCCGGGGCCAGCTACCTAAAATCAATGACCTACTAAAGAGATAAGTTTTCCCGGAAAAGATTTAAAAGGGTTGGGAACTAAATCTGCGCTCTCCCCTGGGTGGGAGACTGTTCCATAAAAGGGAAAATCTTAGGAAAAAAGCCCGGGCCTCCCGCTTTTTTGGCTTAAAATTTCTAGGGAAAAATTTGGGGACCCATGCGCTTGTGACCCGTGGGCGAAAACGTTTGGGGTTTTAGGGGCAGGCCCAACTGGGAAAAAGATGGTAGGAGAAAGCCCATGTAACGCTTTATGGGTTTTAACAGAAAAACCTTGAAATCAGCCCTTCCCCTTAACCCGGAAGCCGGTGTGGGGAAAGCTAGCACTGGAGTAATATAAATAAAATTTCTTGGTTCTAGTCGGGTTTCCCTGGGCAGCCGTATTTAGCACAAACTGAATTTTATTTAGTGCTTTTTTCCGGGTACCCGGGAAAATAGAGCATTGCAGTATTTCAAAACCTAGAAGAAACAAATCATGGATTAATTTTTTTTTCATCATTTTTGGACAAAAAATTTCCTATTTTTGCAATGTTCGTAGATGGAAAAAAAGCTGTCCTTGAAACAGTCTTGATATGTTCGCCCAAAGAGAATCGGGGGCAAGAGAAAAGCCTAGGTCCTTCACATTTTATTTGAGACAACTTTAAAACCCATCAAAGGGATTGTCAGTTTTAACAAAAGATCTCTTTGTTTTTTTGGGGAACCTAGAACAAGCATCTCTTTTTTTGTCCGATTTTAAAAGAAAAAAATTTTTCAGCCATCCATTTCCCCCTTATTCTAAAACACGGTTTCTAGCGAGGCAATTTGGGGCTTCCCCCATGCTTCATTGAAATGTACACTGGGGTTCTCCGCATGCATTGAAATTTTTAACATTATTTTTTTCGAAAAACATCCCCAAAGGTAAAATATATGTGAAAAAAATTTAGTGGTCCAAAAGGGAACCCTTGAGGAACACCGAAAAATGAAAACGGGTTTATTTTTTGGGGAGGAAAACCATTCAAAGACAAACTGATATTTTTTCCGACAGGTGGGATCAAAACCGGGCCAAAACTTTTCCGTGTAGCCCAAATTTTGGGGTTTTCCATCTCTCCAAAGAATGGGGTGATCGGGGGTTTTAAAAAGGCAGCACTAAGGTCTAGTAGAAAGAGACGGGATAAAGACCCCTGGGGAAAAACCCTTTAAAAAAGGCCCTTTACCCCCTTTCCCAAAAGGTGCGTCCCTTTGCAAATTATGGGTCAAAACCAGACTGAAGAAATTTTCGTATCCCTTTTTTTGTCCTTCAAAAGGCAGGGGTTTGCTGCGCAACAGTTTTTCTAAAATTTTTGAGGGGGAATGAAGATTCGATATAGGCCGATATTTTTTTTATTTTTTCCCCGGGTAAAATTTTTGGTTTTTTAAAAGAGGGGTTTTAAATCACTGCCATTTTTAAAGTGATTTTGGGTAAACACCCCCGGGGGATAGGGGCCTGTTTATTGGTTTCAACATAGGGGGGCCCAAAGGCACGGGAAGCGCTCCTTCAGCAGTTTAGTGGGATAGGATCCATATGCAGCTTAAAGGTTTAGGGGCCATGATTATTTTCATCATTGTGTCCCCCAAAAAGTACTAAAAAAACTTTTTTTCTCTCCCGATCCCCGGCCCTCGCAGCCCGTGGGAGATCCAGGACAGTAAGGGCCCCGGAGGGAAAACGCGATTTTAAAAAGGAAATCCGTAAATTTGGGTTTCTAAGGGGCATTATCTTTTTTCCCCAAAGAGTTCATTATTTTTTCACTGCTGAGTGAAAACCATCCCCTCTTGGGGAAAAGCTGCTTTTTGTTGCTTTTCCAGTATCAAAAAGAATTTTGGATTGTTTTTTTTTTTCCCCTTTTAAATTTGGGGAAAAATAGGGTGTCGAGCCAGTGAGGGGGTCTTTGGGACTGCACGGGAACTGTCTTTTTCCCAAACTATCCGGGAAAACTTCCAGTTTTTGGGGTGGCGCCCCTTTTCCCTTCCAATTTCCCGGAAGCTTGCTTTAAACTCGGGTAATTTTTTTGTATACCAGGGGGCTAGTTTCTTTTTGACAAATGTTTTTCGGGGGTTTTTTGGGGGCAACTGCTCTTGGGGAAATTTGGGCCCAAAGGTTTAAAATTTAGTTCCTCAGTTAAGTGGGTTTCTGTTTTTTTCCTCTGCGCCTTGGGTGCAGAAAGGGGTCTGGGAAGGGCCCTCAAATTTATTTTTGTGTTGTCTGAGAAATTTTTAGCACACTTTTGATGCTCCCCTTTGGGTTGGGGGCTGAGCAATTATTTGTTGCCATTGCAAACGAAAAAAAAAGGTGGGGGCCCCATGTCCAAGGGTTTTGTGGAAAAAAATTTAAAATCTACAACCTTTATTCCTGGGACAAACTAGGGCCAGAGTATTAAATGTGGCGTGAGTAGGTCCAGAGGGCATGTTGGAAAAACCCCCCCGATCGTAAAGGGTCCCCAAAGCTTTTTGGGTGGGTCTGTGGAAATTCTCCAAAGTGAATATTAAATCCCAGAAAATTGAATATGATCTCTATGCTACAAGGTCTGATAGGAATTCAGGAAAATCAGAGAGGAAAGCTTATTGCCCAGGGGCCTGTAAACAGTAGCTTAAAAAGGATTGAGTAGGCTCCCTAGAATTTTCATGCTAGAAGCTCAAAAGATGAAAACCCCCATTTTTTTTTTTTTTTTTAAATTGAAATTTTTCTATCGTTAAAAGTTAGGGGAAAACCCCCCGGGCCCTTTTCGGGGTGCCGGGGAAAAATGGTCACTATGTAAACCCGGGGGTGAGGCCTCATTTAAACACAGTTTATCAGGCTTAAGCCAAAGTTTCAGTCCGGCCAATCCATCAAATTATGATCAGTGATTTTTCATTGACTATGCCCGCCCTTTTAAGTGGGGTCTAAAATTAAGTAACCCTTTTTGAGATTTGAGGTATCCAACCAAATTTTCTTTCAAAAATTGGGGGAATGGAAAGGAAAGGGCTTTTTTCCCCAATAAGATTTTCTAAAGGGTAACAAACCCCCATGTTTAGTTTTTTCCCAAACCCAGGTTTAGGCACAGAAAACAGTCTCAAAGGGTATGGCTAGCTGACTCACTGAATGTGCGATTGGCGACTCCACTAACTGGCAGGGTTTCTAACAGCTTCTGCCTGGGCCCGCAAACCCATTTCACTGGGGGGCTAGAGTTTTAACCCCATCTATGTTGGTAGATAAGAGGAGAACCCCTCCAGCTAGGATGGGGGTTTCCTCACTCCTCCCGGGCAAGGGTTGATCCTGTTTTTGGGTGAGTCCCAGAAAGGGGGGCCAAATTTTCCCAAATGTTATCTTTGGGAGGGGGGGGGGGACCCCCCCCCCAAAAAAAAAAAAAAAAAGTTTTCAACCAGCGATTAAGTGCTGAGAAATCGCTGTAAGCTCGTCACTTCCCTAACTGGGAGGGGCCAGAGACAATTTACTCTTTCCGACACATCTTTTTTTAGCTGAAATTTTCACGCTGAAACTATTTTGCACTTGGTGACCCCGACTGTTTTTATCCCAACTCGTTTGGGGCCCCCCCTTGGGTAACAATTTCTCTATAATCTTTTACACTCCCAGTTTTAGCTTTACCCGCACCTCTTTAGATTAGCCTTTAAAGTCGGTAGCCCTGCCCCCTGGTAAACAGTGTATTTCCCCTGGTGGGTTCTTTTTAAATCTAATACTGGGGGTAAAGAGGGCCCAAAGCTAGGGTTTTTAAATTTTTCAGAGCTTTAAAGGTGGGAGCCTTTGGGGTCTCAAACCCCCTAACGGGGGGGAGTAAGACTAGGAAAAACTCCCAACTCAGACTCCCCACTCCCTACATAATGGGAAAACCCGGGTTTAAGGTTTTTGCGGCTGAAAAAAGCGACACCCCGGTTTTAGCATTTCCCCCCGTTTTCCCTCCAGAAGCCATGAAAAGTTGTCCGGGTGCGGGACTGTGCGGGGGATTTATACTAAAAGTTACTGTCTGTACTTACTTTTGGGAAAAAACGCTGTTTCTTTCCTTTCCTACACTGAATTGCCCCCTTTTCCCAAAGTTGCGTCTGAAGCTGGGCTTTGTAAACACAGCTTTTTCTCGCCGGGAAAGGCGGAATTCTCCTTTATTATTGTTTCAAAACGCTGCAATTAGAAGAAAATCATGTTTAAATTTTCTTTCTTAGCTTCGGGTGTTTTAAAATTTTAAGATGTTTGTGAACCCCCGTCCAGATAAACGTCCGGTGAAAAAGTTGAATAAGGGGAAAAAAATTGGGGGATGGAAAAAAACGTAAAGTTGGCAGCTAAAAAAGCCCCGGGAAAAAACTCTTCTGTCTCGGATAAACTCCGGGGGGAAAAATTTTTAAAGAAAAAAGATGAGTGAGGGCAAAACAAAAAGTTGGTAAATTTTTGGAACACAGAGATTGGGTTAAAAGTTTATTAAAAGTAAAACGTGAAAAAGTTTTTGGGAGGTAAACCAAGTAGCAACAAACCCACCCCTATGCTTTTACTGTGGGGTGGGGTTCTCGGGGGGATTAAGGTGTTTTGGGTTTTCGCTAAAAATTTGTTTTCCTTGATGGGCCAAAAAACTCAATTTTTATTTTCCCCTCTAGGGAGAGTACCCTTCCTTTCCCTAAATTTTTGGGGGGTCCCCCCACATGCTTTTGGGGGGGAAAACCAAAAATGGGTTTTCTTATTCCCCTTTTTTTTAAGCAATGGCTTTTTTTTTGCCCAAATCTTTCCCTAAAGCCCAGCTCTGTGGATGTAAAAAGCTTAAAATGGGTTCCCCATGGCAGATACTCCAAACTCCGTTTTGGGGCTTTGCACTCCTTCAGGGTTTAATTTTTGGGCTCTTTGCTGCCTCAAATGATTAATGCAAATCCCTTCCTGGTTTCCCTGATTCCCTTTGGGAATTGTGGGGGGCCATTTCTTTTCAATTTTTTTTTTAATGGATTTAATTTTGCTCCTTGGGGTGTTTAAATTTTCAGATATTTTTTTATAACCCAACCCTGATCTGTACTTCCCACAACTTTGTCCCTGACCTGTTTGGAGAGCTCCTTGGTCTTCATGGTGTGCCGCTTGCTTGGTGGTGCCCCTTGCTTAGTGGTGTTGCAGACTCTGGGGCCTTTCAGAACAGTGTATATATACTGAGATCATGTGACAGATCATGTGACACTTAGATTGCACACAGGTGGACTTCTTTAACTAATTATGTGACTTCTGAAGGTAATTCGTTGCACCAGATCTTATTTAGGGGCTTCATAGCTAAGGGGGTGAATACATATGCACGCACCACTTGGACTGTTTTGTGTATGTCCATTACATGAAATCCAAATCCAAATACATTTAAATTACAGGTTGTAATGCAACAAAATAGGAAAAATGCCAAGGGGGTGAATACTTTTGCAAGGCATGTGGGGAGTCTCCCACATGCCTTTTGGCGAACACCAAACGTGTTTGCTTATACTTTCTTTAAGCATGGCTTTTTTCTGGCCACTCTTCCGTAAAGCCTACCAAACATTTGGAACAACTTCCTAATATTGAGTTGCAACCCCTTTTTTTTTCCCTCAGAACAGCCTCAATTCGTCGGGACATGGTCTCTACAAGGTGTGGAAAGCGTTCTACAGGGATGCTGGCCCATGTTGACTCCAATGCTTCCCACAATTGTTCCAAGTTGCTGGATGTCGTTTGGGTGCATCCTCCTGAGTGATTTTCAGAAAAATAAAATGGTAAAACATTAAAAAAGTTATCCTTTTTAGATAAACAATACTAAATATAATCACATCACCAAATAAATGATTCAAACATACTATTTTGCAATGAAGGTCTACAGTAGCCTCAACAGCACTCTGTAGGGTAAACCCCATGGTGTAGCACGGAGACAGCTAGCTTCCGTCCCTCCTCTGGGTACATTGACTTCAACACAAAACCTAGGAGGCTCATGGTTCTCAAGCACTTCCATAGACTTAATAGCTAGGTTGTAGCAACCTCATGATGGGTATAGGGAAAAGTATCATGTAGTAGCATAAACCTATCGCTGTTACATTGAACAGGGTGAATGGAATATGAATGACAGTCATCAATGTGGTGTAATAGAAATAGGGCCATGCTCATGAAAAACAAAATGTCCTCCCTCATCTTAAACGGCACCAACCGCCGCTGTTTGGGTGGTGGACCATTCTTGGTACACATGGGAAACTGTTGACTGGAAAAACCCAGCAGCGTTGCAATTCTTGACACAAACCGGTGCGCCTGGCACCTACTACTATACCCCGTTCAAAGGCACTTAAATATTTTGTCTCCCCACATTCACCCTCTGAATGGCACACATACACAATCCATGTCTCATTTGTCTCAAGGCTTAAACATCCTTCTTTAACCGGTCTCCTCCCCTTCATCTACACTGATTGAAGTGGATTTAAACAAGTGACATAAATAAGGGATCTAGTTTTAAACCTGGATTCCCTATCAGTCAATGTCATGGACGGAGCAGGTGTTTTTAAATGTTTTGTTACTCAGGGTACATCACAAAAGATAATCAAGTGCCTTTGCTGTGTGCTTTCTCTATTTTTAAAGGGATGATTTGTTCTTATAGAGCGGGGCTTTAGGGAATAGTATGGTCCTTCTGAAAAAAAAGAATGTGAAAAAATGACAGAATAAATGTGTATTAACACCCCATTATAGAATGAGCGTCATATCAGCTAGTTTGTGCATTTTTTGCGGGCCTGTTTTGTTCACCCATACTTACAATTTGTGCTAAATTAGGTTTATATAAATTAAAATCACCAGATGGGAGGAACGCAACATGTATTTTCTTCTTCTTCAATGAGTTTAAGGGGGGTTGGGCATCCATTGTTGCATTACCGCCACCAAATAGACGGAGTAAAACTCCCTTATTTTTCCTTAAAAATAAAAAAAACCAAAGCAAAAAAAATATCCCATCTAACACTAACTCACCCCTTCAACACACAACAAAAATTTAAAACCCCACCCTTCTCCACTTTTAAATACACTAAAACCCTACCTCATGCCCTAAATCGAAATAGGGGACATCACCTTAACCTCCCTGTAACTCTTCTCTGTAAATCCGCACCCCCAAATTTCTTCCGCTGCCCCCCCAAAACCTCAATTTTTTTTGATTTGCGTTCCATCCTGCAGAAAATTAAAACCATTGTAAAAAACCTAAAAACCCAAATCTTGCTAAACCATATATCACTTTTTGTTTACCCCTCTGTATGGTACATCTCTACTCCCCCAACCATTTCTCTCAGGATCCCTCCCCCTTGACCCATCTTCCTCTATTTCTTCACTCCCTCCCCTATACAATTCTTCTCTCTTTACCCGGGATACCTAAACCTCTTCTCCGCACGGGACATGTCTGATCCCCGCCCCGGGCCCCCCCTAAAATTAGCAACACCCCACTTCCCCCAAACTGCTTCACACCCCTTATCTCACCCTTCTGCACACTTTCCACCCCTTGGGAAACTCCCTCCTCATATGCTGCCACATCCCCAAAATTTTTGACACCTGTAACATCTTGGGTTTTCGGGCACATATGCTCTCAGGGTAATTAAATTATCCTAACCTTTTCCAGGCAAAGATCACTTCAAACTCAAAAAAAACAGACAATGTTTCTTTTTCCCCCACTCTCCCCACCTTTTTTAGTCCCACCAACACGAGCATCACACACACCGGAATCACTCCTTAAATGGTCAATTTTTACATTCACGCTACTCCGTAATCACCCCTCCAATGGCCACTTTTTTTAAGACAAAACATTCAAATTTCTTTCCCCCATTTTTTTAAATTGACCCCTTCTCCCTCTGCCCAACAAAAACTCAAACAATTATCATAGCCATTTCGGGGTTTCCCCTCACCGATTTACTATACCCACGCTCTTTTTCACCCTCTTAAACCAAAATTGGATACCCAAAAACAAGGATCCTTTTTTTCCAAAAAACTTCACTCTATGCCAACAATCCTTATTCTGCCCCGCCCTGTTTAATCCTGGGCTCCGAGTACTTCCCCACCCCTTCCACCCCCGATACACACCTCATTCACTTCCATTTTCCTCCTGTTTTCAGCTCCTTTTTTTTTACATTTCCTACCACTCTTCTTTAAAAAACCCTTTCTCCCTTTTTCCCGCCAAATTTTTAACTGCTCAAACTCAGTTTCCCTCCTCTCTCTTTTGACCTCCTCTGCCTCTTTTTTTCCCCCCTTCCCCCTCTTTCACCAAAGTATACGTATCCTTAGATAATACTGCATTTCCCAAACCTTTAATTTTTCTTCCCTTCTCTAAGGACTCCTTTTTTCCCCCCCTTTTCCCCTTCCGGGCGTCTTTCTTTTCTACCCTTTGGCCCTGACCTTTCATTGCTGTCCTCTTCTGATCCGCGTCCTCCTCCCCTAAATTCCCTCTTTCCCACCCCTCATCGAGTTTTATCCTCACTATCCGGGGACTTACCCCCTTTCCAAGTTTGGGCTTTCCGAAGACCTCCCCAACTCAAATTTGCTAGCTCCCAAAACCAAAATCCCAAGCTGTCTGAACAATCGTTGCTGGGCCCCATCCACCTCGACTTTTTCCCAATCCCAAAGAATGTAGTAAATATTTTTTTCCAAACTGCGTTCCCCCTCCAGTCAGCTGAGGGCGATGGCGTTTTTCGGGTGATGTTATTGCGTGACGAAAAGGGACGGAGGACATTCTTAACAAAAACCACCGGCTACTTTTTCAACCACCTCGGTAGTTGTTTACCAAAACAAAAAACCGAAATTTTGAGGCTTTAGAACCATTTTTTGACTTACAATCTCATTTTTTAAACACTTTATTTTTGAGTAAATTATCACGGGGTAACTTTAACCTAATTTGCAAACTTTTTTTAAAGATTTATACTGATCCTACATGGGCTAGTCGTAATGAACTACTAGCTAACATCCCGACCAGAGCTCCAAAAACTACCCTCCCCGTAAAGAAAGGGGGTTTTGGTGTAGGGAGAAAGAAGCTCCGGGGCTGAAAAAAAAAAAGAAGTCGTGAAAGAAGAAAGGAAATATTACAGTTAAAGGAGAGGAGAAGTTTTAAAAACGAAGAGGAGGATATTACTTGAAAAAAGGGGGAGGGGATGTTACAGTAAAAGGAGAGAAAGTTCCTTTTGGAGAAAAAGGGGGGATAGAGGCTGTCCCCGTGGAAGAAAAGAGGTTTTTCTCAATAGGGAGGAGGAAGACGTTTAGGGGTGAAAAAAGAGAACAGAAATCATATTAAACACCAAATAAAATATTGTCTTAAAAACGGGGAAAGCTATGCAGTTGTTTAACTAATGTGTGGTTTTTTTTGGGGGGTTTACGAAGTTATTATTTAAAATGTTGTTCAGGCCCCGTAAGTTTTAAGGGGCAATCTTTTTTTTGAAATTTTTAAAGTTCTACATTAAAATGCACTTCATCTAATATAACAGGGTTTTTAATTCAATATTGGGGGCTTAAATTTTTGCTTAAAATCAAAAGGGGCCAAAAGGCACCCAATTTGTGGAACTACCTTTTCACATTTGCTCACAAAAAATATTTTATAAAATAAAGAGAAAGTGGCCATTTTAGGGGGCCCCCTTAGTATATTAATGCTTTTTAAGACCCTATGATTGCAATAGACGGTCAAACGTTTACCACTGTTTGATTTTTCGTTCAACAGGAGGAGACATGATATCGTGAATCCCCGGGGGGGTCTCACAACACCTGATGTGAGTTTTCCCAAACAACACCCGAGGGACTCTTGGGGCTGGTCTACATACAGCTGTTTTATTGGGGTCTGGTCGCGTTTCTGTAAAGCCTTTTTTTAAACGTGACATCACATCCATAATGAATGTTCTGGGCCCTCTATATGGTTACCAGGACAACGCTAGCCCCTTCCGCCCTCCCAATCCCCGTGTCGTAACCCTCCCGTACACCTTACTGTGGGTCTGAAAGGTTTTTCTGTGCGGCTGGGGACGCGGAAAAAAACGGGGGGATGGAAAATGTAGAGGAGGAGGGGAAGGAAAAGGAGCAGATTTTTACTCTCAAAGTAAAAGGGTGTAGTTTGTTTAAACAAAAAAAAAGATTGCCCCTGGACTGTTACCCGGACAACCCGGAGTTCGTTTGTTTTACATTAAGATAGATGGGGATAGGAGTTTTTGAAAATATTACATGAAAAGCGGAGGAGAAGAGAAGAAAGGAGCAGATCGATTCATCAAAGTAAATGCTGTAGTTTTGTTTTAACAAATAAAATGTATTTTCCCCCACATAGACAGTTTTGTTAGTTGACATGAAAATAGACTTAATTCCACCCCAAATAACCCGTTATGTTGTTGACTAAGATAGACTTGGATGGATGTTAGAAAACATAACACTGAAAAAAGATTCTTCCCAAAGAAAAGAGAGAAACCAATGACAATAAAAACCCTTTATGAAAGTTAGATTTAGTATGATTGATGTATGGGCATGTTTTTCAAAAACTTTTCCTAAAAAAATTTTGGATGTTACATTGCCTGTCCCATCAACCCCCTATCTTTACAATATCTAAAAAAAATCAAATGTTTTTTGTCACATGCGCCGAATAAAACAGGTGTAGACCCTTTCAGTGAAATGCTTACAAAACCCTTTAACCAACAATGCATTTAAAAAAAGAAATTACAAATAATTAAAGGGAAAAAATAAAAAACGCAGCGAGCAAATCAGGGGGGGGCCTGTACAGAGTCAATGTGCGGGGGCACCGGTTAGTCAGGTAATTGGGGAAAATGTACATGTGGTAGAGGGAAAGTGACTATGCATGGGTTAAACAGAGTAGAGCAGCGTAAAAAGGGGGGGGGTGGGAAATGCAAATATCCGGGGGAGCAATTTGATTAACGTTCAAGAGTCTTTTGGCTTGGCGGTATAAAATGTTAAGACCACCTTTTTTTACCTAGACTTGGCGCTCTGGTACCGCTTGCCATGCACGTAGCAGAGGGAGAAAGTCTATGACTAGGGTGGCTGGAGTCCTTTGGCCATGTTTTGGGCAATCCTGTGACACCGCCTGGTATAGAGGTCCTGGATGGCAGGAAGCTTTGGCCTCAGTGATGTACTGAGTCCAAACGCACTACCTTCATGTAGTGCCTTGCAGGCGGAGGCGAGCAGTTTGCCGTAACAGGCGGTGATGCAACCAGCTCAGGTATGCATCTCAATGGATGCAGCTGGATAACCTTTTGAGGATCTGAGGGACCCATCGCCACCATCTTTCAGTCTCTTGATGGGGAGTAGGCATTGTCGTGGCCCTCTTCACGACTGTCTTGGGTGAGTTCTGTAACCATGATATGTCTTTGGTGATGTGTACACCAAGGAATGTGAAGCTCTCAAACCTGCTCCACATACAGACCGTCGAAGAGAATGGGGTGTTGCTTCAGTCCTCCTTTTTTCTGTAGTCCACAATTATCTCCTTTGGCTTGGTCACGTTGCGAGACGAGAGTTGTATACTGGCACACACTGGCAGGTTCTCTGACCTCCTTCCCTATATGCTGTCTCATCATTGTCAGTGATCAGGCTATCACTGGTGTGTGGTCGGCACAACTTTAAGATGGTGTTGACGTCGGGCTTGGCCATATGCAGTCATGGGGTGAACAGGGAGTACAGGAGTGGATGATGCACGCACCCATGAAGTGGTCCTTGTGTTGAGGCATCAGCATGGCAGATGGTGTTTGTTACCTACCTTTTACCACCTGGGGCGGCCCATCAGGAAGTCAGGATCCAGTTGCAGAGGAGGGAGGTGTTAGTCCCAGGGTTCCTAGCTTTAGTAATGAGCTTTGAGGCACTATGGTGTTGAACCGGTATAGCTGTAAGTCAATGAATAGCATTGCTCACGTAGGTGTTTTTCCTTTTGTCCAGGTGGGAAAGGACAGTGTGGAGTACAATCAGCAGATTGCACCATCTGTGGATGTCAGTGAAGACACTTGTCCAGTTGGTCAGCGCCATGCTTTTTGGAGTATATGTCCTGGTAACCCATGTCTGGCCCTTCGGTCCTGTGAATGATGACGGTTTAAATTGTCTTACTCACATCGTGCTTCGGAGAGCGTGATCACACAATCGTCCGGAAACAGCTGATGCTAATCACATGCATGCTTTCAGTGTTGCTTTGCCTCGAAGTGAGCTTATAAGTCATTTAGCTCGTCTGATAGGCTCGTGTCACTCGGGCAGCTCTCGGCTGTGCTTCCTTTTGTAGTCCGTAATAGTTTGCAAGCCCTGCCACAATCCGACGAGCATCGAAGCTCGGGGTTAGAGTCCTGCTCCTTGAAAGCGGCAGCTCTACCCTTTTAGCTCAGTGCGAATGTTTGCCTGTAATCCATTGCTTCTGGTTGGGGTGCGTATGGTCTCTGTTGGGACGACGTAATCGATTGCACTTATTGATGAAGCCAGTGACTGATGTGGTGTACTCCTCAATGCTATCGGAAGAATCCCCGAAACATATTCCAGTCTGTGCTAGCAAAAAAAACAGTCCTGTAGCTTAGCATCTGCGTCCTCTGACCACGTTCCTTATTGAGCGAGTCACTGGTACTTCCTGCTTTAGTTTTTGCTTGTAAGCAGGAATCAGGAGGATGGAGTTTATGTCAGATTTGCCAAATGGAGGGCGAGGGAGAGCTTTGTACGCGTCTCTGTGTGTGGAGTAAAGGTGGTCTAGAGTTTTTTTTTCCTTCTAGGTTTGCACAGTTTCCCCTGCATTAAAGGCCCCGGCCACTAGGAGCACCGCCTCCTTATGGCCCTATACAGGTTGTTGAGTGCGTCTTTAGTGCCAGCATCGCGGTTTGTGGTGGTAAACAGACATCTACGAAAAATATAGATGAAAACACTCTTGATAAATAGTGTGGTCTATACAGGCAAACAAAACTCAAGAAAGTTCAATTTTGGAGTCTTAAAGGAGGACTGTAATAATAATAATATGGGCTAAATACAGTGCCTTCGGAAAGTATTCAGACCCCTTGACCTTTTACATAGTTTTGTTACTTTACAGCCAGATTCTAAAATTGATAAAAAATAAATGTTTCCCTCATCAATCTACACACAATACCCCTGAAGTGACAAAGCGAAAACAGTTCTTTAAAAATTTTTTGCAAATCTATTACAAATTTAAAACAGATACCTTATTTACGTAAGTATTCAGACCCTTTGCAGTGTTTCCATTGATCATCCTTGAGATGTTTCTACAACTTACCTGTGGTAAATTCAATTGATTGGACATGATGATTTGGAAAGGCACACACCTGTCTATATAAGGTCCCACAGTTGACAGTGCATGTCAGAGCAAGAACCGAGCCATGAGGTCGAAGGAATGATCCTTACAGCTCCGAGATAGGATTGTGTCACGGCACAGATCTGGGGAAGTGTACCAAAACATTTCTGCAGCAGTGAAGGTCCCCAAGAACACAGTGGCCAACATCCTTCTTAAAAGGAAGACGTTTGGAACCACCAAGACTCTTCCTAGAGCTGGCTGCCCGGCCAAACTGAGCAATCGGGGGAGAAGGGCCTTGGTCAGGGAGGTGAACAAGAACCCGATGGTCACTCTGACAGAGCTCCAGAGTTCCTCTGTGGAGATGTGAGAACCTTCCAGAAGGACAACCACCTCTGTAGCACTCCATCAATCAGGCCTTTATGGTAGAGTGGCCAGACGGAATCCACTCCTCAGAAAAAAGCACATGACAGCCCGCTTGGAGTTTGCCAAAAGGCACCTAAAGGATTCTCAGACCATGAGAAACAAGATTCTCTGATCTGATGAAACCAAGATTGAACTCTTTGCCTGAATGCCAAGCGTCACGTCTGGAGGAAACCTGTCATCATCCCTACGGTGAAGCATGGTGGTGGCAGCATCAAGCTGTGGGGATGTATTTCAGTGGCAGGGACTTGGAGACTAGTCAGGATCGAGGGAAAGATTAACAGAGAAAAGTACAGAGAGACTCCTTGATGAAAAACCTGCTCCAGAGTGCTCAGCACCTCACTGGGACAAAGGTTCACCTTCCAACAGGACAACGACCAAAAGCACAAAGCCAAGATAATGCAGGAGTGGCTTCGGGAGGTCTTCAGCCAGAGCCCAGCCGGACTTGAACCCGATCGATCATCTCTGGAGAGACCTAAAAATAGCTGTTAAACGTGCTTCAAAATAATTTACAGAGTAAAGGGTCTCAGAATTTACGTAAAATGTGACATTTTAAAGTTTTCTTTTGAAATAAATGCCGCAAAAATTCATACAAACCTGTTTTTGCTTTTTAAGGGTTATGGGGGTATTGTATATAGATTGATGAGGGAGGAAAAAATTAAAAATAAAAATGAATCAATTTTAGAATAATGCTGTAACGTAACAAAATGTGTAAAAGACAAGGGGTCTGAATACTTTCCGAATGCACACACCTAAAAATCAAGTTTTTTCTTTATTTTTCTTTACTGTTTTTAACCATTGTAGAATAATAGTGAAGACATCAAAACTATGAAATTTCACATGGAATCACTGTAGTATCTACAAAGTGTTAAACAAGTCAAAATATATTTTATATACGTTTCTTCAAAGTAGTCACCCTTTGCCTGATGACAGCTTTGCACACTCTTGGCCATTCTCTCAACCAGCTTCATGCGGTAGTCACCTGGAATGCTTTTCCCAACAGTCTTGAAGGAGTTCCACATATGCTGAGCACTTGTTGACTGCTTTTCCTTCACTCTGCGGTCCAACTCATCCCAAACCATCTCAATTGGGTTGAGGTCGGGGGATTGTGGAGGCCAGGTCATCTGATGCAGCACTCCATCCCTCTCCTTCTTGGTAAAATTAGCCCTTACACAGCCTTGAGGTGTGTTGGGTCATTGTCTGTTGAAAAAACAAATGATAGTCCCATTAAGCCCCAAACCAGATGGGATGGTGTATTGCTGCAGATTTTCTATGGTAGCAATGCTGGTTAAGTGTGCCTTGAATTCTAAATAAATCACAGACAGTGTCACCAGCAAAGCACCCTCACCCGATAACACGTCCTCCAGGCTTTATGGTGGGAAATACACATGCGGAGATCATCCGTTCACCCACACCGCGTCTCACAAAGACACGGCGGTTGGAACCAAAAATCTCAAATTTTACTCCAGACCAAAGGACAAATTTCCACCGGTCTAATGTCCATTGCTCGTGTTTCTTGGCCCAAGCAAGTCTCTTCTTATTGGTGTCCTTTAGTAGTGGTTTCTTTGCAGCAATTCGACCATGATGGCCTGATTCACACAGTCCTCCTCTGAACAGTTGATGTTGAGATGTGTCTGTTACTTGAACTCTGTGAAGCATTTATTTGGGCTTGCAATTTTCTGAGGTGGTAAACTCTAATGAACTTATCCTCTGCAGCAGAAGTAACTCTGGGTCTTCCATTCCTGTGGCCGTCCTCATGAGAGCCAGTTTCATCATATCGCTTGATGGTTTTGTGACTGCACTTGAAGAAACTTTCAAAGTTCTTGAAATGTTCCGTGTTGACTGACCTTCATGTCCTAAAGTAATGATGGACTGTTGTTTCTCTTTGCTTATTTGAGCTGTTCTTGGCCGTAATATGGACTTGGTCTTTTACACAAAATAGGGCTGTCTTCTGTATACCCCCACTTACCTTGTCACAACACAACTGATTGGCTCAAACGTATTAAGAAGGAAATCAATTGCACAAATTAACTTTTAAGAAGGCACACCTGTTAATTGAAATGCATTTGAACCTGGTCATGAACCTGGTTGAGAGAATGCAAAGTGTGTGCAAAGCTTGTCATCAACGGCAAAGGGTGGCTCTTTGAAGAATCTCAAATATAAAATATATTTTGATTTGTTTAACACTTTTCTGGTTACTAACATGATTGTGATGTGTTATTTCATAGTTTTGATATATTCACTATCATTCTACAATGTAGAAAATAGTAAAAATAAAGAAAAACCCTTGAATGAGTAGGTTCTAAAACTTTTGACTGGTAGTGTATATTTATTAAACAAAAATATAAAATGCAACATGCAACCATTTCAACGATTTACAGTTCATATAAGCCAGGGCTGCCCAACCTCTTCCTGTAGGTTTTCAGTCCAACTCTAATTTAGCATATCTGATTCAGCTTGTTAAGGTCTTTTGTTGAGCAGCTCAGCAATAAGTAGAATCAGGTTGTGTTAAATTAGAGCTGGACTGATAAACCCACAGGACGGTACATCTCCATGGGAAGAGGGGGGTTGGGCAAAACCCACTTGGGAGCCAGGGCCAATGTGGAGGTCCTGGGGTTGGCGGTTGTTATAGCTGGTCTGCGGTTGTGAGGCCGGTTGGATGTACTGCCAAATTCTCTAAAAAGACGTTGGAGTTGGGCTTATGGTAGAGAAATTAACATTCAATTTTCCAGTGGATATTCCTGCATGGGACCAACACTTTACATATTTTTAGGAACAAAAATATTCAACATTCTTTTTGACTTTACCCAAAATATCATGAAATTAGTGATTGTCAAAAATGTTAAAAAATGTGTGAATTTCTAAATCAGAAAAATTGCCATTTTTAAACAGCAGTGTCGAACTCTTTCGACAATGGGGAGATGTTACCTGATGTGCTTTGTGTTCACCTGTCTCCAATGCAAAAAAAAAACTATCCACTCAAATTACTTCTTTACTTACTTTAGGTTGAAGGAAATGTGTAGGTCTCATTCTGTATCATACAGCTATTAAGGTTATACATTTACAACCACCTGCACGATATGAATCCAGAGATGTCTGTCTTGAGTGTCCTAGAACATGTCTAGTTTTTGTGTGTTCTGACTATAAAACAGAATGAATGAAAACTTATCAGTAATTACCAGGAGCTCTAAAACATCATTTGTTTCGAAATCACACTATGGATTTGTTTTAATTGATGAAATGGTTTGAAAACGGGCCTCAGGTTATTGAGGGAGATCTGATTTGGATTACATTTCATAGCAAGGCGGTTTTATTAAGTGGAGGTTTCATTCAGGTCTCTCTTTAAATAAACACTGTCTTTGACAGGAGAAAACCAAAGTCGGAGGAACAGAGAGACGTCCAAACCAGCAAGACGACACCTCTGCTCCCAGTGTGGGAAAGTAGGTTTGTACCAAGTTAGGAAGCTGAAACGACATGAGAGGGGACTGAGAGGACACACATTGTGCCCAGTGTGGAAAGAGTTTTTAAGGCTTTAGGAAAGCTGGAAGCTCATGAGCGAACACACAAAGGAGAGAAGCCCATACCATTGCTCCCAGTGTGGAAAGACTTTTTTAACCGGTTAAACAACCCTGAAATCTCATCAGCAAATACACACTGGTGGCGAAGCCTTATCCACGTGCTCCCATTGTGGAAAGAGTCTTAATAGTTAGACACCCTGAAAAGACATGAGAGGGCACATTCACAGGAGCGAAGACATACCATTGTGCCCAGTGTGGAAAGAGTTTTATAGCGTTAGGAAAGCTGGAAGCTCATGAGCGAACACACAAAGGAGAGAAGCCATACTATTGCTCCCAGTGTGGAGACGACTTTTAACCGGTTAAAACACCTGAAATCTCATCAGCAAATACACACAGTGGACGAAAGCCTTAACACTGCTCCCATTGTGGGGAAAGAGTCTTAACCGGTTAGACACCCTGAAAAGACATGAGAGGGCACACACATGGAGCGAAGCCACACCATTGCGCCCAGTGTCATGAAAGTGTTTTAACCACTTAGGAAACATGAAAGCTCATGAGCGAATACACACAGGGGAGAAGCCTTTCCATTGCTCAAAAAAAAACTGTGGAAAGAGTTTTAACCGGTTAGACAACCTGAAAAGTCATGCGAGAATCCACACAGGGGAGAGGCCTTACCACTGCTCCAGTGTGGAAATAGTTTTAGTCATTTAGGGACACCTGAAAGCTCATGAGCGAATCCACAAAGGGGAGATAGCCTTACCACTGCTCCCAGTGTGGAAAGAGTTTTAACCGCTTAAGGGGAAAACATGAAAGCTCATCTGAGAATCCACACAGGAGAGAATAATTATATCCTAGTGTATAAATTGATATTTCACATCAAATTGACTTAAAGTTCATCAGAGGACATACATCCCAAGGGGGGTTTTTGGGGCCTCGCCCCAATTAACCTTTTGGGGAAAAAAAAAGGGGGGAACGAGCCCAAACCAAGAAACCTTGTTTCCCTTGAAAATTTTTCCTAGGGGGGTTTAAAACATTTGGGGACAACCTCCCAGTTTTTGAAAATTTTTTTCCCCTTTTTTCCCCCCTCTTTGACCCCCCCCAAAAACCCCCCCCCCTCTCCAAGGGGAAACCCCTTACCTTTTAAGATTTTCCCAACTGGGCAACTCCCCTCCTAATAAAAATTTTACCTTTTCCCCGCCCCTAACACCCCACCCCCTACTGTTTTGGGGGTTTTTTTTGGGGGGCCCCCCTCCCCCCCCCAAAACCTACATTTTTCCCTTAAACCCTTTTTAACCGTTTTCCCCCCAAACCACTCCCCCTCCCAAACGCTCCTTTTTATCCCCCCCGGGCCCTCCCCGCCCGGGCCACCTTTGCGCCAAAAAAAAGGGGTTTTCCACCAGGGGAAATTTAAACTTAAAAATTTTTTTTACAAAAAAAGACCTTTTTAATTCCAAACTAAAAATTTCCAAAAAATTTTTTTTTTAAAAATTTTTTTTCCCCCCCCAAAAAAAATTAAATGGATGGTTTTGTTTAAACCCCCACGGGGTCGGGTTTTTTCCCCGGGGAGTTTCCTTTTGGGAAAGGAACCCAAGACAATAACTCAGGAGATTCCCAAAGGGATTTTCTTTTTTTAAAATAAAATCCCCAACATTAATTTTTATCAACCTCAATTTTGAATTCGGGTTTTTAAAAATTTTTAATTAAAAGGTATAAAAAGTAAACTTTTAACTTTTTTTTAATAACACAAATTGGTAAGTAAAATTCAAAACCAATTTTTCAAATGTTTTAAATAAATACAAAAATGTTTTAAACCCTCTTTTTCCCAGGTCATTATCCCATGATTATAAATATGTTTTCCTCTGTACCCAAAATGATTTCCAAACCCCCCCGTGTTAAAAAAAAAAACCCCCTTTTTTTTCCCCCCTTTTATTTTTTTTTAAAATCTTTACCAACCCCCTTTTTTTTCCACTTTTTTGCTTTAAAAAAATTTTTTCCAGAAGTTTAATGTATCCCTTGGTGGGAATTAACTTAGGGGGATTTAAAAACTCTTTTTTTTCCCACCCCCTTTTTTTAACCTTTTTTTTGGAATTGTTAGGACTTATTTTTTTTCACAAAATTTTTCCAAATTTTTTAAAAAATTTTCATAAATTTCCCTTTTCACTTCCAGGGGTTCAGGGTTTAAAATTTTTAGGGGTTTTAAAAAACACATAAAACCAAAAAATACTTCAGAAGTTTATTAAAAAATTTTTTAAATTAGGTTTTTTTGGAATATTAAAAAATCCCTTAAAATCCTTTTTGTTTTAGGGGGGAAAAAAAAAATCGCCCTAGAAATTTGGGGGGGGCCCCCCAACGTAAAAAAGCGGAAAACCCCGGGTTGGATAAAGGGAAAATTTTTATTTAAAGCCCCAAAGAAAACCAAATCGACTAATTTTAAAAAATTTTTAAAAACTAAAAAAAAAAAACCCCAAAAAAAAAACAACGAATTATTTTTTTGGTAAAACCCCTGCAGTTCCTCGATTGGGGGGGGCCCCCCAAATACCCATGCAAAAAAATCTAACCCCCCCCAAAAAAATAAATCAAAAACCTGAAAAATAAAAACCCTCTAAATAAAAACCCAAGACCAATTAAGACCCCCCAAATGGTGGGGGAAAAATCGAAAAAGGGGGTCGGGGGCCGCCCATGTGGGGTTGGGGTCATCCCCCCCAAAGAAACCTGTTGGTAGCCTCCTCAAATGCCCACCCCCCTAACCCAGGATAAGGGGAAACCCCAAAAAACAGACGGAAGGGGGGCCCCTAACCCCCAAAGGAAAACCCCAGGGGGAAGGGTTTTTCCCATAGGAAAAGGGAAAGGACAACAAAACTAAGGGGATCCCCAAAGGGCACCCCCACAAAGGGAAAGGGGGGCCCCACCCCACTGGGGCCCCCGGGAAAGTTTTGTGTTGGGGCCTCTGGGGGGAAATTCCCCTTTCTGGGGACCTGGTAACGGCTGGGGGTGGGGGAAACTTCTTACCCGGGGGATTTTGGGGGTTTGGCGGACCCCTGGTTTTGGGGCCCTTTGGGTTGGGGACGGTTTTGGGGGTTTAAGGGCCTGGGGGGGGGGGGGTCTCCGGGGGTTTTTTCCTTTTGGTGGACCGGGTAACGGTTCCATTTAAAGTGGGGAGGGGGGGTTTTATCCTGGTGGCCTTTGGGGTTGGTGGTAAATTTGGGGGCCTGGGGGGGAATTACAAATTGGCACACGGCTGCTCGGGGGAGACTGGCGATGGGGGTGGGATCTGGTACGGCCCTAAAGGTTTCCCGGGGGTGAGGGTCGGCTGCTCATCCTTGAATTGTTTTCTTTGGGCTGGGCCTCAAGGCGCGGGGGGTTCTTCATGGGGTGAAATTTGGCTTATTATTCTGGGGGGGGGGGCCGGGGGGGCCCCAGCTGTTTTCCACCCCCTTTCCAACACCCCCCCTTTGCGGGTCCTTTCGGGTTTTGGTTTGTCTTTTTGGGCCGGGTCCGGTTCCATGGGGTGTTGTTCTGTTAACTTAGGCCTTCGGGGAAGGACTGCGGCCCCATTGGGGGCCCTCTAAGGTCTGGAAGGGGGTTTTTGAGGACCGGGCAGTTTTGGGATAGGGCCCAGTTGGGCCGTTAACAGCCACGGCCCTTGGGCAAAGGGGGCCTTCCCGACTTAGAAACCCCAGGATTGTCGGGCAAAAGGCGGGGGTAGGCCCCTTTTCCCCGGGGTTTGGCCAACGGCCCCCTCACCCTTGGGTGGTCTGGAAAAAACCGGCCCTAGGGCCCCCAACGGGCCTTAACGGGGCGGGAGGGGAAAGGGACACCTTATTTAAATCCTTCCCCAAAAACTTCCCCCCTTTTCCCAATGCCCCAACCCCTCCTTTTCATTCCGGGGCACCCCCTCCCCAAGGCCCCAAACCATTCCCCCCCCAAAAAATTTTTTCCAGGGGTTTTTTTCCCCCCCCCCCTTTTTTTAACCCAAACCCCCTGTTTTTTGGTTTCCGGGGGGGGTTATTCCCCTAAAAACCCCCTTGGTATTGCCCCAGTTTCCCGAGGCGGTAAATTTTCCTCCTTGTAAATTTTTCCCCCAAATTTGTAAAATCCTTAACCCCAAAACCGGAGGTGTCGGCCGGTTTACCCCCTTTCCCGGGGTGGTTTTTTAAAGGGGGAAAAAGGTTTTCCCCCCTTGCGGTGAAAAAACTTTTTATTTAAAGAAGGGGGGAAACAAAAAAATGAAGAAAAAAGGTAAAAGGAAAAAAAACCCAAAAAGGGGAAAAAATAAGTATTTGGGCCCCCTCGGAAAACAGCGACGTGCCCCCCCTTTTCCCCCGAGGAGCCCCCTCCCCAAATGCAAAAAACAAAAAAAAACCCCATCCCCCCAAAAAAAAACCCAAAAAGAAAATAAAACCCCGGGTTTTAAAAAAACGCCCAAGACCTTAAAACCCCCAAACCCGGAACCTTGGGGTTTTTTTCCAAAAACCTAAAACCCATTACTTAAAACTTTGAAAGTTCCCAGGGACCCCACCCCCTCCCCTCGGGGGATTTCTTTTTTTTAATTTTTTTTTCTAAATCTCTGACCCAAAAATTTTTGGGAAACTTAAAAACAGGAAAAAGTATTAAATAAAAAAATTTTTAAAATTCTAACAAAAACCTCCCCCAAAAAAACACCTTCCCCCTCCCCCCAAATTGCAAACTCAAGGGGGAAAGTCGCCCCTTTTTGGGGGCCCTTCTTCCCAAAAAAACTTTTTGGGCCATTCCTCTTATTTTTGGGGGAAAAAAACTTCCCCGAAAACCCATAAAAAACCTAATACGGGGGGGCCCTTTGTTTTGCGGGGGGGCCTTTCAAAAAAGGGCTCGGGGGGGGGAAAAAAATTTTAACCACCCAAGAAGTAAAAAAATCTTGGTCGAAAGGGTTTCCAAAACAAACCCCAAATATTCCTTGGGAAAAATTTTTAAAACCAAAGAAATTAGGGGCCCATCCCCCCCTGATAACCAAAAAATTTTGGGGGGGCCCAAAAAAGGTTTTCCGAGGTCAAAGCCCAGAAAACCCTTTTTCGGGGGGAAAACCTTAAAACTTTTTGGGGGAATTTTGGAAGACCCGAAACGTTCCCAAATTAAAAAATTTAAAGGCAAGTCCAAATTTTGGGGATTTTTTTGCCCCGGGGTTAAAATAAAAAAATTTTGAAAAATCCCCTTTCTTTTTTTTAATTTTTTAAAAAAAAGGGTGCCCTAAACTCCTAAAAGGGGAATTTTTTATGATTAAATGTAATTTGTAAAAATTTTAAATTTTTTTCAAGGGTATAAACTTTTAAAAATTTTATTTTTTTAGTAATTTCCACCTATCCCGGGCAAAAAATATTTAAAATCTTTTTTTTTTAAAAAATTTTTTTTTCGGGCCCCCGGGTTCCCCCCTGGCTTAAAAACCCCTGCTAACCCAATAATTTCCCCCCCCCCCTACCTTTCCCCGGGGCCAATTCCCCCCCCCCCGGGGTTCCCTCACGGACTGCAAGGGGGAAATCCAAAATATTTTTGGGCCTTTTTAAAGACCTCCAGGGAATATCCCCCCAACCCATGGTTGACTTATTATCAATACTTCCCCCCCATCCTTTTCCCTTGATTCCCGGGAATTGCCAGGGAAAAAAAGGGGGGGGGCAATTTGGTCATCGGGAGCATTCCACCCAAAAAGAAGAAAAAAATGGATAATTTTTGGGGCCCCCCAAATTTTAAAAGTTTTAAAAATTTGTTTGTTTGTTTGAACGTTTTTTTTTATTTTTCCTTTTTTCCCCCCGGTTTTCGGTTTTTGAAAATCAATTTTAAAGAAAAAAAAAACTACCCAAAAAATTTAAACCCCCAAAAAAAACCCGAATTTTTTTTTGGGTTAATACCCTTAAAAAGACAAAAAGGCCTTGGGAGGGTGTTTTTGAAGTATTCGGTTTTTGAACAAAAAAACGGTTTTGGCAAAACATGTATGTTTGGGGGGAAAAAATTTTTTAAACATTTAAAACTTTTTTTTTGGGGGTTTTCCATAAAAAAGTTGGGGTCTTGCTCACGAACCCCCCTTAAAAAAATTATCTGAAATTTTAAAAAGGGGGAGTAAATGGGGGAAATAGCGTAAAGAAACCCCCCCGGGGGGAAAAATTTTGGTTTAAAAAAAAAAAACAAAAATCTTTTTTAAAAATTTTTTTAGACAGCAGATTTTTTCCCTCCCCTTTCCCCCCCAAAACAGAATGGGTGGAGACTTTAAGCTTTTTGGAGAAAAGGACGGGGGGGGGGCCTTTTCACAGCGAAAAGGGCCTTTTTTTAAGCGTTTTTTGGGAACTAAAAAAAAAACTTAAAAAAAAAAAATTTTTTTTTTTTTTTTTAAAATTTTGAAACAAAAATTAAAAAAAAATAAAAGCTTTTAAAAATCTTGTTTTTAATTTGTTTTTCAATTTAAAATTTTGGCCTATTATTTAAAAATTTCTTTTAAAATTAGAAAGGGGAAATTTTTTACATTTAATCCCCCGGGTTTATCACTAAACGCAAAAATTTTAAAAAAAGGGGGAAAAAGCTTTCAGAGAAAAAGGGGGGGTGAATTCATAAAAAATAAATTTTTTCCCCCCGGGGGAAGAAAAAATTTCCCGAAAAAAAGGGGTTAATTTTCTGGGGGAAATAAAATTTTGGGGGGGGGAAATTTTAAAAAAAAAAAAAAGGGAAAAAAAGCCAAACGAAAAAAAGGGGGGGTTTTTTTAAAAAAGGGGGGGGCTATCTAATAAAGAGAACAAAAATTTTAAAAAAAAAAGGGGGGGGAAACAAAAAACCCATTTAAAATTTTTTTTTAAAATAAAAACATCAGTTTTAAAATTGGGGGTTTTTGGAAATTTACCAAAAAATAATGGGGGGGTTTTTTTAAAGGTTTTTTTAAGGGGCCTTTTTAATTTTTTTTTTGAAAAAATTTGTTTTAGGTTTTGGGCCTTTAATGTATTACAAATTTAAAAAAGGTTTTTAAAATTTTTTGTGATTTTCTTTAAATTGGGTCATTTTGGGGGGGCCTTTACACTGCTAAAAAAAAAAAAAGAAAAAGTTTAAAACCCTTTTTAAAAATTTTAATTCTTTGTAGTTTAAATAGAGGAAAGCTCTGTTTGTGTTTTGTTTAAACAGGGAAAAAAAAAATCCGGGACCCAAAAATTGATGCTGGGGGGAAAACCCAAAAACCCTTTAATTTTTGGGAAAAGCTTTCTTCCCTTGGGGGGGGTTTCTTAAAACTTTTTTAAAAACGGAATACACCTTAATTGTCCCCCCTTTTGGTTCCCAGGAAAATATTCCCCTCCCGAGGGTGCCTTAAGGTTTACTCGGGGTTAAATTTTTTTTGGGGGGGGAATGCAAAAAAACCCGGTAAATGTAGAGGGGGGAAAAGGAAAAAAGGGAAGTTTTTCTAAAAAAGTGCGGGGGGTTTTTCAAAAAAAAAGGGCCAGGACTTTTTTAAAACCGCGAGTTTTGGGGACATAAAAAAATTTGAATTTTCCACGGGAATTTTTTTTTTTAAAAAGGGACTTGTTGGGAAAATTTAAAAAAACAAAAAATTTCCCAAATGAAAAAGGGAAAAATAATAAAAAAAAAACCTTATAAATTATTTTTTTACTATTTGGGGCTTTTTAAAAAAATTTAAAAAAATTTTAAAATGTACGAATTAAAAAGAAAAAAAAAACTTTGGAAAAAAGGGGGCCTTCAGATAAGGGGGGGAGGGTTTTTTGGGGGGGGAAAGAAAAAAGGTTGTTGGGGGGTAAAGTAAAAGGGTAAAAACTTTAGATCCAAAAAGGGGGGGGGGTGGGGAAAAAAAAGTAGTTTAAAAGAAAGGCGGGGGGGTTTAGAACGAGAATCCTTTTTTAAAAAAGGGCCCCCCCTTGGGGGAAAGAGAGAAAGGAGGGGGGGGCTTTTTTTTTTTTTTTTGGGGGGCCCCCAAAGGGGAAAAAGGGGGGAAAAGGGGCCCCTGTTCGGGCCCCCACTATGCTGTTCATTGTTGTTTTAAGGGGAAAAACTTTTGGTTTATAAATTGTGTGTTGGGGGTTGGGGGTTTTTGGGGGTAAAGGGGGAAAAAAATTGGGGCCCTTTTAGGCACTCAAATTTTTTTTATTAAAGGGGGGCCCCCTTTTAAAACCAGGACTTTTGGAAAAGGGGGGGTTTGCCCCCATTTTTACAAATTTATTTGGGGGGAAGGGGTGAAAAAGCTTTTCAAGAAAAATTTCCCAATTTGCCTTTTGTGGTAAAAGGGACTTTTTTTGGGGAAAAGTTAATCTGTGGTTTTTTTCGGAGAAAATGGGGGGGGTTATTTGGGAAAGGGGGGAGCCTTTCCAGCCCAAACCCATGGTACAAAAAGGGGTTGGTTTTGCTTTTACGGGTTCCTTGGGTTTTTGGGGCCCGGGTTGGGTGGGCTTGAAAACATGTTTATTAAATGGTCGGGGGTTAAGTACGGGAACCCCCTCCATTGGGCCCCAAAATTTTTTTTTTTCCCGGGGGTTTTAAAAAATTTTTTTTTTTGGGGGTGCGGAAAAACGGTTAAAAACTTGGGGGAAAAGATGTTTGCTCTTCTTTTTGCTGAGGAGTTTAAAAATTTTCCCCCACTGTATTTGTTACGGGGCACCCCCCTTTTCCCCTTTTGAGGGGAAAAAAGGTAAACCCCCATGACATGGGGGGGTGTAGTAGATAAATTTTTTGATTAAATTCCTTTCCTTGAAAAAAAAAGTCTCCTTTGGGGGATTTGCCTTAACCTGGTTTTTTGGGGGTGGTTTTTGGGGGTCGTAACAACTTTTTTAAAAAAGTGACTGAGGGGATAAACATGGAAAATCCCGAAATTTTCAGGTCTACAAAACAGCCGTGCTTATCGGTATTGAATTTCCTTTTGGGGGTTGAACTTTGCTTTTTTTTTCGAAAGCCGAATAAAAGGTTTTTGGGGAAAAAAAATGGGGGCAGGGAACTTTTAGGTCTTGTTGGGGGAAAATTTTTTTTTGATTTTTTTTGGGATTGGGTTTGGTGTTTTAAAAGGGAAATTTTCCCCGTTTTAAAGTGGCCCCGGGGCCCCCTTTTGGGGGTTTTTCGCCTTTTTGGCCCTAGGGGGGTTTTGGGGGTTTTGCCCGGTTTTTGGGAAAAAAATTTTTTTGGGAAAAATTTTTAAAAAAAATTTTTTAGGAAAAAATTTTGGGCTTTTGAGTTTTAAGAGGGGTGGGGGAATGAGAACTTGGGTTTTTTGGAGGACGTGCGTTTGTGTTAGGGACTTAAAGGGGAGGGGGGAAGGGGGGGTTTCATTTAAAGTGTGCTTTCCCCCAAAATGTGTTTCCTTTAAACCCACCCTTTAACGGAAGGGGGGGGGGGTTTAATCACTTTTCCCGTCCTCGGCCGGGGGAGGGGTTGGGAATACGTTTGCTGTACGGGCTTTTTGGGGCTGGGTTTCCCCAAAATTTTGGTTAGGCCCAAAAAAATTTCAAAAAAAACTTAAGGTTTCAATAAAAATTCGTATTTAAAATCTTTGTTTTAAAAAAAATTGGGCCCCTTGACCCCTTTTGTTACTTCGTAAAAATTTTTAAAAAATTTTTTTTTCCTAAAATTTCAAAAATCTCCAAGAAAAAACCCAAAAATTTTTTTAAATTTTTAAAATTTAAAAAATAAAAACAACTCAAAATTTTTAAGAGTTTCAAAACCAAGGGCGAACAGTTCCCTTTTTTTTTTTTTTTTTTTAAAACTTTTGGAAAAATTCAATTGGGGAAATTTGTGGAAAGGCCCCCTTCTTTAAAGGTAAGAACATTCGGAAAATCCCAAAGGCCAAAAAAAAAGGAAAGGGGCCCTTAAGCTTGGCATTTTGCCCGGCCTTGGGGAAGTTACCAAAACATTCGGGGGAGGTTCCAAAAACCCAAAGGGCCCCCCTTTTGGAAGCTTTGGAACCAAAATCTTTGAGTCCCCCAAAAAGAATTGGGGAAAGGTTTTAGGGATAACAAAAACCCCATGGCCCCTTGCAACCCCCAAAACCCCCTTGGGGGGCGTTCCGAAAAAAAACTCTTGAGCACCCCAAACCCTTTTAAAGGGTGGTAACGGAACCCAATTTTAAAAAAAAAAGGTTGGGAAAAAAAGGGCCCCTGGGTTTTGGGTGGAAAAAAATTCTGTTTTTTAAACCGTTGAAACCTTGTGTCCAAGCTCATTTGGAAAAAACCGGGTTCCCAGGTAAGTGGGGTGCACGGGGGAAAAAAAAAAAGGGTTGGAGACTTTAGGTGGGAAAAATTTTAAGGAAAAAAAAAATTTATAAAAAATGTAACCCGGCTCCCCGGGAAAGGTTTCCCTTCAAAAGCCGAAAAAAAAAACCCCCCAAAAAACCAAGGGTTTTGGGGGTCCTGATTTTCCACCCCTTCCCTTTTTTTCCCCCCTTAAAAAATTTAAAAGCCCAAAAACCCCACAAAAAAAATTTTTTTTTTTTTTTGGGGGGGGGGTTTTTTTTTAAAAAAAAAAAATTTTTTTTTTTTTTTTTTTTTTTTTTGAAAAAAACAATGGTTAACCCCCTAAATGCTTAATAAACCAATTTCGAATTGGAATTTTTTTTTTTTTAAAAGGAAAAAACCCCAAATTTTTTTAAAGGGGGTTTTTGTGAAAATTTGGGGGGGTTAAAAATACAACTTTTTTTAAAATTTTGGGGAAAAAAAGATTACCCCCAAAAATTGTCTTTTTTTCCCATTTAAAAAATAAAAAATTTAATTTTCATCATAAACTTAACTTAAGCAAAAAAAAAAAATCCGGAAAACCTTATAATATTTAATAATTTTAAAATTAAAAAAGTTTTTACCTAAAACAACAAAATTTTCTTTTTACAACCAACCCTTTTTTAAAGGGTTTTTCATGTTATAACGGACCTGGTTAAGTATTTTAAAAAACCCCCCCCAAACCCAAATTAACCTAAACCAGGGGCCAAAGACCGATTCAAAACCAAAACAAAATTGAGGGACCGGTGGGAAGCAACCTGAATTAAGCCCCCGGGTTTAAGTAAACGGGGAAATTTAAAAGGGAAAGGGAAGACAAAAAGCCATAAACTCCCCGGATCCACCCAAGATTTGGGGGGAAAAAAAAGAACGTAAAAAAACCCAAAACGGGGGGGCCATTTAAGAGCGGACCCAAAGAAAAAGGGCCCCGGAAAACCCTCCCCCGGGGGGCAAAAACCTGCAGGAAAAACCCCCTGAAAACCTCTTCCAGGCCCAAATTTCTAGGGTTTGGAGTCCAAAAGGGGGGGAAAATTTTTAAAAAAAAAAAAACTTTTGGAAAAATAAAAAACCCTTTTGGAAAAAAAAATGCGAGTTGATAAAAAACCCAAATTTAAAACAGGGGGGAAACACATTTTTTGGGGCTTTTTTCCAAAAGGGACCGGCGACGACCCCGTAAAAAAAAAAGGGGTCCTTCGGGTTTTGGAAAAAACCTTTTCACAGCAAGGGTTAAAAAGGGCGGGTTTTTTGAGACATTGACCCCAAAAAAAACGAGAGGGTTCGAAGAATTTTAACCCCGGGGGCGCCTCCCAAATACCCCAAAAACACTTTAAGGGGGGAAAACCTTTCCCAGACCAAAATCCTTCGGGGAGCCCATGGGGGGGCCAAAACCCCCGCCATGTGTAAAAAATTTGTAAATTTAAAAACTTTTGCCCGGCTTGAAAAAGGGAAAAAAAAAAAGAAAAAATTTTTTAGACCCCAAAACTTTTTTCCCAAATTTAAAAAAATTTAAAAAATCCTCAATTTTTTTTTTTTACCCTCTTTTTTCGTAAGTTATTTTTTCCCTTTAAAAAAACCCCTTTTTTTTTTTTTGGGGTTCAATGGGTGGTGAAAAAATTTTTTTTATTATTAATAACTTTTTTGAAACCCGTGGGGAAAAAATACTATTAAAATTTTTTTTTGCTTTTTAATTAAAAAATTAAATTAAAAAATAAAAAAACACAGGGAACAGGAAAAGGGAAAAAAAAAAAAAAAATTTTAAAATTTTTAAAATATTTCCCTTGTGAATTCCCTTTGGGCCCTTTCAAAACTTTGGGTTTCCACCAAATTTCTTTTAAATTTTTGGGGAAATTTCCCCTATCTGGCCTTTTTAAAATTTTTTTCTTGGCGGCCCAACCACCAAAAGTCAGGGGGGCCAGGCAGAGCGGATTTTCGGAAATGTTAACCCCTTTTTGGGGAAAATTCCCAAGGGGGTTTTTTTAATTGGGCTATTCCCAGGGGGGGAGAATAAAATTTTTTTTTCCCCCACAAAGGGGTTTTTAAAAAAAATTTAAAAGGGGGGCTTTTCCCCATTTGGGGGGGGTGGCTTGTTAACGGGGTTGGGTTTGGGGGTGGGTTTTCCAAATTTCTGATTTGGAGGGGGTTAGGGAAAAGGAATTTTAATTTTTGGGGGCCCCCTTTGGAATTTTTCATCGCTTTCCCAATTAATCCCTAAAAATTTGGGAACACCCTTTGGTTTGGGGGGGGAAATTTTTTTTTAAAACCTTTTTTTCCCCCAAAGTCCCCCTTTTTTTAAAAAAATTTTTATAGCCCCCCTTTCATGGGGGAAACCGGAAAAAAAAATTTTCCTCAATGAAAAAATTTTGTCAAAATTTAGAAAAATTGGGGTTGGGGAAAAATTTTGTGCTTTTTAATTTTTGTTTTTTTTTTTTAGACATTTTACAGATTTGGTTAACAAATTAAAAAGTGAAATGTTAAAAGTGAAAATTTAAACGGGCCCCCCTTTTCGGGGGAAAATTTTACTGGTTTTTTTGGTCCCAAAGTAAAAAAAAAAAAAATTGGGGACTTCCACCAAAATTACTTTTTCTTTTTTAGGTTTGGGAATGTGTAGGCGCTTTTTATCTACAATTTTAGGTTTACATTTACAACCCCCACGATGGGAACCCAGCGATCTATTTGTCTGATGCCCTAGAACTTTAGTTTGTGTTCTGATTTATTAAACAAAATCAAAAAAACTTTTAGTATTACCAGGAAGATGCCCAAAATTTTTTTAAAATTGAAAATTTTTAAATCTGCCCGGTTGAGGGGTTTTTGGATTCTTTCATAAAAGGGCAGTTTTATCAACTTTCATTGGGCCCCCTTTTAAAAAACGTTTTTGGGCAGGAGAAAAACCGAAATCGGGGAACCGAGAGTCCAAACCACAAAACCAAACTCTGCTCCCAGTGTGGAGCTAGTTTTTAAATTTGGAAACCTGAAAAGACATAGAGGACACACACAGGAGAAAAGCCATACCATTGCTCCCAGTGTGGAAAAGTTTTTAAAAAATTAGAAAACCTGAAAATTTAAGATATACACACAGCGGAGAAGCCTTACCCCTGCTCCCCTTGTGGAAAGAGTTTTAACCGTTTTGGCACCCTGAAAAACAGAGAGGGCAACAAGGAGCGAAACCCCCCCATTGCGCCCCCGTGTGAAAGAGTTTTAACCATTAGGACAAATGAAAGCTCATCAGCGAATACACAAGGGGGGAACCATTTCCATTGCTCCCGTGTGAAAGAGTTTTAACCCGTTACACAACCCGAAAACTCATCGCTTTCACACAGGGAGAACCTTTCCATTGCTCCCAGTGGAAAAGGGCTTAAAAAGGTTAGACGCCCCGAAAAAAATAGAAGAACAACCAGGGGCGAAGCCACCCAAAGCGCCCGTGTGGAAAAGTTTTTTAAAAACCGGATAGAACCTGAAATCTCATCAGAAATACACCAGCGGGAGAAGTCTTTCCCCTGCTCCCATTGTGGAAAAAAAGTTTTTAGCCAGTTAGGCACCCTGAAAACATGAGAGGGACAACCCAAAGGACAAGCCCCACCTTCACCCAGGTGGAAAATTTTTTAAACCCTTAGGAAATGGAAACTTAGAGAAACCCCCAGGAGATTAATTTATTTTTCCCAGTGTTTTAAATTGAATTTCACCACTTGACTTAAAGTTAATCAGAGAAAAACACGTCCCCCCATTGTCTTATATTTTTGACTGAGATTGTGTTTATTGTTCATACCATATGAAATGGTTTTACAAAATATCTTAAAAAATTTATTTGAATTTTTTTATTAGAAAAAAATGAATTTAAAATGGAATAGATCAGATTCCATGTGTTTTTAAATTTTAATTTTTTTTAAATCTGATGTGGTGTTTTTACTTAATTTTCTTCTCCTAGTGTAAAAAATATTTTACTACATTTATTAATTACTTTTCCCATGTCTAAATTGATTTTTACATCACAGACTTAAAGTTTAAAAATTAATCAGAGAAAAGTACACACGCCCCATTGTCTTTATTTTTGAGAGAATGTGTTTTTCTTTTTTACCTATGAAATCGAATTTTACAAGTATACTCAAAAATATTGTATGTTTTTTTTTGAAAACATAAATTGAGTATGGAGTGGGTTTAGTTTGAATTAGAGTAGATCAGATTCCCTTGTTTAAAAGGGCATTTTTTTAAATCTGCTGTGTGTTTTTCTGGGTTGTTCTTCCTCCCCAACAGGTAATCAAGTGATATTTGGATATGATGCATTTGCTCCATGTTTTCATTTTCTTGTTGGGCCCCCTGTGATTTAATAAAAAAAAGTTACCCCCTCTGTAATGGAAAATTTTTTAATTTTATGGTCCACATAAAAAGTAGTGAAAAACCTTGTGAAATGCCCATTATAAACTTCCTTTTGGGGTATCATATGTGTTTCAAAACCCGTTACCTGTCCCTTTTTAAAATAAAGTCCCGTCCCCGGAACAGGAAAATATAAAGATATGTGTCACACCAATGTTTGGGAATCAACGTCTACACTGACTGTGTAATTGTATTCCTCTGAGCTCAGAAATAAAAAAATTTTGTTTGATTTTGACCCACAATCCTTATTTTATAATCCCCCAAGCCATCAACGGATTCGTTCATCATTGTCTCAATAAAGTTCCTATTCGACTTTCCTGGGGGCATTAAAGCTGCCAATGGTTGAATAAAAGTTGTTTCCCATCAATTGGAAAAATGATTTTGGGTTTTTAAAAAGCTATCAACATAAAGGGTTTTATTTGTTTTTTACGACCTTGAACCAAACCAATGAGGGGGACATTTTGGGTCAATATCCACCTTAGTAGTAGTGTCCCAAAATGTGACAGGTTTTTTATGTTAAATTTTTTAAAACTTTATAAACAATATACAGTGGGGGAAAAAAAATATTTTGTCAGCCACCAAATTTTGGGAAGTTCTCCCACTTTAAAAAAAGAGACCTGTATTTCTCAAAGGGACACTTTAACTATGACAACAAATTTAGGAAAAAAAAACCGAAAATCACATTTTAGGATTTTAATGAATTTATTTGCAAATTAGGTGGAAAAAAGATTGGTCCCTAAAACAAGCAAGATTTTTGGGTCCCAGACCGTAACTTCTTCTTTAAGAGGCTCCCTGCCTCCACTTTTTACCCCTATTTAAAGGGGACCTGTTGAACTTTTTATCAGTAAAAAGACACCTGTCCCCAAACCCAAACAGTCACACTCCAAACTCCACTATGGCCAAAAACCCAAAAAGCTGTCAAAGGCCCAGAAACAAAAATTTGACCTGCACCCGGCTGGGAAGACTAATCTGCAATAGGGAAGCACTTTGGTTTTAAGAAATAACGTGGGGGAATTATTAGGAAAAAGGGAAAACATAAAGAACGATAAACTCCCTCGATTCGGTCCCCGGAAGATTCACCCCGTGGGGGCAAAATGATCACAAGAACGTGAGCAAAAAACCCCCAACCACACGGGGGGCAGGAATACCCCGCGAAGCGGGGCCAAAGTAAAAAAGCCTCCCTCAGAACCACTACGCCGCAGGGATCAATCCTGCATTTCCAGACTGGTCCCCCCTGCTTAAACCTACATGTTCCAGGGGCCCCTTGAAGTTTGCTAGAGTTTTGGATGATCCAGAAAGGTTGGGGGAAGTCATATGGCAAAGAAACCAAAAAAAAACTTTTTGGTAAAAACTCAACTCGTCGTGTTTGGAGGGGGCAAAGAATGCTGAGTTTATCCCAAAAAACACCATATAGTGAAAACATGGGGGGGGAAACATATGGGTTTGGGGTGTTTTTTTTGCAAAGGGGACCGGGGGACTTTTCCCTGAAAGGAAAGACAATGGGCCCGTACGTGAGATTTTGGGGGAAAACCTCCTTCCCCAGCAAGGGCATTAAGATGAAATGTGGCTGGGTCTTTCAGCATGACAAGATCCCAAAAACACCCCCGGGCAACGAAAGAGTGGCTTCGTAAGAAAAAATTTTTAAGGTCTGGAGTGGCCTAGCCAGTCTCCGTCTCAAACCCCCTGAAAAAAACTTTTGGGGGGGTTGAAAGGCCGTGTTGCCCGCACGCCCCAAAACTCCTGCTTTAGAGGAGATTGCATAGGAATGGGCCAAAATCCGCAACGTGTTTAAAAACCCGTGAAGACTTACAGAAAAAAGTTGACCCGTGTCATTGCCAACAAAGGGGATATACAAAATATTGGAAAAATTTTTTTATTGACCAAAAACTTATTTTTCCCCCATAAATTTTCAAATAAAATTTATTAAAAATTTTCAAGGGATTTTTTTTTCTATTTTGTCTGTCATAGTTGACGGTACCTATGTGAAAAAATTACAGGCCCTTCTCATTTTTGTGGGGGAAATTGAAAATTGGTGGTGACAAATACTTTTTTCCCCCACTGGATCCTCCATGACTATTCCCAAACCCGCTCCATGTGTTGGCCCCCCCAAATATCCCCCCTTGTTTGTTATTTTCCCACCCGTATATCCCAAACCCCAAATCCTGTGTTGACATATCATGTATTACCATGACTTATCCAACCCAATCCATGTTTGCCACTATCAGTACCCACCCTGCTATATCCAACCCAACTCCATGGTTTCACATCATTATCCTAAATGACTATATCCAACCCAACTCCCTGTGTTGCACTTTTTGATCCTACCCTGACATACCAAAACCCCCTCCATGTGTGCCCTATCATGTATCCACCCTGATAATCCAACCCAAACCCCGTGTTACATATCATGTATCTACCTGCTATCCAACCCACTCCCTGGTTGCACTATCATTATCCTACCATGACTTAATCCAACCCAAACTCCCCGGTTGCATATATTTTCCTAACCCGATATTCCAACCCCCCTCCCGTGTTTCACTATCATGATCTACCCCGACTAATCCAACCCACTCCTGTGTTGCCACTATCGTATCCCCACCAGGACTAATCCAACCAAATCCATGTGTGCCCCATCTGTATCCTACCATGACTATATCCAACCCAAAAACCCTGTGTTTCACTATCAGTTCCCACCCTACATATCAACCCAACTCCATGTGTTGCACTATCATGTATCTACCCGACTATATCCCAAACCCCGCCCATGGTTGCATTCGTATCCACCATGACTAATCCAACCCAGCTCAAGTGTTTACATATCAGTATCCCTTCCCGGGTGAAGCTTTTTTATTTGTTTTGTTTTTTTTTTCATTTTTTTTCGTGTCGTTTTGGGGTTTGGTCGATTTAGCTCGGAATATGCCACCATCTGAAACTGTCGCCCAATCCGCCATTGGCATGTAGCCCCGGAGGAAAGGTTGTCTGTAAGAAGAGAGAACTAAATTGATTGTTTTTAAATGATTTTTTGACATTGTTTGCAGAATAAACGATGTAATGGAGATTTTTCCAATTGCGTTACCCCCCTCCAGTCAGCAGATGGGATGGATTCTTCAGGTGAGCTTCTTACTGACCTATAACTGGGACTGACGGGGGGCTTTTTCAACAGCAACAAAAAGGGTCTATTCAAACCCCCGTGGCTGCATTTAAAGTGGTGGGAGATAGCCTTTCAGTTAGGGGGACAGAGTGCAATTAATTAGGGGTCAACCCTTCAAGGAATGGAGGTCTAATATGCTTATGATTTTTAGGATGTGGGAAATGAGCGAAGTCAGAAAAACGAGCTTTGGGTGGATGGAAACCCAGGCGAAAGGGGATGGGCTGTAGGAAGGGGGTTTTTCCAAAGGTAGTTATTCCCGTAAACACCCTGGCTATTCCCCTCCCGTATTTTTTCTAGAAATGTTGAGAACTCCAGAAAAAGGGAGGGTTTGGTTGATCCAGCTGATTTTTTTAAGAGACATCTGGAAAAAGTGTATCGGATTTTTGGGCTATTTACACAGATGGGCAAAAAAACCAAGGCAGGACGACTGGGTCAGATTTTAGTGCAGGAATGTAGGGGGGGAAGTCAGGAAAAAGTATTACAGACACTGGTGTACAGTTTTTGGGAAAAAAAATATTAGCAGCCACCAATTTTGCAAGTTCTCCCCCTTTTAAAAAAATGAGAGAGGGGTTAATTTTTCATCATAGGTCAGCAACTTGACAGACAAATTTAGGGAAAAAAAAACCAGAAAAAAACCCTATAGGGTTTTTTTTAATTTATTTTCAAAAAATGGTGGAAAATAAGTTTTTGGGCACCCACAAAAAAGCAAGATATCTGGCTCTCAAGACCTGTAACTTCTTCTTTAAGAGGCCCTCTGTCCTCCACTCGTTCCTGTATTTAAAGGGACTGTTTTACTTGTTTCATAAAAAGAACCTGCCCAACCTCAACAGTCACTCTCCAAACTCCCCCTACGGCCAAGACCAAACAGCTGTCAAAGGACACCAGAAAAACCATTGTAGACCCGCCCAGGGGGGAAGCTGAATCTGCATTAGGTAAGCACTTGGGGTTTTAAGAAAACAATTGGGAGCAATTATTTTGGAAAAGGAAGACATAAAGACCATGATAACTCCCCCGATTGGGGCTCCCCGCAGTCTCACCCCGTGGGTCAAAATGATCACAAGAATGGTGAGCCCAAAAAACCCAGAACCACACGGGGGGGGGCCCAGTGAATTTAAGCAAGAGCGGGACCAAAATGACCAAAACCTCCATCAGAACACACTACCCGCCAGGGGGCACAAACCCGCAGTGCCAGACGTGTCCCCTGCTTAAACCCGTACATGCAGGCCTGTCGAAGTTTGCTAGAGGATTTGGGTGTCCAGAAAAGGATTGGGGGAATGCGAAAGAAACCAAAATATATTTTTGGTAAAAACTCAACTCGTGTGTTTGGAGGACAAAGAATGTGAGTTGCATCCAAAAACACCATACCTACGTGAAGCGGGGGTGGAAACTCATCTTTGGGGCTGTTTTTTTTTCAAAGGGACCGGCACTAATCTGTGTAAAGGAAAAGAATGGGGCCATGTATGTGAGATTTTTAGTGAAAACCTCCCTTTCCCTCGCAAGGGCATTGAAGATAAAGTGGGGGTTTTCACATGACAAAGATCCCCAAAAACACCGCCCGGGGGAAAAGAAGGAGAGGCTTTTGTAAAAAAACATTTTAAGGGCCCGGGGTGGCCTGCCACTCAACTCAACCCATAAAAATATTTTGGGGGGAGTGAAAGTCTTTTTTCCCACGACACCCCAAAAAACACTGCTCAAGGAGATCGCATGGGGGAATGGGGGAAAATACCAGCAAAGGGGGTGAAAAAAATTGTGAAGACTTCGAAAACGTTTGACCGGTCATTGCCAACAAAGGTAATAAAAGTATTGAGAAAATTTTTTTATTTACCAAATACTATTTTCCACCTAATTTGCAAATAAATTTATTAAAATCCACAATGTATTTTCTTTCTCTTTTGTCCTTTTTATATTTCCCTGTACCTATGATGAAAATTACAGGCCCTCTTATCTTTTTAAGTGGGAACTTTCAAATTGGTGGGACTAAATATTTTTTTCCCCCCCGTTTACGGGACATTTCCAACCCCCATGTGTTCCACTAGTATTTTCCCACATGATAATACCCAGTCCTTTGCCACACGACCACCTGCTATATCCAAAACCCATGGTGTTAACATTGTATCCTAAGATATTAAACCAACCAAGTGTTGAACACATGTACCCAGCTAACCCAAGAAAATATGTGTTTCCATATAAAGTACCAAGACAACCAAAAATAGTTTACCTTCAGGATCCAACCCTGATAAAAAAGGGGACACTACGTATCCACCAAATTACCAACCCAAACCCCCGGGAAAAAAACACCGAATTCCAACCACTCCAGTGTTGGAAAATACATTACCACCTTTTCCCCAAAATCCCTTGTTTTTAACTAATGTTAAATACTATTAAAAAGTAGGTTTTTCCATACTGTATTTTAATGGAAAAAACCCACTATGGGACATATTACCCAACAGCTAACCCCCCAAAACCCTGGTTCACTAAGTATTACCAGAAAAAAGTCCCCGGTTTAACTAAACAAATTAAAAATGTAATTACCCCCTAGGGTGAAAATTCAGATTAAAAGGGAAAAAAACCCATGGGAAATGATAAGAAAAAAAACCTTTTTGAAAAAATGACCCCCAACAATCCCCCCCAGCTCCATGGGAAATGTATTAAAGAAAAACCCCCTTTTTTTGAAAAAAGATAAAAGACTAAACCCAAAAGGGGGAAATCATAAAATGGCAAAAAGCTTGTTTTAAAAAAGGGGCCCACCCTAATAAAAAAAGGGACATTTATGTATTACCAGACTAATCCAAACCCCTGTTTGCCACACAAACACCAGATTTAACCCCCCTTGTGTTGCCTATCGGTTTAATACTAATAACCCCGTCTGTGTTGAAATTTAATCCCCCTGGTGGCTTTTACTTTTTTGTTTTGTTTTATTTCTTTCGTGCCCCTTTTTTTGGTCATTACTAAAAGCCACCCTTCAATGTGCCTAATCTCCTATTGGCAGCACCCTAATTGTTTTTGGAAAAAGAAAATGCATCATTTTTTTAAAATGATTCTTATGCATTGTTTTTGCCGAAAAACCCGATTTTAAAGGAGATTTTTCCAATCTGGTTAATCCATCCCAGAGGAGTGATTCATGGGGATCCTTTTGGACCAAATTGGCTGACGGGAGGTTTTTCAACAGCACAAAAGGCACTGTTCAAAACCCCCGTTTGCTTATTTGGGATGGGTTTTTTTAGATAGGGGAAAAGCACTGGGATTAATTAGGGGTCCCTTAAGGGGCAGGAGTGTTAATCTGCTTTTTTTTACACCTGGGAAAGAGGGTCGTGGTTTTGGGGGAGGGAAACCCAGGGAAGGGGGGGGAGAGGGAAGGGAGTTTTATCCAAGGAGTTTTTTTTTGAAAAAGTATTTTCCCCCCAGTAGGATCTGAATTTGGGGAAATTGAAAAATAGGGGGGTTATCCACTGATTTTTTAAGGGACATGGGAAAACTGTGATAGGATTTTTTTATATTAACAATGGGAAAAGACCCCAAGGAAGGGAAAAGTCGCATTTGATGAAAATTAGGGTGGAAGCAAAAGATTACGTATTGCTTACATAAAAAAGATTTAGTCAGCCACCAAAATTTTCAATTCTCCCCAAAAAAAAAGGGGAATTTTCACATGGCCGTCAACAGGGAAAACTTTTTAGGAAAAAAAACCCAAAACAATAGGTTTTAAGAAAGAAAAAAGGGGGAAAAAAAGTATTTGGCACCCAAAAAACCCCGTACGGCTTACAGCCCGTAACTCCTTTTGGGGGGCCCCGTTATCGTTATGATAATATTTTAATTGTTTTGTAAAAAGACCTTTAAAATAAAAAAAGTATCCCCAAAATCCCTTTAAAAAAACGCTGTCAAAGGCAAGAAAACTTTAGACCTGCCACCAGGTGGGGGCTTCGTTAGTTGCAGTTTTTTTGAAGGGAAATCAAGTTTGGGGGCAAAATTTTTGAAATGGAAAACATCAAGAACCCCCTGATTCTCCCCTTTCGATCTGGGCCCTCCCCAGTTCCCTGTGGGGTAAAAAGGTCCAAAAGGTGGCAAAAACCCAAAACCCAGGGGGGACCTAGTGAATGACCTTTTGGGGGGGCCCCGTGAAAGGGCTACCTCGTACCCCTAGGCCCGGGCCTCCCAATGGCCGGACTTCCCCCTTTAAAACCCGTACAGTTTCCGGTGTCAATTTTTCTAGAGTCTTTGGGGGATCCGGGGATTAAATGGATAAACCAAAATTTTTGGCCAAAATCTCGGGGGTTTTGGGGCAAGGTGATTTAACCAAAACACCCCTTTGAAGGGGGGGGGAAACTTCAGCTTTGGGGCTTTTTTCTCGGGGCCGGCACTTTGGTGGAAGTGATGGGGCCTGTAAAAGTGAGTTTGAGTAAACCCCTTCCTGAAGGCCCTTTGGTTAAGTGGCCTTTCTTTCAGCAGACAAAGATTCCCCAACACAAACCCCCGGGGCAAGAAGGGGGTTTTTAAAAACTTTCGGTCTGGGTCCACCCGTTCCCGTTAAAATGAAAAATATTTAATTAAACTTTTCCCAAACACCCCAAAACAATGTTAAGGATCTATAAATGGGCCCAAAAAACCAGACCAGGGTTGAAACTTGGAAGTTAAGAAAAATTTTCGTTTAAAAAGGGATATAACAAAAATATGAAACTTTTTTATTGACCTAATTTTTCCCATTTTTAAAAAATTTAAAAAACCCCAATTGATTTTGGATTTTTTTTCCTTTGCTGTCATTTCCGGTACCCTTTATGAAAATTACGGCCTCCCTCTTTTTAAGGGGAACTTTGCACCTTGGTGGTGTAAAAAACTTTTTTCTCCACTGTATTAAAGGGGGGAGCTGTGGCCAACTTTGGCCGCAGTGGGGGGGAAGGGCCCAAACAACAGGAGTTATTTGCTCGATTTTGGAGTGGTAATAGCCATTTTAGCCCGAGCGAAAGCCTGTTTGATCTACAAACCCTTGGCATGTTTTAAAAGGATTCAGATAAGTTTACTTTTCCCCGCCCCATGTGGGGGGGGGAACACCCTAGTGTACTGGAAACAAATTGTGTGGGAGTTGATGGAGGTTTCTGGCAAGCAAGCAAAAACTGATCTAAGGGGGGTCAGAATGGGGGCTTGAATAAGAAATAGGGGGGGAAGGGGAGGGAAACGGAGGGTGGCGGTTGCACCATAACTTGGATTTTTCCACCCCCATCCCCCTGAAGAAAAAAAGGCACCGTTCAACCAACCTGGAGCTTTGTAGCGGGAAAATAAACTTGAAAACTTTTGGGGATATTAAGCAGATTTTAAAAATAATTCTTTTCGATTTACAGTTTAAAAAAAATAATTTTGTTTGCAAAAAAGTTGGCTAAAATTTTTTAAATGGGCCCCCTTTTACAGGTAAGTAAGAATTTGTGTAATCCCGACTAGCTCCAAAACTTAGGAGAAGAAGTTGGGGGAAAATCAATCGTAAAAAAGGGGATTGGAAAATTTTGAAAGAGTGGAAGAAGTTAAATAAAAAAAAAGAAAAGGGGTCACTTTAAAGAAAAGGGAATGAGTTTAAAGGAAAAACCCCTTTTTTTGGAAAAGGGAGGGTAAAGCTTTTTAGAATCAAAAGGAGAGGACTATCCATTGAAAAAAAATATGAAGGGGATTTTGGGGTTAAAAAGGGGGGTATCCAAAAAAAAAGGGAGGGAAAATTTTGGGCTGAAAGGAAGAGGAAAAGGGAGCTGTTCGTTTCCCAGGGGGGGCGGGCAAAACATCATTTCAATTTTCATTTACGTTTTCCCTTTGCAGACGTCAACCAAGCGCTCAAAGGGCCTCCCCTTGCCAGGGGTAACCCACTTTACAAAACGTCCTTTTTTTTTTTTTTTTTTTTGGTGGGGGGGTGAAATTTTCATCCTTTTTCCCCAAATTTTTTCCTTGAGGGGGGGTTCCAAATTAATTGTAACTAAACAGAAACAATTTTGGGTTTTTAAGGGCCCTTCTCTGAAGTTATAACTTTAATGGGTGTTTAACTGTAGAAGTTAAAGGTCAACTGCCTTTTGGCAGATTTTACTTTAAAAGTATAGGGAAATTGAATTTTTGGTCAAAAAAGGAACCCATTATATAAAAAAGGCTTTTTTTAACTTTAATTTGGTGCCAATTTTTAAAAAAATATCAAAGGGGAAAAGGGCACCCAATATGGAACGCCCCCACATTTGCCCCTCCAAAAAAAAAATTTATAAATCATGTTAAGGGCCATTTTAGGGGCCGAAAATATTAATGCCCCTTGTAAGACCCTAGGGAATTGTAAAAAACAGTCAACTTTTTCAACTGTTTGACGTTCTCGTTCAACAGGGAAAAGAATGACACAGGATTCTGGGGAGGGTACCATCCCTTTTAAAGGAAAAGAAAAAAGTTTCCGATCAGAAAAAAGAGGACAAACTTTACTGTTAGAAACCCCTTCCCCATGGGGTTGGGTTCGAAAGACTTTTACAACAGTACATCAAAATCCCTTATTGTGGGGTCCCTTATATTGGTTCCAGAAACCTAGCCCCCGCCCTCCCAATCCCCGGCGACCCTTCCCAACACCAGTGGGCTAAGAGGTGTCTTTGCGGGGGGTGACTCAGGGAAAACCGGGGCTGAGTGGAACTGGAGAGGGAAAGAGAAAAAAGGAAGAGTCGCTCATCAAAAAGGCTGAGTTTAGGAACAAATAAAATGAATTCCCCCCCGAGAGAGGGAAAAGCGAAATAGGGTATATTTTTCCCCCCCACATAACCCCCTTTTGTTTGGTGCTGAAGATAAGGGGAATGGAGTTATGAAACAAAACCTAAAAGGGGGCCAATGAAAAAGGAAAAATAGACAAAAAACCGTAAAAAGGGTTTTTGGAGCTTTAAGTACGGTATTTTGCATGTTTTCAAAAACCCAAAAACATTTTTGGTTTTACATTTGCCCGCCCAGTCACCCCCCTATCAAACCTAGAAAAAATCAAATGTTATTGCCCTGCCCCGAATACCAGGTGTAATTTACAGTAAATACCAACCCTTAACACCAATCAGTTTTTAAAAAAAAAGAAAATGCAAAAAATTGGGGAAAACCCCAAAAAAAACAAGGGGGCAAATACAGGGGGGTTTGTAAAGTCCCAATTCGGGGGCACCGGTTTGTCAAAAGGAATTGAGGAATTGTACTGTGGGGGGGTAAGGACTATGCCCCTGGTTAAAAAGGTGGCAAACAGAAAAAGGGGGCCATTTGTTCCCCGTTCAAAAAGGTTTTATGGTTGTTTAAAGCTGTTTAAAACCTTTTTGACCGACTTGGCCGCCCGGGGGCCCCTTTCCGTTTTGGGAGAAAAGAAACAGTTCAGGGGCTGGGTCCTTCAATTTTTCGCCCCTGGAAAGGTCCTGGAGGAGGAAAGCTTGCCCCAGTGATGTCTTGTTGGGGCATGTGGGGAGTTCATGGTGCTGTCCCCTTTTTTACTGTGGGGGGTTAGGCCGGAACTTTGGGCATTTTAAAACAATGTTTAGGGAAGACTTTCCCCTGTGGGGAAAGGGGTTGTGTTTCGGGGGACTCCGGGTTGTTTGGGGAACGGTCGGAGTGCCTTTCCGCCTCCTTTCCCCCACTGGGGAAAATTTTCCACCTCCAGGGTTAGCCCACCATAGCAGAGCTTTCGGGGGGTCAAAGTCTAGTAGGCCCCTGGGCATTCCCGGGGTTTAAAAAAAAGGGAAAGCGCTCCCCATTCGTTTGGGGGGGGGGGCCCCCCCAGGTGTCCCCGTCCTTTAACAGCGTGTAAAGCCTAAAAATTTTTGAACATTTAAATTTGACACCCTTCCCTTCATCTGGGTTCTTGCCCTTAGTTTGTTGGCAAGTTGATGGTTTTCTGGGCCGTTTCAATGTTTAGTAAGCGTTATCATCTTTCCTTGTAAAGTTCCCTTGGGTTTTAAAAGGGTTTTTTATTTTCCTTTCTTTAATTTTGGAAAAATAAATCAAATTGTATTTTGGGCACTAAAAGTGTTTAAAACAAATTTTTTTAAGCTTTGTAGCAAATGCGTGCGCTTCCTCGCATCTTTTAAACTCAAGTATACTAACATTTTACCTTACCCAAACCCACAAACTTGGGGGGTTTAAGAAATTTAACATTAGGACAGCAAGAAGAGTCCCTGGTAAGTCATGAAAGTTTAGAAAAGAATCTTTTCTATGGTGATAGTCCAAAAATTGAAACTTATTTAAAAATCCCGGTTCCTTTTTTAAAGTGGATGTTTCTGGACGCCTTAATGTGCTATTTAGGTATTAACATTTGAGGCTTAGTAAATGTTTTTCACTTCGGTCCCCTTTGTGCCCTGAGACCTCACCCTTTTGGAGATGCGGGGGCAGGATGGGCTGGGTGGTTGATGCCAATGACTTTTTTGGCCCTTCGTTCCGGGTGTGGTGCTTGGAGGGCCCGGGTATTTGCCCCCCTTTTGCCCCTTCGGCAGAAGAAAACCCCTTTTAGGCCCCTTATGTGGGCGGTGCACGTCATTTCATCCCTGGATATGCCACCATTGCCACCCACCTCAAATCTCATCAAGAAAAACCTGCCAAACCGTGTAGCGTGGAAGGAGGAGACGGAAAACGCCTTCCAGTTGCTAAAAGAGAGCCTGTGCTCTGATCCTTTCCTGCAGGCTCCCATCTTTCTCTCAAGAGTTCATTGTACAGGGTAGACGCCTCGGATACGGGGCTCAGGGCCGTCCTGGCTCAGGGTGAAGGCGAAGCAGAGAGGCCTATTCTCTTCATAAGTAGGAAGCTTAGTGACCGGGATCAGAGATATGCTACCGTAGAGAAAGAGGCCCTAGCCATTAAGTGGGCCCTCGATTATCTCCGGTATGACCTACTTACTATTTTCTACATTGTAGAATAATAATGAAGACATCAAAACTATGAAATAACACATGGAATCATGTAGTCACCTAAAAAGTGTTAAACAAATCAAAATATTTGTTATATTTTAGATTCTTTAAAGTAGCCCACCCTTTGCCTTGATGACAGCTTTGCACACTCTTGGCATTCTCTCAACCTGCTTCATGAGGTAGTCACCTGGAATGCAGCTTCACGGCTGTAACCACACATGCGGAGATCATCCGTTCACCTACTCTGCGTCTCTCAAAGAAACGGTGGTTGGAACCAAGAATCTCGCATTTGGACTCATCAGACCAAAGGACAGATTTCCACTGGTCTAATGTCCATTGCTTATGTTTCTTGGCCTATGCAAGTCTCTTCTTCTTATTGGTGTCCTTTAGTAGTGGTTTCTTTGCAGCAATTCGACCATGGCCTGATTTACGCAGTCTCCTCTTAAAAGTTGATATTGATCTGTCTGTTACTTGAACTCTGTAAAATATTTATTTGGGCTGCAATCTGAGGTGCAGTTAATTGCCGATTTCTGAGGCTGGTAACTCTAATGAACTTATCCTCTACAGCAGAGGGTAATCGGGGTCTTCCTTTTCTGTGGCTGTCCTCATGAGAGCCAGTTTCACCATAGCTCTTTATGGTTATTGCGACAGCACTTGAAAAAACTTTCAACGTTTTCCAGATTGACTGACAATGTCTTAAAGTAATGATGGACTGTCGTTTCTCTTTGCTTATTTGAGCTTGCCATAATAAGGACTTGGTCTCTTACCAAATAGGGATATCTTCTGTAAAACCCCCCTTACCTTGTCACAACACAACTGATTGGCTCGAACGCATTAGGAAGGAAAGAAATTCCACAAATTAACTTTTAACAAGGCACACCTGTTAATTGAAATGCATTCCAGGTGACTACCTCATGATGCTGGTTGAGAGAATGTCAAGAGTGTGCAAAGCTGTCATCAAGGTGAACGGTGCTACTCTAAAGAATCTCAAATATGAAATATATTATGATTTGTTTAACACTTTTGTTGGTTATTACATGATTCCATATGTGTTATTTCATAGTTTTGATGTCTTCACTATTATTCTACAATGTAGTAAATAGTAAAAATAAAGAAACCCTTGAATAAGTAGGTGTGTCCAAACTTTTGACTGGTTGGGTAAAAATACAATCGCAACATACAACAATTTCAACAATTTACAGTTCGTATTAGCAAATCAGTCAATGTAAATAAATAAATTAGGCGCTAATCTATAGATTTAACATGACTGGGCTGGGGCGCAGCCATTGGTGGGCCTGGGAGGGCATAATCCCTCCCTCTTGGGTGCCAGTCCCACCCACTGGGAAGCCAGGCCCAGCCAATCAGAATCCGTTTTCCCCACTAAAAGGGCTTTATTACAGAGAGAAATACTCCAGTTTCATCAGCTGTCCGGATGGCTGGTCTCAGACTATGTGGGGGTCCTGGCCTGGCGTTGTATTACGTGGTCTGCGGTTGTGAGGCCGGTTGGATGTACTGCCAAATTCTCTAAAAACTACGTTTAGAGAAATTAACATTCAATTCTCTGGTAACAGCTCCAGTGGATATTCCTGCAGTCACCATGACGACGCCAAACTGAAGTCACCATACCAATTGCACACTCCCTCAACTTGAGACATCTGTGGCATTGTGTTGTGTGACAAAACTGCACTTTTTAGAGTGGCCTTTTATTGTCCCCCGCACTAGGTGCACCTGTGTAATCATCATTCTGTTTAATCAGATTCTTGATATGCCACACCTGTCAGGTGGATGGATTATCTTAGCAAATGAGAAATGTTCACTAACAGGGATGTAAACAAATTTGTGCACAACATTTTCAGAGAAATAAGCTTTGGTGCGCTTGTAAAAATTCTGTGATCTTTTATTTTAGCTCATGAAACATGGGACCAAGACTTTACATGTTGCGTTTATATTGTTAGGAACAAAATATTTCACATTCTTTTTTTACTTTACCCAAAATATCATGACATTAGTGATAGTCTAACTGTCTAAAATGTGTGAATGTCTAAATCTGAAAAATTGCCATTTAAAATGGCATGTGTCGGACCCTTTCGACAACGGGGAGATGTCTCCAATGTAAAAAATAAATAAAAAAAGTTTGGGACTTCCACACAAAATTACTTAAATTACTTATTTTAGGTTTAAGGAAATGTGTAGGTCTCATTCTGTATCATACCGCTATTAAGGTTATAAATGTAAAACCACCTGGTATTATACCGCTATTAAGGTTATAAATGTACAACCACCTGGTATCATACCACTATTAAGGTTATAAATGTACAACCACCTGGTATCATACCGCTATTAAGGTTATAAATGTACAACCACCTAGTATCATACCGCTATTAAGGTTATACATTTACAACCACCTGGTATCATACCGCTATTAAGGTTATAAATGTACAACCACCTGGTATCATACCGCTATTAAGGTTATAAATGTACAACCACCTGGTATCATACCGCTATTAAGGTTATACATTTACAACCAGCTGCGCAATAGGAATCTAAACATATTATCAGTAATTGCCAGAAAGCTCTAAAACATTTGTTTTAAAATCACATGAAGATTGTTTTAATTGATGAAATGTTTGAAAACTGGCCTCAGGTTATTGAAGGATCTGATTTGGATTAAACCTCACAGCAAGGCAGTTTTATCATGTGGAGGTTTCATTCAGGTCTCTCTTTAAATAAACACTGTCTTTGACAGGAGAAAAACCAAAGTCGGAGGAACCAGAGACGTCCAAACCAGCAAGACGACACCTCTGCTCCCAGTGTGGAAATAGTTTTAGCCGCTTAGGAAGCCTGAAAGCTCATGAGCGAATCCACACAGGGGACAAGCCTTACCACTGCTCGCAGTGTGGAGAGAGGTTTATCCGGTTAGACAACCTGAGAAGTCATGAGATGGCACACAAAGGGGAGAAGCCTTACCAATGCTGGCAGTGTGGAGAGAGTTTTATCCGTTTAGAGAACCTGAAAAGTCATGAGAGGGCACACACAGGGGAGAAGCCTTACCACTGCTCGCAGTGTGGAAATAGTTTTAGCAGTTTAGGAAGCCTGAAAGGTCATGAGCGAATCCACACAGGGGAAAAGCCTTACCACTGCTCCCAATGTGGAAAGAGTTTTAACTGGTTAGGCAACCTGAAATGTCATGAGAGGGCACACACAGGGGAGAAGTCTTACCACTGCTTGCAGTGTGGAAAGAGTTTTAGCCATTTAGGAAGCCTGAAAGGTCATAAGCGAAGCCACACAGGGGAGAAGCCTTACCACTGCTCGCAGTGTGGAAAGAGTTTTAGCCATTTAGGAAGTCTGAAACGACATGAGAGGGCACACACAGGGGAGAAGTATTTCCACTGCTCGCAGTGTGGAAAGAGTTTTAGCCATTTAGGAAGCCTGAAAAGACATGAGAGGGCACACACAGGGGAGAAGTCTTACCACTGCTCCCAGTGTGGAAAGTGTTTTAGCCAGTTAGGATGCCTGAAAGCTCATGAGCGAATCCACACAGGGGAGAAGCCTTACCACTGCTCCCATTGTGGAAAGAGTTTTAACAGGTTAGACAACCTGAAAAGACATGAGCAAATACACACAGAAGCGAAGCCACACCACTGCTCCCAGTGTGGAAAGAGTTTTAGCCATTTAGGAAGCCTGAAAAGACATGAGAGGGCACACATGGGGAGAAGTCCTTCCACTGCTCCCAGTGTGGAAATAATTTTAACCAGTTAAGAAAGCTGAAAGAACACATGAGAATGCACACAGGGGAGAAGCCTTAGAAATGTTCAGACTATGGGAAGACATATTACTCATCACAGTCACTTAAAAGTCATGTGAGAATCCACACAGGAGAGAAGAATTACTTCTCCTAGTGTGTAAATTGATATTTCACATCACATTGACTTAATTCTTTCTCCTAGTGTGTAAATTGATATTCACATCACATTGACTTAATTACTTCTCCTAGTGTTAAATTGATATTTCACATCACATTGACTTAATTACTTATCCTAGTGTGTAACATTGACTTAATTTCTTCTCCTAGTGTGTAAATTGATATTTCACATTGACTTAAAGTTCATCAGAGAACATACACAGTGCTCCCATTGTCTTATATTGTTGACTGAGAATGTGTTTACTTGTTTATACCATGAAAAGTATGCTTACACATTTATTTGTATGTTTTTATTAGAAAACATGAATTGAATATGGAGTGTGTCAGTTTGAATATACAGTAGATCAGATTCCATGTGTTTAAATGGTCCTTTTTTAAACTCTGACTGTGTGTGTTTATCTTAAATGGTCCTTTTTTAAACTTAATAATCAAATTATATTTTGATGTGATGCATTTGCTCCATTGTTTACATTTGCATTGTTGGCCCACTGATGATTTAATGAAATAAATGTTCTCTGACTCTATATTGGAACATTTTAATTGTATGTGTCCACATAACTGAGTATGTGACTAACCTTGAGAAACTGTCCTATTATAATCTCCTGTTCTTGGGAGTATCATCCTGTGTTACAACCAGCTTCAACCTGCGTTCTTGTATAAATAAAGTCCTGTCCAGGAACAGGAAACTATAAAGATATGTGCTCATCACCCAATGCTTTGGAATTCATACTGTCTACACTGCACTGTGGAACTCTGTTATTCTCTCTGAGCTCAGAAATAAAGAATCTTGGTTTGACTTAGACTCCAGCAGATCCTTATTTTATCATATCCACCACAGCTCGTCAACGGATTGCTGTTTCATCATTGTCTCAATGAAGAGTTCCTCGTTCGGCTTTCCTGGGGGCATTTACAAGCCTGCTACTGGTTGAATAAACGTTGTTTCCACGTCATTTCAACCAATCAAAATCCATGTGATGATGTTAGATCAATGTGGAAAACGAATTGGATTTGCGAAAAGCCATCAACGTAAGATTTTTTATTTTATTTTTCACTGACCTTCCAACCTAAATCCAATGACAGTTGACGTTTTGTGTTGATTTCACTTCAGTTGACGACTCAATGAAATGTAAATAGAAACTAGATGTTGAACTGATGTCTGTGCCCAGTGGGCTGGTTTGAATAAGCGGTAGGTGTTGGATCAAAATATTATTTTATTTGTCAAATGGCAACCAAGCATCGGTCATCATGACACCAGAATAAGACCATCAAAATGTATTGGAACGGAGCATCAAGCTCATCACGTGCACTTTCACCACCCTGTGAAGTTCGTAACTTATTTCATCTGTAGCCTAATAAACTGCATGGGTTCCCAAGTCGTGGTGGGAGGACCACACAACATATCATCGCATGACTCCAAGTTAACTTCAATATGATGGTTATTATATTAATATTTGCGTGTAAAGGAGTTTCCACCGCCATTTCTCATCTATACATTTTTACAGACACATAAAGATCCCACCATGTAAAACGACTGAACAAATTGTCTGTCGGCATTTATACAATTGTACCCGCATATCCTGTTTCCATCAGCCCGGTCATTACTTTTGAAATGGTTGGATCAACATCCACCTTCATGATATGGATGAAGCCTGATTTGGAATGTCTCAGTAGTTCTATCTGGCTCCGTAGTTTACCCCTCTGATAATCAAGTGATATTTACATGTGATGAATTTGCTCCATTGTTTACATTTAATAGGTTGATCTGTAGCCAGTTAGCTAGCTGTCCAGTCCAACATTTGTATTTATTAAGGATCCCCATTAGCTGCTGCCAAGGCAGCAGCTACTCTTCCTGGGGTCCAGCAAAATTAAGGCAGTTTAACATTTTTAAAACATTACAATACATTCATAACAGATTTCACAACATATTAAGTGTGTGCCCTCAGGCCTCTACTCTACTACCACATATCTATAACACAAAGTCAATGTGATCAATGTCTACGTGTGTATAGTGCGTATGTTATCGTGTGCATCTGTCTATGTTGTTGATCGGTAGCCAGTTAGAATGAATGTTCATAATGAGGGAAAAATAAAGGTGGGCTCGCCTTTCAACATGAGGCTCCTGCTGCAGGTAGCTTAGCGGTTAAGGGTGTTGGGCCAGTAACCGAAAGGCCCCTGGTTTGAATCCCCGAGACAACTAGGTGAAAAATCTGTCAATGTGCCTTTTGAGGGCAGCAGCAGGAGCCTCATGTTGACAGGAGAGCCCACCTGCACTCAGCTGGTCAGGTCTTAATAGGAACAGGATGTGCCTGCCCAACACTCTTCCCCACATCAAGGATGGTGTCACATGGGCACACAGCTCTCTTCATTGAGACAGCACACTAGAAGCATCAGTAAGTCATCACAAATGACTATTTCTAAACATTGTTAAGATAATAGACAAGTAAAACGGGACAGGTTTCTTATTGGCTACACATTATTGGACATAGACGCTACATCGCTGTTGATGTATTGACATTTTAATAATATTATTTGAGAGAGTCTGAGAACTCTGCTCCTAACAAGGAGATGAAGTACATCGTGTTTCAATCGCAGCTTCTGGAACTCTTCAGAACTTGTGTGATGTGCAGCGAAGAGACTCCAGGGACGGTGATGAAGTCTGTGCGAATGAAGATCAGACAGTGAAGAGACTCCAGGGACGGTGATGAAGGCTGTGGGAATGAAGATCAGACAGTGAAGAGACTCCAGGGACGGTGATGAAGGCTGTGGGAATGAAGATCAGACAGTGAAGAGACTCTAGGGACGGTGATGAAGGCTGTGGGAATGAAGATCCGACTGAGAAGAGACTCCAGGGACGGTGATGAAGGCTGTGGGAATGAAGATCTGACAGCGGTGCTGGTCCTGTGGTCATGTGGGGGAGTGGTTGAGCCAGCCAATGATTGGGAGGAAGCATGTGAGGAACAGGCTCCTTTCTACTGCCAATCTGGTGTCTGGATACATGCCAACAAAGACTACAACTGCTTCACACAATGGGAGCGGCTACTATTGACCGCCACACTTTCTTTCATCACCAGGAAGCCCATGTTGAGCCAGCAGTGTTCTCACTATGGAAGAGGGAGCAGGCAGCCGTCATCCAGTCTCTCAGAAGCCCATGTTGAGCCAGCAGTGTTCTCACTATGGAAGAGGGAGCAGGCAGCCGTCATCCGGTCTCTCAGAAGCCCATGTTGAGCAAGCAGTGTTCTCACTATGGAAGAGGGAGCAGGCAGCCGTCATCCAGTCTCTCAGAAGCCCATGTCGAGCCAGCAGTGTTCTCACTATGGAAGAGGGAGCAGGCAGCCGTCATCCAGTCTCTCAGAAGCCCATGTTGAGCCAGCAGTGTTCTCACTATGGAAGAGGGAGCAGGCAGCCGTCATCCAGTCTCTCAGAAGCCCATGTTGAGCCAGCAGTGTTCTCGCTATGGAAGAGGGAGCAGGCAGCCGTCATCCAGTCTCTCAGAAGCCCATGTTGAGCCAGCAGTGTTCTCACTATGGAAGAGGGAGCAGGCAGCCGTCATCCAGTCTCTCAGAAGCCCATGTTGAGCCAGCAGTGTTCTCACTATGGAAGAGGGAGCAGGCAGCCGTCATCCAGTCTCTCAGAAGCCCATGTTGAGCCAGCAGTGTTCTCACTATGGAAGAGGGAGCAGGCAGCCGTCATCCAGTCTCTCAGAAGCCCATGTTGAGCCAGCAGTGTTCTCGCTATGGAAGAGGGAGCAGGCAGCCGTCATCCAGTCTCTCAGAAGCCCATGTTGAGCCAGCAGTGTTCTCACTATGGAAGAGGGAGCAGGCAGCCGTCATCCAGTCTCTCAGAAGCCCATGTTGAGCCAGCAGTGTTCTCACTATGGAAGAGGGAGCAGGCAGCCGTCATCCAGTCTCTCAGAAGCCCATGTTGAGCCAGCAGTGTTTCTCGCTATGGAAGAGGGAGCAGGCAGCCGTCATCCAGTCTCTCAGAAGCCCATGTTGAGCCAGCAGTGTTCTCACTATGGAAGAGGGAGCAGGCAGCCGTCATCCAGTCTCTCAGAAGCCCATGTTGAGCCAGCAGTGTTCTCACTATGGAAGAGGGAGCAGGCAGCCGTTATCCAGTCTCTCAAGGACAAAGGTGGAGCGCTGGTCTTGGCAGCTGATGACAGTTGAGCAGAGAATCAACCAGATTGTCCATGTCCAAGTTATTCAGGTGAGTAATACATGTTATTTGTTTAATTCAGTTTTATTCAATTAGAAAATGTACTCTGAATGACAACAGGCACATCTGTGAGCATATGTATTATAACATTGATTGACTAAATGATGACACTGACAGCTTTGTACCAAAACCATGGTTGGGGTCAAAGTAAACCAAATTCCAATTCTACATTTTCCTAATTGAAAACCATAAAGATAATTGGAATTTCAGTTTACTTCTTGAATTTACTGGAATTTAAATGGATTTGACCCCAACCCTGACTAATACGGAATATTCATTTCTGCATGTCTCCAAACCACAGCACTTTTGACACCACAGCCAGCCTGTTCCTGATATTCTGGTCTACATACACCAATGCTGAATGGCTGTGAGAGCCCACCCTCCTCTGGCAAAGATCTGCACTCTCCAATCCCCAGCCAAATAAAAACCAACATACTGACCAGTCAATTTGACCATCACCCCATGTCTCATTTCAAAATTCTAAGTATATGTAAAGGTTTGAACTTACTATGCCTATGATTACTTCACACAGCTTCTCTAAATGTAGCCCATTCATCTGATTGTCTTAATCCTCTTGTAAGCAGACCTAGGGAACATTCTAATGTCTTCTAATATTTGAAATAGTGAAGGTACGCTGGATTTATTTCTCGGTGCTCAGTAGTAGCAGTGGAATAATAGTTAATATATCCTTTTGTCTCTCTCCATTCCACAGCAGCTTTTGAAACCAAAACCGCAGCCTCTCTGTTCCTGAGAATCCAGTCTCATCACACACATGCAGTATGTCAGTGAGATGACATCCTCCTTCTCATACCAACATCTTCACTCTCTCTCCTCAAACCCAGCCAACTGAAAACCAGCACACTGACTTGCTGATTCAACTCATGAACATTTGTCTGCATGTATGTATGACTACATATAACACAAACCATACAGATATACAGTGATGATGCTGTTGAACCATATCTAGAAATAGTTAATGTATTACTACATATAGCACACGGCAAACTATACATATATAAACATAGCAGAACGCATTTGATTATTTATTTCATTACAACCATGGCAACATGAACCCAGTGTAAGGGATGCCTTCCTCATTTGGAATGTCTCCCTTATTTGACGGACTGAACACACAGGAATGGGCACTTTGTTATGTCTTCCCAGGTGGCCCCAGTTCCTAATGACAAACTTCCTGTAGGCAGTGTAGCATAACTTCCTGTTGGAAGTGTAGCGTAGCTTCCTGTAGGCAGTGTAGCGTAACTTCCTGTTGGCAGTGTAGCGTAACTTCCTGTAGGCAGTGTAGCATAACTTCCTGTTGGCAGTGTAGCGTAACTTCCTGTAGGCAGTGTAGCATAACTTCCTGTTGGCAGTGTAGCGTAACTTCCTGTAGGCAGTGTAGCGTAACTTCCTGTTGGCAGTGTAGCGTAACTTCCTGTAGGCAGTGTAGCGTAACTTCCTGTTGGCAGTGTAGCGTAACTTCCTGTAGGCGGTGTAGCATAACTTCCTGTTGGCAGTGTAGCATAACTTCCGGTAGGCAGTGTAGCATAACTTCCTGTAGGCAGTGTAGCGTAACTTCCTGTAGGCAGTGTAGTGTAACTTCCTGTTGGCAGTGTAGCGTAACTTCCTGTAGGCAGTGTAGCGTAACTTCCTGTTGGCAGTGTAGCGTAACTTCCTGTTGGCAGTGTAGCGTAACTTCCTGTAGGCAGTGTAGCATAACTTCCTGTAGGCAGTGTAGCGTAACTTCCTGTTGGCAGTGTAGCATAACTTCCTGTTGGCAGTGTAGCGTAACTTCCTGTAGGCAGTGTAGCAAGGTCTCCCGAGTGGCACAGTGGTCTAAGGCACTGCATCGCAGTGCTAGCTGTGCCACTAGAGATCCTGGTTCGAATCCAGGCTCTGTCGTGGGTTGGCCGCGACCGGGAGACCCATGCGACGGCGCACAATTGGCCCAGGGTAGGGGAGGGAATGGCCGGCAGGGATGTAGCTCAGTTGGTAGAGCATGGTGTTTGCAACGCCAGGGTTGTGGGTTCGATTCCCACGGGGGGCCAGTATGAAAAAAAAAATATATATATATATATATAAAAAAATTATGAATGCACTCACTAACTGTAAGTCGCTCTGGATAAGAGCGTCTGCTAAACGACTAAAATGTAAATGTAAATGTAGCATAACTTCCTGTTGGCAGTGTAGCGTAACTTCCTGTAGGCAGTGTAGCGTAACTTCCTGTGAAAGTAATGAAATAAATGACATGGGGTAAAAAGGTGAAGCTGGTTGAGTTTAGTGACTATTATTGAACACAGAGTGAGTCTATGCAACTTATTGTGTGATTTGTTAAGCACGTTTTTACTCCTGAACTTATTAAGGCTTGCCATAACAAAGGGGTTAAATACTTATTGTCTCAAGATATTTCAGCTTTTAATTTTTTATCAATTTAAAAAGTAATAATCTACAAACAAAATGGTGCTTGTCCATTATGGGGTATTGTGTGAAGATCAGTGACACAACATCTGAATTGAATAGAACATCTATGTTGCACAGTAATATTGTTATTACTAATATTGAATGTGACTTCATGTCACGGATCCCCCAGGTACTGCTGCTCATTCCGTTCACCAGTTCCGGAGGTCTACGTCACCGGCTTTCTAGGCGTCACTGACAAGGATCATTACCACCAACCCCGGACTGTCTTGTCTCATTACGCACACCTGGTTCCCATTCCCCCTGATTAGTATGTGTATATATGTGCCCTCTGTTCCCCATTTTCCTTGTTTATTATTGTCCCGTGAGTACCGTGTATTGTGCTCTTGTTGTTTACGGGTCTCGTCCGGTGTATTGTGTAGAGGTTACACCTCGCTCTTTGTTTGGGTTACATCCAGTGGCGGCTCCTGAAAAAATTCTCAGGGGGGGCAATTTTTCTGATGATTTAGGTGACCTACAGACATTTTAAAAAAGATATGTCCAGCAACAACATGAAGACAGGGGCAGCATATAAGTCAATACCAGAAGCATTTATTGACTGATCTCAAAAGTGTTGGCTTACCAGGGTTGGTGGAGCCCTCAGTTTCATCTTTGCCTCGCAAAGCTAACTCAAACACTCCGCAAAACTTGTCCACCAGTATCTGTCTTTTTATCTCACGTTGTACATCTCTTAAAGCCTGTCTATCACCCCCAGCATAAACTGCCTTCTTCCTATCAAGTAGTGATTTTAGATGTTTTGATACCCAAGGCTTTGTTGTTAGGGAAGATTTTACAGGTCTTAGTAGGCACAACTGACTCAACACAGAAGTTTACATAGTCTGAAATAACCTCTGTGAGTTCATCCAGATCAGAGCTGCTGTCCTCAAATACCTCCCACATTGTACAGTCAAAACACCCCAAGTGATACTGTTGTCATTCCAGATCTGGACAGTTTTAACTGTGGGTTTTCTCCCTCTCCAGGAGGCGACAGTAAATTGGCCTGAGGTAGACCACATTGTGGTCTGATGTCCCCAGAGGAGGTCTGACTGGTGTGGCAGAGAACGCCTTTGGTATTGTCCCATAGCACAAATCAAGAGTCCTATTTTTCCTAGTGTGACATTTCACATACTGATGGTATGTGCGCAAGACTTTGTGCAAGGTACAGTTGTTAAAATCCCCTAAAATAAAATTTGGGTGCGTCGGGGGAGATGGATTCCAGTTTCTGTGACAGATTATAAATAATCTCTGATGCCTTTGTTATATTAGCTTTTGGTTGAATGTACACAACGGTAACAAACAATTGGGGGAACTCACGGGCAGATAGTAAGGTCGCAGTGACACAGAAAGCAGTTCAATGTCGGGGGTACAGAGTCGCTCTCTTACCAGGATCGATTTACACCACACTGGTCGCTGACAAGCAGGCAGACGCCCCCGCCGTGAAGTTTCCCTGTGACTGTCAGATCGCGGTCCGCTCTGACCAGGGTGAAGCCGGCCGGCTCCACTTCTCTGTCCGGGGACTCTGTCATCCAGCCAAGTCTCAGTAAATGCCAGCAAACAGGCCTCCCGATATTCGTGTTGGAAGCGCAGATTCGCTGACAACTCATCCTTTCCCCCTCAGTGACTGGGCATTAATCAGCAAGGTGGTGGGTAAGGGAAGTTTGTTCTTAATTTTTTTTAAGTCGTTGTCTGATTCCCCCGCGTTTTCCACGTTTGCATTTGGGTTTGTAATCCACTCGCAGACAATCAGGTATTAGATGGGCCATTGGGATATCCATCGCGTTCGTATTTGAGTTGCATTGTAGTAAAAACTCCCTGCTGTATTGGATTCCGCTGCCAGCAGCGTTTTCATTATTTAGTCCGTTCGTAGCGGGTATGTACACGATCAACAAGATCAGTCCAACACCGTGACCCCACCACTGGAAAATCCATGGTTGGCAGAATGTTTGTAAACTAAGTGTACAAATTAAAAACATAAAATAACGCCACTAAGTGTACAAATTAAAAACATAAGATTAAAAACATAAGATAACGCCACACCAAACGTCACACACACTGCAGGTCGCAACAGAGACGCTGCTACCCGCCTCTTTTCTTAGTTACGTTCATGGTTACGTTACGTATGACGAAAGCGCGTAAGTGCAAGCCCTCAGAAACCCATAGAGATTGTATTGAAAGCTCTGAAATTTGAAAAAAAAATAGATTTTACATGGGAGTCTATGACAGACTTCGGGGCGATTTTCAACCTGACTGAAATCGCCCCAAAAGGGGGGGGGGGGGGGGGGGGGGGGGGGCATTTGAAGCACGACTTTAGCCTGATTGGACATTTAGTGGCAGTGTGGCACTGTGGCAGATCAGACGTCTAGATTACAACACTGATAAACTACTGTTGCCGTGATATAATTGATTAGAAAAAAAATCCCTTCCTTTTCCCGTTTGGCAGTGCGTCGCCCATATCGCCCTATTGAACACACCGCCCCTGGTTACATCCCTTTGATATACACTACCGTTCAAAAGTTTGGGGTCACTTAGAAATGTCCTTGTTTTCGAAAGATACTCAACTAGTCTCAAGAAGGCCAGTTGTATTGCTTCTTTAATCAGCACAACAGTTTTCAGCTGTGCCAACATAATTGCTAAAGGGTTTTCTAATGATCAATTAGCCTTTTAAAATGATAAACTTGGATTAGAAGACAACGTGCCATTGGAACACGGGACTGATGGTTGCTGATAATGGGCCTCTGTACGCCTATGTAGATATTCCATTAAAGATCAGCCGTTTCCAGCTACAATAGCCATTTACAACATGAACAATGTCTGCACTGTATTTCTGTTCAATTTGATGTTATTTTAATTTTAATTTAATGTTTTCTTTCGAAAACAACGACATTTCTAAGTGACCCCAAACTTTTGAACGGTAGTGTATATGTACATATATATATACATGTGTGTGTTTGTGTTGGGCGGAGTAAATAAAACATCTAATACGTATTCCTGCGCCTGTCTTCTAATCATTATACAACGTGACAACTACGGGTTACGAGCATTGAGAATCCACTTCCGGAACCCCCTGGTCGGAGCCCTAGACATCCGGGGATGCTTCCCACAATGTTCAAATGTTCCGGTTTTACACTGTCTGTACGGCATGGAGGAACTACGGCACTGCCTACGTCACTACCTTATCCGCTATAAATATTTTAAACGTGTTTTATTTTGATTATGGATTTTGATTGAGTGAAAACAAGTTTTCAAGCATTGACTTGCTTGTGTTAAACCATCAATCATCACTGAAATAACCTGCTAATCTAATCTCAACCACTATTGGTCCGAATATTACCGCTCCCTAAAACTGATGTCAGTGTCAGTTTGTAGTCCTGATTGAAGTCTTTCATGATATGTTCGCCCTCTGGTAGGCATTACCATCAGAACAAATCTTAGATGTCCGACTGACATTTTGGTGTACAAAGCGCTGTGTGAACGCCGTAGGGTCCTGTTGCCTTATAGTACCAGAAAGCACCATCTGTCTGCTCTCCGCTTCCACTCTCTCAGCTGAGCTGAATTGAAGTGTCAGGTTTCAGAAGCCAGATTTGCATGGGGACGTAGGACGTGTCATAATCAGACAAAGGAACAATTTCCTGTGCCTGTGAAACTCCCAGCTGCTTACAATAGCTCATATGAAACGGTAGAATGTAGCAGATGCAACAATAGTAGTTTCCTCTCGCTGTGATATTCTCAGCCAGATTTAAAGTTCTCAACATGAAAAAATACAGTGAGGGAAAAAAGTACTTAATCCCCTGCTGATTTTGTACGTTTGCCCACTGACAAAGACATGATCAGTCTAGAATTTCAATGGTAGGTTTATTTGAACAGTGAGAGACAGAATAACAACAACAAAATCCGGAAAAACGCATGTCAAAAATGTTATAAATTGATTTTCATTTTAATGAGGGAAATAATGAGGGAAAATAAGTATTTTACTAGTCTAGTTGGCTAGCAAGCTTATCTGTAACATTAAATTCATAAAGTATTCGCTTATAAGTTGGCTGGAAATGTTATTGAAAGAAAAGTAGTCATGAGTGCACATGATTTGGTTTAATTTGAAGTTGTATATTTGAAGATATTTCTGTCAGAGTTTACATTGCAGGGAAAAGGCTGGCTAGCCGGTTCCTACATATTACATCACACCCTGTAAAAACATGTTCTGACATGACTTCGGCATTCTTTGGAATTCCGATCGGTTTTATGTAATAACTCGAAAAAGTGAGGTGTAACTTTCCATTGGGAATTTTGATGCGTATACTAATGCAAATCCATGTTACATGTGGTTACGTTTTTGCTACCTTCACTTTAAGGGAGTAGTATGGTCACATTTAGATGTGAAAAAAGGAACAGACAGAGAAAACAATTAACAATTCCTATTCTAACAGTATTTATTCATAATGTACATATGCATATTCAGGTCTAAGTCTGCATAGAGGAAAGTATTGTCTGTAAGAAAAGAGAAAACAAATTTGCTCTTTCGGAATGATTTGTTATGACATTGTTTGCTAGAGCTGGTAGCCACTGCAGTCAGCAGATGGCGATGTGAGTCTTTCAGGTGATACTTCTTGCGTGACGTATTATCTAGTGGACGGGATATTTACGTTTGACATTTTAGTCATTTAGCAGACGCTCTTATCCAGAGCGACTTACAGTTAGTGTGAGTGCGTACATTTTTTTCTCCAACAACAACAACAACAACAACAACAACAACAACAGGGCTACTGATTCACCTCGGTAGTTTGTTAGCCAGCATAAAATCGAAACATTTAACCTCTTTAGACCTTTTTTGTGTATCTACCTGCTTCTCAGCATTTTAAATACAATTATTTAAACGTAATTTGCAAATGTGTTAAGATTGATAGCTACTGAGTTTAGCACTAGGGTAGTCGCAAATGCTAGCTAGCTAACATCCCCGACCATGAGCTCCCTCCCTGCTAAAGAAGAAGAGGAGGTCTGCTGGACGGAGACAGAAGCTCCCGTGAAAGAAGAGAAGGAAGAGTGTGCTGTCACAGTTCAAAAAGAAGTAGAGGGTGAGGCTGTTACAGTGAAAGAGGAAGTAGAGGGTGAAGCTGTTACAGTGAAAGAGGAAGTAGAGGGTGAAGCTGTTACAGTGAAAGAAGAAGTAGAGGGTGAAGCTGTTACAGTGGAAGAAGTAGAGGTTGAAGCTGTTACAGTGAAAGAGGAAGACGTTTCAGTGAAAGAGGAGGAAGATGCTTTCAGAGTGAAAGAGGAGGAGGATGTTACTGTGAAAGAAGAGGATGCCGTTTTCGGAGTGAAAGAGGAGGAGGAGGCTATGACTGTCACAGTGAAAGAAGAGGAACACATTTTCGGAGTGAAGGAAGAAGAGAGGACTGGAGATCTGTTTAACACCAGTGAGTACTCGACCTGTATTAAACAGGGGCACACTGCAGTCGTTGAACCGATGTGTGGTTTTTAACTGACGTTTTGCATTTGAGTATGTTGTTCTGGACTGTAGGCGTTGTTAAAGCTAGCACAGTGCCTAGTGAAAGTCCACCCACCCCTAGCCCGGGGTTTATAGACCGTCTAATAATAATAATAATAATATGCCATTTAGCAGACGCTTTTATCCAAAGCGACTTACAGTCATGCGTGCATACAATTTTGTGTATGGGTGGTCCCGGGTATCGAACCCACTACCTTGGCGTTACAAGCGCCGTGCTCTACCAGCTGAGCTACAGAGGACCACAGGCTTATAAGATATACGTTTGACAGGTCAGTGATTTAGCAGACGCTCTTATCCAGAGCGACTTACAGTTAGAGCATTCATCTTAAGATACAGTAGCTAGGTGGGACATCCACATATCACAGGCATGGTAAGTACATTTTCCTCAATAAAGTAGCTATCAGCAGAGTCTGCGGAGGAGCAGGGTGACATGGGAGAACTTGGGAAGGTTGAAAAGCAGGCACGTGTTGCTAAAACCGGTACAGTCATTGACCGAGTACCAATCTCGCGCACTTCTCCCATGTCATGCCCTAAGACAGAACGTTACTGTTAAAACAACTGTACTTACTGTTATTAACTGTATACGTGACGTGAGATTCGTAGGACTAACACACCCAGTTTTCAAATTTTGCTGCCTTAAATTTAAATCTAAAAAGGGATTAAAATTGGATTTTCTTTACTGATCTGCACAACCTACCTAGATTTACAAATAAAGATCTACAATTATGCTATGAAGTCCAAAAGTTATGGGCGTAGTTAGAAAGTTTGCTGTCAGAAGTATTACAATGTAAATGTACTTTTAATCCGTCTGCCTGCATATTTCAAGACATGTGTCATATGAGGGTGCAGTGAGAAACCTGATGAGTTGGACTATACTCATTTCCTCAGTTATCTTGAAAAAACGTATACTTAACTGGAAAATCAACCAATCCTCTATCGTAAAGACGATGGAAAAATCATTTGCTTCATTATGTAAAAATTGAAAGAGCGTGGATGACAGAGAGGAGCCAAAATGGTGCAATTTGAGGAGATACATTTACATTTTAGTCATTTAGCAGACGCTCTTATCCAGAGCGACTTACAGGAGCAATTAGGGTTAAGTGCCTTGCTCAAGGGCACATTTACGTCATTTAGCAGACGCTCTTATCCAGAGCGACTCACCAATTGGTGCGTTCACCCTATAGCCAGTGGGATAATCACTTTACAATTTTTTTTTGGGGGGTTAGAAGGATATTACTTTATCCTATCCCAGGTATTCCTTAAAGAGGTGGGGTTCAAAATGTCTCCGGAAGGTGGTGAGTGGACTCCGCTGTCCTGGCGTCGTGAGGGAGCTTGTTCCACCATTGGGGTGCCAGAGCAGCGAACAGTTTTGACTGGGCTGAGCGGGAACTATGCTTCCGCAGAGGAAGGGGAGCCAGCAGGGCCAGAGGTGGATGAACGCAATGCCCTCGTTTGGGTGTAGGGACTGATCAGAGCCCGAAGGTACAGAGGTGCCGTTCCCCTCACTGCTCCATAGGCAAGCACCATGGTCTTGTAGCGGATGCGAGCTTCAACTGGAAGCCAGTGGAGTGTGCGGAGGAGGGGGGTGACGTGAGAGAACTTGGGAAGGTTGAACACCAGACGGGCTGCGGCATTCTGGATGAGTTGTAGGGGTTTAATGGCACAGGCAGGGAGGCCAGCCAACAGCGAGTTGCAGTAGTCAGACGGGAGATGACAAGTGCCTGGATTAGGACCTGTGCCGCTTCCTGTGTAAGGCAGGGTCGTACTCTCCGAATGTTTGTAGAGCATGAACCTGCAGGAGCGGGTCACCGCTTGATGTTGGCGGAGAACGACAGGGTTGTGTCCAGGGTCACGCCTAGGCTCTTCGCACTCTGGGGGAGGAGGACACAGCGGAGTTGTCAACCGTGATGGCGAGATCATGGAACGGGCAGTCCTTCCCCGGGAGGAAGAGCAGCTCCGTCTTGCCAGGGTTTCAGCTTGAGGTGGTAGTACAGGGGGGGGAGAACAGGTGGGTCTGGGCAGGTGTGATGTGGCGTAGAGTAGTACGGGGGGGGGGGGGGGGAGAGAACAGGTGGGTCTGGGCAGGTGTGATGTGGCGTAGAGTAGTACAGGGGGGGGGGAGAACAGGTGGGATCTGGGCAGGTGTGATGTGGCGTAGAGTAGTACAGGGGGGGGGGGAAGGAGGAGAACAGGTGTGATCTGGGGCAGGGTGTGATGTGGCGTAGAGTAGTACAGGGGGGGGGGGGGGGGGGAACAGGTGGGTCTGGGCAGGTGTGATGTGGCGTAGAGTAGTACAGGGGGGGGGGGGAACAGGTGGGTCTGGGCAGGTGTGATGTTTGTGTGTGTCTTACATTACTTATTATTTATTTGTTTAAAACAACAACAACATTAAATATAGAGTTGTGAGGAAATCCTTCCAGATTGAGCTGGTCTATGGTTCACTGACAACAATCTCCTATTACAGAGAGAGAAGACAACCTCCAGAGTATTCCAAACAGAGGACTTTATTGACATGATGCAGATGGTCTAAACAGGAATGAGTACATGATCAGCATGAATAGAACACTGTGTGGAGGAATGATAATTAGCAATAACAACAATAGCAGGAGTAAATGACAACTAGGACTGTATTACGCAGTAATGGACAATAAGGACTGTATTACGCAGTAATGGACAATAACAAGGACTGTATTACGCAGTAATGGACAATAACAAGGACTGTATTACGCAGTAATGGGCAATAACAAGGACTGTATTACGCAGTATATGGGACAATAACAAGGACTGTATTACGCAGTAATGGACATTAAAACAAGGACTGTATTACGCAGTAACTGGACAATAACAAGGACTGTATTACGCAGTAATGGGACAATAACAAGGACTGTATTACGCAGTAATGGACATAATAAGGACTGTATTACGCAGTAAAGGACAATAAGGACTGTATTATGCAGTAATGGACAATAACAAGGACTGTATTACGCAGTAAAGGACAATAAGGACTGTATTATGCAGTAATGGACAATAACAAGGACTGTATTACGCAGCAATGGCCAATAGGACTGTGTATTATGCAGTAATGGACAATAACAAGGACTGTAATTATTACGCAGTAATTTGACAATATAATAACAAGGACTGTATTATGCAGTAATGGACAATATCAAGGACTGTATTACGCAGTAATGGACGATAAAGACTGTATTACACAGTAATGGACAATATCAAGGACTTTATTACGCAGTAATGGACGATAAGGACTGTATTATGCAGTAATGGACAATAACAAGGACTGTATTACGCAGTAATTTGACAATAACAAGGACTGTATTACGCGCAGTAATGGACAATAACAAAGACTGTATTAGGAATGGAATAGGCGATATAAAATGGTGACTAATTCTAGCAGCCAATGTTAGTAACAACAACAGGCAGGAGAATGGGAATAGAACACAGCTAGTCTATTACACGTTGCAATAGTACCAACAATAGGAAGCAGTAACATTTTCCCCCACGCACCCCGAAGGAATAAAATCCAGCCCACGCTCCCACAAGGAATAACGTTGTGAGGGGAAAAAAAACGTCTTTTTGACGTCTTGGAGCCGAGGTATTTTATACCCTTGTAAGACGCTTGGGTGGGGGCTTAATGACTGACCAATAGGAAGGGTGAGGTGCTCGGCTACTCAATTACTGTCTAAGGCCACATTCTAATCGATCTCTCACGTGATAGGGGGGATAGAGGTGATGGCTAGACACAGCAGAGAACACAAAACAAATAAACCACCAAGATGCACATTGCCCATAATGTCCAGGAGGCGGGGGGATTCTGGACAAAGAGTCTTCCTCCGTCAGTCGCTGTGGATGGAGTGGAACATTAAATATAGAGTCCTGGACAGAGTCTTGTTCCGTCAGTCGCTGTGGATGGAGTGGAAACATTAAATATAGAGTCCTGGACAGTCTTCTCCATCAGTAGCTGTGGATGGGAGTGGAACATTTAAATATAGAGTCCTGGACAGAGTCTTCTCCATCAGTCGCTGTGGATGGAGTGGAACATTAAAATAGAGTCCTGGACAGAGTCGTCTCCATCAGTCGCTGTGGATGGAGTGGAACATTAAATATAGAGTCCCGGACAGAGTCTTCTCCATCAGTAGCTGTGGATGGAGTGGAACATTAAATATAAAAAAAAAAGAATGTATGCACTCACTAACTGTAAGTCACTCTGGAGTGCTCTTTGAATAAGAGCATCTGCTAAATGACTAAAAATGTAATGTAAATGTATGAAGCCATCATGGATTTGAGTTGGTTTTCAGCTGTTGCAGCGCGCAAAGATAGTTTTTATCATGTAGAGATTTCATTATCTAGGTTGTATTAATTAGTGCACACCGTAGCAAAACGTTTTGCAACAGAAAACATAAACAGGTGTCCTTATTGTACAAGTTCCGCGTGAGTCGTCCCTCCCCATTTCGGGCCGTTTTCTTCCATTTCATTTGTGGTGAATAGGACCCTGATCTCTCTGTTAAACTAAATCATCTGTTTGTCTTTGGCAGGAGAGAGACTCAGACTGAATCGGAGGAACCAGAGCCAGAGATGTCCAAACCAGCAAGACCACACCACTGCTCTCAGTGTGGAAAGAGTTTTACCAAGTTAGGGAACCTGAAAGACCATGAAGAATACACACAGGAGAGAAGCCCTCCCTACCAATGTTCCCAGTGTGGAAAAGAGTTTTACACCAGTTAGGGAGCCTGAAATCACATAAGAGAATACACACAGGAGATAAGCCTCATTCAATGCTCCCAATGTGGAAAGGGTTTTACCCAGTTAGGACACCTGAAAAAACATGAGCTATTGCACACAGGGGAGAAGCATTACCACTGCGCCCAATGTGAAAAAAGAGATTTTCCTCATCAGGGTGCCTGAAATCACACGAGAGGACACACTCAGGAGAAAAGCCTTACACTGTTCCCAGTGTGAAAAATAGTTTTAGAGCCTTAAGTGGTCAGGGCAACTGAAAGCGCATGAGAGAACGCACACTGGAGAGAAGCCTTACCACCACTGCCTCCCAGTGTGGAAAAGAGTTTACCCAGTTAGGGGAACCTGAAAATACATGAGACAATACACTCTGGAGATAAGCCTCACAAATGCTCTCAATGTGGAAAGACTTTTTAACCGTTATATAACCTCAAAGAACATGAGAGGACACACACAGGAGAAAAGCATTATCACTATGCTTCTCCCAATGTGAAAAGAGATTTTCCTCATCAGGGTCCCTGAAATCACATGAGAGGGCACACTCAGGAGAAAAGCCTTTCCAATGCTCGCATTGTGAAAAGAGTTTTTACCCAGTTAGGGAGCCTGAAAATACATGAGAGAACACATACAGGAGAGAAGCTCTGTGTGGAAAGAGTTTTACCGATTTAGGGAACCTGAAGACACATGAGAGAACATAAACAGAAGTAAAGCCTCATCACTGCTCCCACTATGGAAAGAGATTTACCGAGTTAGGAAACCTGAAATCACATAAGGAGAATATGCACAAGGGAGAAATAGCCTTTCCACTGCTCCCACCGTGGATAGAAATGTACCTGGTTAAGGCAACTGAAAGAGCATAAAATAATCCACACCCGAGAGAAACGTTATCAATGCTCCTAGTGTGGAAAGCTATTTACCCAGTTAGGAGACCTGAAAGACCATGAGGGAACACACACAGAGGAGATGCCTTACCACTGCTCCCAGTGTGGAACGAGATATTTCACATCACATATAGCCTTAACCTAAAATCATGAGAGAACACACACTCCCATTGTCTCATATTTTTGAATGAAAATTTGTGATTTTGTTTGTGCCATATGAAATCAAATTGGATAACGCCTGCTCAAAAATATATTTGTATGTCGTTTTTTATTTGTTTATCTCAAGACATGAATTGAATATATACAGTAGTACATCAGTTTGATGTAGAGTACATGAAATTCATTGTACTGTGATGAAATGGTCCGTGTGTGTTGTGTAGTTAATCAAGAGCTGTTTCCATGTGATGCATATGCTCTACTGTTTACATTTGCTGGATATGTACAGTGAGGGAAAACAAGTATGTGATCCCCTGCTGATTTTGTACGTTTGCCCACTGACAAAGACATGATCCGTCTATAATTTTAATGTGGTAGGTTTATTTGAACAGTTGAGAAGAGGACAGAATAACAACAACAAAAATCCAGAAAAAAACGCATTGTCAAAACTTGTTATAATTGATTTGCATTTTAATGAGGGAAATAAGTATTGACCCCTCTGCAAAACATGACTTAGTACTTGGGTGGCAAAATCCTTGTTGGCAATCACAGAGGTCAGACGTTTCTTGTAGTTGGCCCAGGTTGCACACATCTCAGGAGGGATTTTTGTCCCACTCCTCTTTGCAGATCTTCTCCAAGTCATTAAGGTTTCGAGGCTGACGTTTGGCAACGTCGAACCTTCAGCTCCCACCACAGATTTTCTATGGGATTTAAGGTCTGGGAGACTGGTTAGGCCACTCCAAGGACCTTAATGTGCTTCTCTCTTGGAGCCACTACCTTTGGTTTGCACTTGGCCGTGTGTTTTGGGTCATGTGTCAATGCTGGAATGGGAATACCCATCCACGACCCATTTTCAATGCCCTGGCTGAGGGAAGGAGGTTCTCACCTAAGATTTGACGCGGTACAGTGAGGGAAAAAAGTATTTGATCCCCTGCTGATTTTGTACGTTTGCCCCACTGACAAAGAAATGATCAGTCTATAATTTTAATGGTAAGTTTATTTGAACAGTGAGAGACAGAATAACAACAACAAAAAATCCAGAAAACGCATGTCAAAAATGTTATAAATTGATTTGCATTTTAATGAGGGAAAATAAGTATTTGACCCCTCTGCAAAACATGACTTAGTACTTGGTGGCAAAATCCTTGTTGGCAATCACAGAGGTCAGACGTTTCTTGTAGTGGCCACCAGGTTTGCACACATTCAGGAGGGATTTTGTCCCACTCCTCTTTGCAGATCTTCTCCAAGTCATTTAAGGTTTCGAGGCTGACGTTTGGCAACTCGAACCTTCAGCTCCCACCACAGATTTTCTATGGGGATTAAGGTCTGGAGACTGGTTAGGCCACTCCAGGACCTTAATGTGCTTCTTCTTGAGCCACTCCTTTGTTGCCTTGGCCGTGTGTTTTGGGTCATTGTCATGCTGGAATACCCATCCACGACCCATTTTCAATGCCCTGGCTGAGGGAAGGAGGTTCTCACCTAAGATTTGACGGTACAGTGAGGGAAAAAAAAAAAAAAAAAAAAAAAAAAAAAAAAAAAGTATTTGATCCCCTGCTGATTTTGTACGTTTGCCCACTGACAAAGAAATGATCAGTCTATAATTTTAATGGTAAGTTTATTTGAACACGTGAGAGACAGAATAACAACAACAAAATCCATAAAAAACAAACGCATGTCAAAAATGTTATCAAATTGATTTGCATTTTAATGAGGGAAATAAGTATTTGACCCCCTCTCAATCAGAAAGGTTCTTTCTGGCTCCCAGGTGTCTTTTATACAGGTAACGAGCTGAGATTAGGAGCACACTCTTAAGGGAGTACTCCTAATCTCAGTTTGTTACCTGTATAAAAGACACCTGTCCACAGAAAGCAATCAATCAATCAGATTCCAAAACTCTCCACCATGGCCAAGACCAATGCCAAGCAAAGACTCTCCAAGGATGTCAGGGACAAGATTGTAGACCTACACAAAGGCTGGAATGGGCTACAAGACCATCGCCAAGCAGCTTGGTGAGAAGGTGACAACAGTTGGTGCGATTATTCGCAAATGGAAGAAACACAAAAGAACTGTCAATCTCCCTCAGCCTGGGGCTCCATGCAAGATCTCACCTTGTGGAGTTGCAAAGATCATGAGAACGGTGAGGAATCAGCCCAGAACTACACGGGGAGGATATTGTCAAAATGATCTCAAGGCAGCTGGGACCATAGTCACCAAGAAAACAATTGGTAACACACTACGCCGTGAAGGACTGAAATCCTGCAGCGCCCGCAAGGTTCCCCTGCTCAAGAAAGCACATATATAGGCCCGTCTGAAGTTTTCCAATGAACATCTGAATGATTCAGAGGAGAACTGGGTGAAAGTGTTGTGGTCAGATGAAACCAAAATCGAACTCTTTGGCATCAACTCAACTCGCCGTGTTTGGAGGAGGAGGAATGCTGCCTATGACCCATGAAGAACACCATCCCCACCGTCATAACATGGAGGTGGAAACATTTATGCTTTTGGGGGTGTTTTTCTGCTAAGGGGACAGGACAACTTCACCGCATCAAAGGGACGATGGACGGGGCCATGTACCGTCAAATCTTGGGGGTGAGAACCTCCTTCCCTCAGCCAGGCATTGAAAATGGGTTGTGGATGGGTATTCCAGCATGACAATGACCCAAAACACGGCACGACCTTAATCCCATAGAAAAATCTGTGGAGGGACTGAAGTTCGAGTTGCCAAACGTCAGCCTCGACACCTTAATGACTTGGAGAAGATCTGCAAAGAGCAGTGGGACAAAATCCCTCATGAGATGTGTGCAAACCTGGTGGCCAAACTACAAGAAACGTCTGACCTCTGTGATTGCCAACAAGGGTTTTGCCACCAAGTACTAAGTCATGTTTTGCAGAGGGGTCAAATACTTATTTCCCTCATTAAAATGCAAATCAATTTATAACAATTTTGACATGCGTTTTTCTGGATTTTTTGTGTTGTTATTCGGTCTCTCACTGTTCAAATAAACCTACCATTCAAAATTATAGATCGTGATTATTTCTTTGTCAGTGGGCAAAGCAAATACAAAATCAGCAGGGGATCAAATACTTTTTCCACTCACTGTATCTTATGCTGCGTTCATAACAAGTAGGAAAATACTCTACTTTTTAAACTGGGAGCAACAAAGTTGTGTGTTCACATACTTTGAACCCGTTGAGATACGCCCAATTGGATAATGGCAAACAAGCTCCGTCAACCATAAACTAAAAGTACAGCTTTCATTCTCGCAAACAAATTCTAGTGTTCAAAATCCAGATTAAATAGACGTTTTTTTTTTCCATAAATAATGTTTTGTTGTTGCATTTAACTGCCGAAAATCCTTCAAGAACCAATTGGTACAATATCATTAATTTTATAAGTCCAAAAATTGATGTAGCTTACTGCAGATTTCCCCTTTAATGGATTAGTAGAACAGAGAGAAAACATCCCATTTATGGGAGTAGTAGAACAGAGAGAAAACATCACCTTTAATGGGACGGAGTAGTAGAACAAGAGAAAAACATCCCCTTTAATGGAGTAGTAGAACAGAGAGAAAAACATCCCCTTTAATGGAGTAGTAGAACAGAGAGAAAACATCCCCTTTAATATGGAGTAGTAGAAACAGAGAGAAAACATCCCTTTAATGGAGTAGTTAGAACAGAGAGAAGACAACAATGAATAATTCCTATTCTAACTATTCATGATGTACATCATCATATTCAGGTCTAAGTAGAGGAATGTATTGGCAGTAAGAAAAATAGAAAACATTTGTTAGAATGATTTGTGATGACATTAGGCAGGTTTCCATTGAAAAAACAAAAAAATCCCAGAGAAATATTAAAGCTGATCTACCCCCTACAAATTAAAAAAAAACTAAATTATACAAAATAAAAAATAAAAGTCAAAAATAAAAAATTCCCAGGAACGGCAGCTATAGGAAGAAAATGCCCTCTAAAGACATGTTTAGCCTGTTCGACAGGGAGGATTTTTTCTCATGATAATTTGAATAAATATGATTGCAGAATAATTTTTTAAGAGTCCTGACTTTCAAAAATGCCTGAATTGTTTTGCCTTGCTTTTCTGGTTGGGCTGGATGCAAAGTTTTCAGATCTACAGGAGTGCAAGTTTCACACTGGCACAGACCGAGTGACGATACGTTGGTTTGTGCATGCTAATTATTCGAATGTGGCCAATAGTAAATTCTTGCATTTATTCATGTAGGCTTTCGCCGGCTACCTTGGACATGAAACAGACAGGTGGGATTTCATTGTATTAATGCGCAAAATTGCTGAATGGACCATGGCAAACCATTCAACCACTTCATTTTTATTCCGCATTCTATTTTTTTTTTTTTTTTGGCTAAAAATTGTATTTTTAGGGTGACCTCACTACGTCCAGCTGGTTTTTTTATGATAAGACAGTTCAATGGAAATGCACCATCAATGGAAACGCACCATAACAGGCAAATAATAATTAATTATGCCACTTTAGCAGACGCTTTTATTCAAAGCGAATTACAGTCTGTGTGGCATACATTTTTTTTATTTTACGTGTGGGTGTGGTCCCGGGGATCGAACCCACCACCCTCCTGGCGTTACAAGCGTCGTGCTCTACATTGAGTACAGAGCGACCTTATGTCTTATCTTTTTCCTATGCAAACTTCTAAATACCGAATAAAAAAAATCACTGGACATGGAAACAGCTAATGTTTGAGGAAATAAACAATGTAGTTATAATTTTCCTAACTGTGCTACCCACACCAGTCAGCAGATGGCGATGTGAGTGTTTCAGGTGGGGCTTCTTGGTGACGTATAATCCAGTGGATGGCACCAGAAATGTCTTCAACAACGACAAAAATCAGTGGTGACAAAAGTAATAACTGTCATACTTAAGTAAATGTAAAGATACCTTAGTAGGAAATTACTCAAGTAAAAGTGAAACTAATCCACTAAAAATACTACTTCAGTAAAAAGTCTAAACGTATCTTGGTTTTAAACGTGCTTAAGTTCAGTGGTGGAAAAAGTACTCAACTGTCATACATGAGTAAAGTGAATAAGACTTTACATAAAAAAAAAAAATTCCTTGTATTCGCGCAAACCAGACAGAGCAATTTTATTTTTTAAAATTTTATTTATGGACAGCCAGCATAGAGCACACACTCCAACGCTCAGGATGTCATTGCAGTATTTGGTTGTGTTCAAGAAGTAAGGGTTCTATTTCAATCTTTAAATCTGAAGCGTTACAGATCCCACAATAACAATGATGAAAGGTAATGTCCCCCATTTTTACTTAGTTACTTTTACACCACTGAGAACAACGGCTGATTCAATCACCTAGTAGTACCAAAAACAGTTCAACTCTTTAGACCATATTTCTGATACATTAAACTTCTGTGTTTTAAACACACTGTCTGTGTTATTTACTAGTTTACGAAGTTTTATGCATTATGTACCTTGACTGGGGCTAGTCGCTAATTCTAACCAGCTAACTAACTAGCTAACATCTCCCGACCATATATAATATGCAATTTTAGCAGTAGCAGCTTTATCAAAGGCGACTTTACAGTCATGTGGTGCATACATTTTTACATATGGGTGGTCCCGGGGATCGGGATCGATCCCCCCACTGGACCACCTGGCGTTACAAGCGCCATGCTCTATACCAATTGAGCTACAGAGGACCATGAGCTCACTAAGCTACTTCCCCCCCTGCTCTAAGAAGAGGAGGTCTGGCTGGACGGAGATAGAAAGAAGCTCTGGGGGCTGAACATTGTCTTAGAAGAAGAGAAGGATTTTATAGTGAAAGCAAAGAAAGAAGCTTTCAGAATGAAAAAGGAAGAAGAGGAGGGTGGTACAGTGAAAAAAATATAAATAACTGTTAGCTAATTAGCAACTTTGCTACTACTTACTACTTTTTAGCTACTTTGCAACTACTTAGCATGTTAGCTAACTATTACCACTAACCACTTTAACCTAACTCCTAACCATAACCCTTAGCCTGGCTAACATTAGCCAACTAGCTAACCGTTATTTTTCGCATATCCCCCCGTGTGAAATGCGTCATAAAATATTACTGGTGAGAAAGAAACTTAACATGGGGTGTTTGTCTCAGAACACACAACCAAAACGCAACACTATGACCTTGGTCAATTTAGTTTGATGCTATGGGCGCTATATATATCTATATGGGATAGTTAGGGACAGTCAATAAATTACACATGTACATGGGACAATATTTTCAATTTCAAAGATCATTTTCTAACTCTGGCTTTGTGATGAATTGTTCTGTGAAATGTGTTAATAATAATATATTATACACTGCTTCAAAAAAAAATAAAGGGAACACTAAAATAACACATCCTAGATCTGAATGAATGAAATAATCGTATATTAAATTTTTTTCTTACATAGTTGAATGTGCTGATAAACAAAATCACACAAAAATTATCAATGGAAATCAAATGTATCAACCCATGGAGGTCTGGATTTGGAGTCACCCGCAAAATTAAAGTAGAAAACCACATTACAGGCTGATCCAACTTTGGACGTAATGTCCTTAAAACAAGTCAAAATAGGCTCAGTAGTGGGTGTGGCCTCCACGTGCCTGTATGACCTCCCTACAATGCCTGGGCATGCTCCGATGAGGTATAGCGGATGGTCTCCTGAGGGATCTCCCCCAGGGACCTGGGACTAAAGCATCCGCCAATCCTGGGATAGTCTGTGGTGCAACGTGGCGTTGGGGGATGGAGCGAGACATGATGTCCCAGATGTGCTCAATTGGATTCAGGTCTGGGGGAACGGGGCGGCCAGTCCATAGCATCAATGCCTTCCTCTTGCAGGAACTGTGACACACCTCCAGCCACATGAGGTCTAGCATTGTCTTGATTAGGAGGAACCCAGGGCCAACGCCACCAGCAATGGTCCCACCAAGGGGGTCTGAGGATCTCATCTCGGTACCTAATGGCAGTCAGGCTACCTCTGGCGAGCACATGGAGGGCTGTGCGGCCCCCCCAAAGAAAATGCCACCCCACCACCATGACTGACCACCGCCAAAAAACCGGTCATGCTGGAGGCTGATGTTGCAGGCAGCAGAACGTTCTCCACGGCGTCTCCAGACTCTGTCAACGTCTGTCACGTGTGCTCAGTGTTGAACCTGCTTTCATCTGTGAAGAGCACAGGGCGCCAGTGGCGAATTTGCAAAAATCTGGGTGTTCTCTGGCAATGCAAACGTCCTGCACGGTGTTGGGCTGTCAAGCACAACCCCCACCTGTGGATGTCGGGGCCTCATATACCACCCTCATGGAGTATGTTTTTGACCGTATTTGAGCAGACACATGCACATTTGGGCCTGCTGGAGGTCAATTTTGCAAGGGCTCTAGCAGTGCTCCTCCTGCTCCCCTTGCACAAAGGCGGAGGTAGCAGTCCTGCTGCTGGGTTGCCCTCTGCCCTCCACTCAATGATGTAGTGGCATGTCTCCTGGTAGCGCCTTCCATGTCTACTGGACACTTACGCTGACAGACACAGCAAACCTTCTTCCCACAGCTCGCATTTGATGTGCCATCCTGATGAGCTGCACTACTTGAGCCACTTGTGTGGGTTGTAGACTCCGTCTCATGCTACCACTAGAGTGTTGAAAGCACCGCCAGCATCAAAAAGTGGACCAAAACATCAGCCAGGAAGGCATAGGAACGAGAAGTGGTCTGTGGTCACCAACTGCCAAAACCAGCCCTTTATTGGGGGTGTCTGCTAATTGCCATAATTTCCACCTGTTGTCTATTCCATTCGAAAACACAGCATTGTGAACATGTATTGTCAATCAGTGTTGCTTCCTAAGGTGGACAGTTTGATTTCACAGATAGTGTGATTTGACTGGAAATGGGAGTACATTGTCGATTGTTTAAGTGTTCCTTATAAATTTTCTTTAGTGCTATTTGTATGTGATCCATTTTCTCTATTATTTAACCTTTGCGTTGAATATATCTTACAAAAGTGTGGCTTTTAAAGGGGAATAGTAGGGTTCACATCTAAGATCAGCAACAGATGCAAATTAACAATTATTGTTATAAAATTACTAGGAATAATAAAGCCATTTAGCAGACGCTTTGATCCAAAGCGACTTATCAGTTCATGCGTGGCAAACATTTTTGTGTATGGGTGGTCCCGGGGATCAGGGTGCAGGTGTGTTCAAATAGGTGCGATCATGGGCGACGCAATGCCAACGGGAAAAGGAAGGGATTTTTTTTCTAATCAATTATATCACGGCAACAGTAGTTATCAGTGTTGTAATCTAGACGCCTGATCTGCCACACAGTGCCACTAAATGTCCAATCAGGCTAAAGTCGTTGCTTCAAATGGACCCCCCCCCCCCTTTTGGGGCGATTTCAGTCAGGTTGAAAAAATGCCCAGAAGTCTGTGATAAAACTCCCATGTTAAAATCTATTTTTTTCAAATTTCAGAGCTGTCAATACAATCTCTATGGGTTTCTGATGGGCTTGCACTTACGCGCTTTCGTCATACGTAACGTAAACCATTGAACCGTAACTAAGAAAACAGCGGGGTAGCAGCGTCAATCAATTCACGTTACTACTGGTAAGATGCTATATAGCGTTCAGTGGCAACTCGATGTCTCTTTGAAATAAGTTTACTTTTGTCGGCGAACAAATCAAGATAAATTGGCAACGAAAACAATTAGGGACCTACAGACAAATTTAATAATTCAACAGGTTTTCTACTAAAGGCGGTTAGGTAAGTCCTAACCCGAGGATTTTCCAAAAAATTAGTACAGAACGAAAAACCGGGCGTAGCAGGCTCTGCGATGTAGCTAATGCAAGTCTTCTGTACTCTTTCACAATGAAGGCGTGCACGGCAGTACAGCACCGCTTGGGACAGCGACTGGTGTTTGTAACGGACAGCACCCAGCTTTCTCAGGAAAGATTAAGAAACATGAGCGTCAAAGGACCCACATTGGATAGTTAACTGTTTGAGATTGCGTTGGGGAGAGTGAACATTGTACTACTCAACTGGATGAGGGATACAGGCTAGACTGTCCGCCGCCACAACGATGAGGTTAGTGTGATTAATCACAACTTACTGGAGAACTGAAAACTGGAAAGGCTGACAAGATAGGACCCTTTGGGTCATGGGTATTGGATAGGAAACAGAAATTATATACCAGCCTCTGACCTAAATAGAATCTTAGCACAAACATTTTAACTCAACACTATCATTATTCCAATCTTCACTTATAACAAAATATTTACTACGACATTAGCAAGAACGCCAATCCTCAGCCGGCTATCCAGTGTGTGGACGTTTGCGGAGTGTTGTAGTGAGTTAGCTTTGCGATGCCAAAAATGAAACTGAGGGCTACACCCAACATGGTAAGCCAACACTTTTGGAGATCAGTCAAATAAATGCTTCTGGTATTGACTTATATGCTGCCCCTGTCTTCATGTTGGTGCTGGACATATCTTTTTTTAAATGTGTGTCTGTAGGTCACCTAAATCATCAGAAAAAATGCCCCCCCTGAGAATTTTTTCAGGGACGCCGGCCAATAGCGAGGGATCGAACCCCACTACCTTGGCGTTAAAAGCGCCGTGCTCTACCAGCTGAGCTACAGAGGACACATTGTTCTAAACAGAGATATTCATACATGCACATAGTCATATTTTATTTATTATCGGATTCCCCATTACTCATCCGGGGGTCCAATCAAATTAAGGCTAGTAGTAGTAAATACAACTTTACAGATTCACATTCACAGATTTCACAACATAAAACCTTGTGTTTTTTTTTTGACCTCAGGCCCGAACTCCACCACTACCACATATCTTACAGTACAAACAATCTACGGTAACATGTGTATGTTATAATTTTTACATGTTAGCAGTTCGCAGATGCTCTTATCCAGAAGGACTTACAGTTAGTGAGTGCATACATTTTCTCATACTGGCCCGTGGGAAGCGAACCCACAACCCTGGCGCTTGCCCCAAGCGGCCATGCGCTCTACCAACATGAGCTTACAAGGAGTTGTGTAGAATGCGTCTGGTGCATATATTGCGGTGCTTCATATCTAGGTCTGCGTAGAGCGAAAGCAAGGGCTGGTAAGAAGTAATATGCAATTTATAATACTTGTTATGACAATTGTTTTCCAGAATAAAACAATGTAGTGAATATTTCCTAAAACTGTGTTACCCACTCCAAGTCAAAATGGCGATGTGAGTCTTTCAGATGGCCGTGCTTGCGTGGAGTAAAATCGGGTGGACGGACGGAAGCTTCTTCTTTCAACAACAACACAGCTACTGATTCACCACCTCGGGTTAACGCGCTAGACAACATAAAACGAAAGATTCTGGTGTATAACTCAGTGTTTTAAAACACTAGTTGCCTATTACTAGTTACTCCATTTAATATGACTAGTCAGATAGCTAGCTGGCTGGTTTAAGAAGACTAGCACTAAGCTAATCGCTAACGTTAGATAGCAATCAACATCCCTGACCACATTCCCAGTGCGTCAGAAGTTTACATACACTCAATTAGTATTTGGTAGCATTGCCTTTAAATTGTTTAACTTGGGTCAAACGTTTCGGGTAGCCTTCCACAAGCTTCCCACAATAAGTTGGGTGAATTTTGGCCCATTCCTCCTGACAGAGCTGGTGTAACTGAGTCAGGTTTGTAGGCCTCCTTGCTCGCACATGCTTTTTCAGTTCTGCCCACAAATGTTCTATAGGTTTGAGGTCAGGGCTTTGTGATGGCCAATACCTTGACTTTGTTGTCCTTAAGCCATTTTGCCACAACTTTGGAAGTATCCTTTGGGTCATTGTCCATATGGAAGACCCATTTGCGACCAAGCTTTAATCCTGACTGATGTCTTAAGATGTTGCTTCAATATATCCACATAATTGTCCTTCCTCATGATGCCATCTATTTTGTGAAGTGCACCAGTCCCTCCTGCAGCAAAGCACCCCCACAGCATGATGCTGCCACCCCAGTGCTTCACGGTTGGGATGGTGTTCTTCGGCTTGCAAGCGTCCCCCTTTTTCCTCCAAACATAACGATGGTCATTATGGCCAAACAGTTCTATTTTTGTTTCATCAGACCAGAGGACATTTCTCCAAAAAGTATGATCTTTGTCCCCATGTGCAGTTGCAAACCGTAGTCTGGCTTTTTATGGTGGTTTTGGAGCAGTGGCATCTTCCAGCAGGTTATGTCGATATAGGACTCGTTTTACTGTGGATATAGATACTTTTGAACCTGTTTCCTCCAAAGGTCCTTTGCTGTTGTTCTGGGATTGATTTGCACTTTTCGCACCGAAGTACATTCATCTCTAGGAGACAGAACGTGTCTCCTTCCTGAGCGGTATGACGGCTGCGTGGTCCCATGGTGTTTATACTTGCGTACAGATGAACGTGGTACCTTCAGGCATTTGGAAATTGCTCCCAATGATGAACCAGACTTGTGGAGGTCTACAATTGTTTTTCTGAGGTCTTGGCTGATTTATTTTGATTTTCCCAAAATGTCAAGCAAATAGGCACTGAGTTTGAAGGTAGGCCTTGAAATACATCCGAAGGTACACCTCAAATTGACTCACATGATGTCAATTAGCCTATCAGAAGCTTCAAAAGCCAGGAATTTTCCGAGCTGTTTAAAGGCACAGTCAACTTAGTGTATGTAAACTTTTGACCCACTGGAATTGTGATACAGTGAATTATAAGTGAAATAATCTGTCTGTAAACAATTGTTTGAAAAATGACTTGTCATGCACAAAGTAGATGTCCTAACCGACTTGCCAAAACTATAGTTTGTTAACAAGAAATGTGTAAAGTGGTTGAAAAACGAGTTTTAATGACTCCAACCTAAGTGTATGTAAACTTCTGACTTCAACTGTACATGGAGGAGGCTTAATCAAGCTAGCTGTCTTGATTACTTCCTGGTTTCATTCTTGCTGGCATCAAAAGTAAAAAGAAAAGTATTAATAGGAGACCGAATGCGATCTGACCACCATCTAATTGGCCTCGATATAACCCTTACAGAATTTCCACGTGGACGGGGATATTGGAAATTTAATCAAAGCCTATTGGATGACAATTTGTTCTTAACTATGACAAAATAATTCATCATTGCATTTTTTTCTGCACAACATAGGTACAGCCGATCTCCTTGTTGTATGGGGCACTTTTAAATGTACATTTAGAGGCCATTCAATACAATACTCATCATTAAAACAAAAGCAGTTTAGGTCAAAAGAGATTAGACTCGTAAAGGATATAGAGGAAATAACAGCGCAGTTAGATGTCATGGAAACTGGACTATAGAGGTACAAAATAGGTTAGAGTAAAAACAAAACGATTTGGAGGTACTTGTTCAAGAACAATCAAGTGTAATGTTTTACAAAAATAAAGCAAGTTGGATGGAAAATGGGGAAAAATGCACAAAATGTTTTTTGAATCTTCAACATAGAAATGCTACCAAAAATAATTTACAGAAACTCGTTTCAAATGATGGATTCATCCTTGATTCACCTAATTATATTTTGAAAGAGGAAACAAAATATTTTAAGCATATGTTTTCTTTAACTGTAAGGATTTATTTCCTAATAATAACGTAAAATTAACAAATTTACAGAAAGACCTGGGTGAAGGCCAACTTACAGAAAATGAACTTTTTGAGGCAATTAAATCTTTTCAGTCTGGGAAAACCCCAGGGCTTGATGGTATACCAGTAGGGGTATATCAGACCTTTTTTTATGTAGTCAAAGATCCACTATTAGCATATTTTAATTACTCCTATAAAAATGGTAGACTCTCAGGTACTCAACAAGAAGGTCTGATTTCATTACTACTAAAACAGGACCCAGGTGGTAAGTATAAAGATCCAGTCCATAAAAATAACTGGAGGCCTCTTACACTTCAAGGTTGTGATGCGAATATCCTGGCGAAATGCATACCACATAGAATAAAAAAGGTTTTACCATATATTAGAGATAATATACGACAATTACTTGAAACAATTGAACATTATGAAACATCTTAGATACCACGCCTGGTTTTCATAGCAGATTTTGAAAAGGCGTTTGATAAAGTACGACTAGAATTTATATACTTTAATTTCGGTGAATCTCTTATACAATGGGTTAAAGTTATGTACAGCAACCCCAGATGTCAAATAGTAAATAATAGTTACTTCTCAGAAAGTTTTGAGGAGTAAAACAAGGCTGTCCGTTGTCTCCATATCTATTTATTATGGCCATTTGAAATGCTAGCTATTTAAATTAGATCCAACAAGAACATCAAGGGTTTAGATACCCAGGGGATAAAAACAAAAGTGTCAATGTATGACGATGACTCAAGTTTTTTCTTAAGTCCGCAATCTGGATCCCTGAACGGTCTCATTTAAGAGCTTGGTTACTTTTCTAACCTCTCTGGACTAAAACCTAATTATGACGAGTCATATTACGTATTGGATCGTTAAAAGACACAGTGTTTACACTACCTTGTAGTTTACCAATAATATGGGCGGATGGTGAAGTAGACATACTTGGTATTCACATTTCAAACAATATAAATTAACTTACCACAATCAATTTCAATAGAAAGTTTGCAAAAATAGATAAGATTCTGCAACCATGGAGAGGTAAATACTTGTCTATTTATGGAAAAATCACATTGATTAACTCTTTGGTCCAATCACAGTTTACTTACTTACTAAAGGCACTGCCTACTCCAGGCGACTTGTTTTTTAAATCATATGAGCAAAAAATATTTCTTATTGAACAGACCAAATTAAACGTGCCTATTTATATAATGAATATGAGTTTGGGGGGCTAAATGTATTAAATATTAAAGTTTAAACATCTCACTAAAAGCTTCACTCATACATAAGTTATACTTAAACCCCAAATGGTTCTACAGTAGATTATTAAGAAAGGCTCATCCTTTGTTCAAAAATGGCCTTTTTGCCTTTATACAGATTACAACTTCTCATTTCCGACTAATTGAAAATGAAATTTTGTTTAAAGTATCACCCTTTCTTAAACAAGCCATACAAAGCTGGTTACAATTTCAGTTTTATCCTCCAGAAAAGATAGAACAAATATTACAACAAATGTTATGGTTAAACTAAAATATACTGATTAATAAAAAAAAACATTCTTTATGGGAAAAATGCTTAAAAATTGTATTATATTTATTAATGATATTATGAATATAAACGGTGGAGTTATGTCATAAATGCAGCTATCGAAAATATATGGGAATATCTGCTCAATCCAAACTTATAACCAACTGATTGCAGCATTACCACAAGATAGGAGGAGGCAAGTGGAATAGGAAGAAGGTAAGGAACTTGTTAGCCTGCCATATATTAAAGATACAAATTGGCTGAAAGGAATCTGCATAAATAGAAAAATATGCCAGTTTCATTTGAGGACAAAAATGTTGACAGCTGCACCATACAGGTTGCAAGATAAATGGGAAGAGATTTTCGATGTACCGATTCCATGGCACATGGTTTATGAACTGGTACAAAAAACAACACTTTATTCAACACTTCAATTATAATTAAACAACATTCTTGCCACCAATAGAATGCTAGTAAATGAGGCATACAACAATCTCAGCTCTGTAGATTTTGCTGTGAAGAGACAGAATCACTAGATAATTTATTCTGGTATTGCCCCCTATGTAGCTTGTTTTTGGTCACAGGTTCAGGAATGGTTAAAAAATCACAACATTCATTTAAAATTAACCTAACAAATAGCAGTGTTGGGCCAATTTGGAAAGCCATAGTCAGTCAATAAATAATATAATAATACTCGCAGGAAAGGTTTTCATCTTAAGCTCACAATCTGTGGATACTATACGATTAGAAAGGTTAAAAATGTATGTAAAATATCACAGCACAATTGAAAAAATATATGGCACATGGAAACCAAACGAGGGTGGTCTATGGTGATAGGTGGGATGGGCTGAGAGTGGCTGAGTGGTGGTCTATGGTGATAGATGGGATGGTCTGAGAGTGGCTGAGGGGTGGTCTATGGTGATAGATGGGATGGGCTGAGAGTGGCTGAGGGGTGGTCTATGGTGATAGGTGGGATGGTCTGAGAGTGGCTGAGGGGTGGTCTATGGTGATAGATGGGATGGGCTGAGAGTGGCTGAGGGGTGGGATTAAAGAGCTTATGTTTGGTAATGTATTATTGTTATATGACTGCTTTATATAAAAGTACCATGTATGTCAAATGTCTATGTAATGTAATGTATGTATATGTAGCAGAAAAGCTGTAAAAAAAAAAAAAAAAAGATATGTTCTAGCAATAGATATAGTGAGACGACCTGTTTTGTAGCATGATTGTCTGTGAAACACTGCCAGACAGACTCTCACTCTGTTAATAGATCTAGTAAGAAAGTTGTAAATAAAACATAAATGGCACCGAAGCCAGTGACTCGATAAGCTGATTGTTGCTTGGCTGCTCAATGTGCCTGCTAGCTACTAATTTCTAGCTTAATTGACAAACAAAATGGGAATTTAGCTAGCTAGTTTAGTAATTAGCTAGCTAGCAAGGCACTGATAAACCGCGTGTGGCAGCTTGTGCTTTATTTACAGTAGTTTTGACGGCTCGCTGATGATGAAGTTGTAGACGTTCTCAGAAATCAGTCCACAGCTGACCCGATACTTACTGTATGCAGTGCACTGACTGGTTTTTGACTGTCACCAACTAAACTTAACATGAAAATGTATCATATTATATTAGACCTACTTTTCAGGCTGTTCTAGACTAGACTTGGTTTCCAGCTGTTGTGTCAGTGCACTGACTGGTTTTCCCTGGACATTATTTAACATGAGAAATACTGCACCAAACACCTTAGATGGATGTAAAATGACGTGAGGAAGACCTCGGCAAAAACATCAAAATGGATGACAGATTTCTTGATCTATCTTAGATTCATTCTGACTGGCTTATTTTGAGGAGATGGTATTGGCTATCTTGTTGCTATGGTGACTTTGGAGGGACAAACAACAGTAACTGCCAGGGTATGATTAAGCAATAAGGCACGAGGGGGTGTGGTATATGGAAAATATACCACGGCTAAGGCCTGTTCTTAAGCACGACGCAACGCAGAGTGCCTGGATACAGCCCTTAGCCGTGGTATATTTTCCATATACCCCAAACCCCCCTCGTGCCTTATTGCTTAATCATACCCTGGCAGTTACTGTTGTTTGTCCCTCCAAAGTCACCATAGCAACAAGATAGCCAATACCACGGCTGTCAGCCAATCAGCATTCAGGGCTCGAACCACCCAGTTTATAATATGCAACATAACACTCCCACATTGAAACCACACCTCCAACCACACACAAATAAAATATATATGATGAGCACCAGAAAAACACATGGAATCTGTGTGTTCAGTCACCAACAAAATGTAAAAACGGATCAAATGTATTGTATTAAATTAGACTTTTCAGACTTACTTTTCTAGACTAGACTTGGTTTCCAGCTTGTCTTTGTCCTAGTGATAAACTTGGCCTCAGATTATTGAGAGATCTGATTTGGATTCAACCTCACAGGAAGACAGTTTTATCATGTGGAGGTTTAATTCAGGGTCGTATTCATTAGTGAACACCGTAGCAAAATGTTTTGCAATGGCAAGCAAAAACAAGCGTTTCTTATTGGACAAGTTTCGCTAGTCGTGCCTCCCCATTTCGGCCCGTTTGCTTGCGTTTAGTTTCTAGTGAATACGACCCTGATCTCTCGGTTAAATTAAACACTGTTTGTCTTTGGCAGGAGAGAGACCAGACTCAGAGGAACCAGAGACGTCTGAACCAGCAAGACGACACCACTGCTCCCAATGCGGAAAGAGTTTTACCCAATTACGGACACTGAAGGTGCATGAAAGAATACACACTGGAGAGAAGCCCTACCAATGTTCCCAGTGTGGAAAGAGTTTTACCCTGTTAGACAGTTTGAAAATACATAATAGAATACACACAGGAGAGAAGCCTTACCAATGCTCCCAGTGTGGAAAGAGATGTTCACAGTTAAGTTGCCTGAAATCACATGAGATAATACACACAAGAGATAAGCCTCACAAATGCCCTCAATGTGGTAATACTTTTAAGCGGTTAGGTAACCTGAAAGATCATGAAAGAGTACACACAGGGGAAAAGCCTTACCACTGCTTACATTGTGAAAAGAGTTTTAGCTGGTTAAGGCAACTGAAAGAGCATGAGAGAACGCACACCGGAGAGAAGCCCTACCAATGTTCCCAGTGTGGAAAGAGTTTTACCCAGTTAGAGAGCCTGAAAATACATAATAGAATACACACAGGAGAAAAGCCTTACCAATGCTCCCAGTGTGGAAAGAGATGTTCACGGTTAAGTTGCCTGAAATCACATGAGATTAAACACACAAGAGATAAGCCTCACAAATGCCCTCAATGTGGTAATACTTTTAAGCGGTTAGGTAACCTGAAGGAACATGAAAGAGTACACACAGGGGAAAAGCCTTACCACTGTTTACATTGTGAAAAGAATTTCAGCTATTTAAGGCAACTGAAAGAGCATGAGAGAACGCACACCGGAGAGAAGCCCTACCAATGTTCCCAGTGTGGAAAGCGTTTTAACCGCTTAAGTAACCTGAAATCACATGAGTGGACACACAGGAGAAAAGCCACATCACTGCTCTGCGTGGAAATAGTTTAACCTCATCAGGCTTCCTGAAGAAGCATGAGCAAAGACACACAGGGGAAAAGCCTTTCCACTGCTCCCAGTGTGGAATTACATTTACCTGGTTAAGGCAACTGAAATCACATGAAAGAATCCACACGAGAGAAACGTTATGAATGCTCCCAGTGTAGAAATATATTTACTCAGTTTAGGCACCTGAAAAACCATGAGGTAACACACACAGTGTGGGCGCGAAATGTCACATGCTTACATTTCATGAGGTAACACACACATTGCTTCAACAGTTGTCTCATATTTTTTACTGAAAATTGGTGCTTTGTGGTTTTGTTTATGCCATTATTGCCATATGAAATCAAATTGGAGAACGCCTACTCAGAAATACATTTGTATGTTTGTTTTTTAAAATCCCAAGACATTAATTGAATATGGAGTATGTCAGTTTTTATGTAGATTCAGTTATAGTATAGTATATGTTGTTAATCGAGTGCTATATGTTGTTAATCGAGTGCTATGTGTTGTTAATCGAGTGCTATATGTTGTTAATCGAGTACTATATGTTGTTAATCGAGTGCTATATGTTGTTAATCGAGCACTATATGTTGTTAATCGAGTGCTATATATTGTTAATCTAGTGCTATATGTTGTTAATCGAGTGCTATATGTTGTTAATCTAGTGCTATATGTTGTTAATCTAGTGCTATATGTTGTTAATCGAGTGCTATATGTTGTTAATCGAGCGCTATATGTTGTTAAGCATTAAAGTTGTTAAGCATATGCTCTATTTTTTACATGTGCGATGGATATGTATATTAGAGAATGTGGCTTTAAAGCCCCCATGCAGTCTTTGTGTTTCTTTTTTAATATAACTCCAAAATGTATTTGTAATAATGTATTTTCCTGAGAGAGACAAAGAACTTTGGGAGTTGTAGGGAGAGCTCAGGCCTTCATTCCCTCTTCTATCCCCCTTCTTAGTTTCCAGATGAGGTTTGGGGTTGGACAAGGGACAAGGGTGGGGGGCATTGTAGTTCAGTTTCTTGTCATCCTCAGCTTGACTTAATTAAAACAAACTTTATTTGGTTTAAAAAGATGTACAGAAGATAATAAAAAAATAAAGAGGGGGTAGGGTTGGGTACAGGATATGAACCCAGTGCTATATGTTGTTTTAGTGTATATGTTGAGTTTGGGTGCAGGATGTTAAACCCGGTAGGGTTGGGTACAGGATATGAACCCAGTTTAGGGGTAGGGTTGGGTACAGGATATGAACCGGGGTTTTGGGGGTACAGGATATGGGTTAAGTTGTTGTAGGAATGAACCCAGTTTAGGATATAGGGTTGGGTGCAGGATATGAACCCTGGGGTAGGGTTGGGTACAGGATATGAACCCGGTTTAGTTATAGGGTTGGGTGCAGGATATGAACCTATTTTTTATAGGGTTGGGTGCAGGATATGAACCCAGTTTAGGTGCAGGATAAACCCATGTAGGTTTGGGTACAGGATATGAACCCAGTTTAGGGGTAGGGTTGGGTACAGATATGAACCCAGTTGTAGGGTTGGGTCAGGGATCCCCCTTCTTAGTTTAGGGTTGGGTACAGGATATGAACCCAGTTATAGGGTTGGGGGGCAGGTATGAACCCAGTTGGGTGTTTCCTCAGCAGGATATGAACCCGGTTTAGGTGTAGGGTTGGGTACAGGATATGAGGGGGGGGGTTTAGGGGAAGGGTTGGGTACAGGATATGAACCCAGTTTAGTTGTAGGGTTGGGTACAGGATATGAACCCGGTTAGGGGTATGGTTGGGTACAAGATATGAACCCAGTTTAGGGGTAGGGTTGGGTACAGGATATGAACCCAGTTTAGGGGTAGGGTTGGGTACAGGATATGAACCCAGTTTAGGGGTATGGTTGGGTACAGGATATGAACCCGGGGTAGGGTTGGGTACAGGATATGAACCCAGTTTAGGGGTAGGGTTGGGTACAGGATATGAACCCAGTTTAGTGATAGGGTTGGGTGCAGGATATGAACCCGGGTAGGGTTGGGTACAGGATATGAACCGGGTTTAGTTATAGGGTTGGGTACAGGATATGAACCCGGTTTAGTTATAGGGTTGGGTGCAGGATATGAACCCGGTTAGGGTTGGGTTGGGTACAGGATATGAACCCAGTTTAGGGGTAGGATTGGGTACAGGATATGAACCCAGTTTAGGGGTAGGGTTTATGTATGTTTCACAAGTTTGGACAGAACAGAACAGAACAGAGAGTAGAGTAGAGTATGTTGTACTGTACTATACTGTAATGAACTATAGTCAATAGTACACGACTGCACTGCACTGAACTCTACCCTGCTGTGCTGTGAAACATGAGGAGAATGACATTCATATGAATATCATTATGCATTTCTGTGTAGTACAGATCAGGGACCCATATATGTAACAGACTTACTGTAATTCTGTTAGCAAAGTTTCCATCTGCACAATTCTTTCATTCATTTCGTTTTTTGTAAAATGTTAAAAGTAGTCCTTGTTCATAGAGTTAGTTGTATGTTTGGTAAACTTTTAAATCAATGTTTTTTTTTTGTTTGGAATACAAGTAGAAAAGAAAGAAGAAACTGAGTCAAAGCGTAATTCCGTTACCGTGGGATTGCCCCTGGCTGGGCCGTGGGACAGTGGAGGCTGGTGACTTGAACAATTTAGGAGACCCGTGGTATAGGTGTTGAAGACAAAGCCTGTTTCAAAAATCTTCAAAGATTCATTATTTTAACCTAAAGCAGTTAATAAAAACATTTATAGTAGAATATTATGGGGAATGGGAATGAGAGGGCTACTTACGGTGTTGGGAAGAGAGTGATTGAATGAGGCATGAGTTGAGGTGTTCAGAGGCTTCAGTGCAGGACAGGCTCATCATGGATGAATGGTGTTGGAGAAGACCTCAACTCTTCCCCTGGATTTGGACAGGATTTGAAGACAAAAAAAACAAGAACTCAACACAGTTAGACAAAATAATAAGAATACGTTCGCAGATTCAGTTCGCATATATGGGCGTGTCTGAGCCATTTGTCCAAGCAAGGATTAAAATCACATGAATGTGTAATAATGAGATTGTGTTTGTGTATCTGATTGACTCTACATACCCTAATTAGAGAGGGCTATTTACAGTGCCTGGAGAGGAAACATTCAATGTGCCAGTGGATGAGAGGGCACATGAGACGTGGCTGCAGTTCATGTCAGGGGAGAGTTGAATCTGGTCGTGGAGTGGTCATCACCTCTTAATCAGGGAACAGGAGGGGACTTAGCTGTAATTCTATTACAGCAGTGCCATCACAGGTTTGGGCAACAGGTTTCTCCATGAAGTTAAACTCAGACATCTTAGAATTCACAAAGCCAATCACAGACTGCGCATCTTGCCCACTTGACACATCAAAGTAGCCCAAGAAACGTTCCTGAATAAAAGCCCTGATCATCCATGTACAGTGCCTTCGGAAAGTATTCAGACCCCTTTACTTTTTCCACATTTTCTAACGTTACAGCCTTATTCTAAAATGTATTAAATAAATAAAATTCCTCAGTAATCTACACAAAATACCACATAATGACAAAGCGAAGTCTCATAGCAAAGTTTTTTTTATTTTTTTTGTAAAAAAACAACAGAAATACCTTATTTACATAAGTATTCAGACCCTTTGCTATGAGACTTGAAATTGAGCTGAGGTGCATCCTGTTTCCATTGATCATCCTTGAGCTGTTTCTACAACTTGATTGGAGTCCACCTGTGGTACATTCAATTGATTGGACACGATTTGGAAAGGCACACACCTGTCTATATAAGGTCCCCACAGTTGACAGTGCATGTCAGAGCAAGAATCAAGCCATGAGGTCGAAGGAATTGTCCGTAGAGCTTCGAGACAGGATTGTGTCGAGGCACAGATCTGGGGAAGGGTACCAAAATATTTCTGCAGCATTGAAGGTCCCCAAGAACACAGTGGCCTCCATCATTCTTAAATGGAAGAAGTTTGAAACCACCAAGACTTTTCCTAGAGCTGGCCACCCAGCCAAACTGAGGAATCGGGGGAGAAGGGCCTTGGTCAGGGAGGTGACCAAGAACCCGATGGTCACCCTGACAGAGCTCTAGAGTTCTGTGGAGATGGGAGAACCTTCCAGAAGGACAACCATCTCTGCAGCACTCCACCAATAAGGCCTTTATGGTAGAGTGGCCAGACAGAAGCCACTCCTCAGTAAAAAGCACATGACAGCTGGCTTGGAGTTTGCCAAAAGGCACCTAAAGACTCTCAGACAATGAGAAACAAGATTCTCTGGTCTGATGAAACCAAGATTCAACTCTTTGGTCTGAATGCCAAGCGGCACGTCTGGAGGAAACCTGGCACCATCCCTACAGTGAAGCATGGTGGTGACAGCATCATGCTGTCTGGGTGTTTTTCAGCGGCAGGGACTGGGAGACTAGTCAGGATCGAGCCAAAGATGAACGGAGCAAAGTACAGAGAGATCCTTGATGAAAACCTGCTCCAGAGCGCTCAGGACTCAGGACTGGGGTGAAGGTTCACCTTCCAACAGGACAACGTCCCTAAGCACACAGCCAAGACAATGCAGGAGTGGCTTCGGGACAAGTCTCTGAATGTCCTTTAGTCGCCCAGCCAGAGCCTGGACTTGAACCCAATCGAGCATCTCTGGAAAGACCTGGAAATAGCTGTGCAGTATGTAAATGTTATATTTCATTTCATTTCATTTTGTTAATCAATTTGTTAACATTTCTAAAAACCTTTTTTTTTGCTTTGTCATTATGGGGTATTGTGTGTAAATTGATGAGGGAGAAAAACGATTTAATCAATTTTAGAATAAGGCTGTAACATAACAAAATGTGAAAAAGTCAAGGGGTCTGAATACTTTTCGAATGAACTGTACATTATGGTCATCTGTAGCTCAATTGGTAGAGCATGGCGCTTGTAACGCCAGGGTAGTGGGTTCGATCCCCGGGACCACCCATACGTAAAAATGTATGCACTCATGACTGTAAGTCACTTTGGATAAAAGCGTCTGCTAAATGGCATATTATTATTATTATTATTATTATGTATTGTTACACCATGTAGGAGAAAGTATAAAGATCTCTGCTTATTGTGATGTTATCTGTTTGTTTCACTGATTTCCTGAATTATTTTTTTTAATTCTCACTCAATAAAATCTGCACCGATTAACACATGCTTCTCTTTGTACGTTTCTATATAATATTATTCTTTAATGAAATAAATGAAAAATAAACTTTATTTTTTCTGAAAATAAAATACATAGTATTTTCCTAAACTGTTACCCACTGTGGTCAGCAGATGGCGATGTGCGTCTGTCTGACAATTCTGCCAGTGTGACGTATAATCTAGTGGACGGGAAGTTTCTTCAACAACCACCTCGGTAGCTTTGCTAGCCAACATAGCTGAAACATTTGAGCTCTTTATACGCTTTCGGTGATTATTAGCCACCGTGTTTTAAACACATTTCTGTCGTATCTCTAGTTACCCGTTTTAATAGCATATTTACGTTGTTGTTAGTCAGCTAGCTGTCTGGTTAAAGTAGCAGTAGCACTAGGCTAATGCTAACTAGCTAGCTAACATCCCAACCATGCGTTCACAAAGCTACTCCCCCTCTGCTAAAGAGGAGGTCTGCTGGACGGAGAAAGAGGGACTTGTGAAAGAAGTGAAGGAAGAGGAGGCTGTCACAGTTAAAAAAGAAGTAGAGGGTGAAGCTGTTACAGTGAAAGAGGAAGTAGAGGGTGAAGCTGTTACAGTGAAAGAGGAAGTAGAGGGTGAAGCTGTTACAGTGAAAGAAGAAGTAGAGGGTGAAGCTGTTACAGTGAAAGAAGAAGATGTTACAGTGAAAGAGGAGGAGGAAGATAAACAAGAGGATGCAGTTTTTACAGTGAAAGAGGAGGCGACGACTGTCACGGTGAAAGAAGAGGAAGACGTTTTTGGAGGAGGAGGGGGGAGATTACTGTCACATTGGAGGAGGAAGAAGAGAAGAACGGAGATGTGATTAACACCAGTGAGTACTGTCTTCAAAACAGGGGCACAAACTATGTAGTTGTTGAACCGATGTCGCAGAAATATCTATCGTTCTACTTTAGTTATGGGAGATTCCAGCATTATGGATATTACATTTGCACGCAAAATCACAACTTTAATGTCTCACTGAATGGAAAGACAATATATAAATTAAACGTTTGATGTGTCTGTAGTTTGTCTGTAGTAACCCTTGGGCAGAGTTTATACCCAGGAAATCGGACTTCTAAATATTGGCATGTTGGAGAAATAAAGCAAATAGAAGCTTTATGGATGTTACATGAAATGGACAAGCTTTTTGTGGAGACTGAACATATTAGCTAAAAAGTCTTAGAACTAGGGCAGGTGGTTTGGTGTGTAGCACTGATGGAGCTGACTGCTTGCCAACTGAGGCTAGGGGCTGCGGACCAACTGAAGGGCAGAGAATCTATAGCCTGGTGGAGCAGTGGACTGAGGGCCAACTAGAGCTGGACACAGCGAAACTAGAACGGCTGAAGGCTCGGAGCCTAGTGCTGATAACTTTGGGCCTGACGGGGATAACGACTCTGGACCTGACAGGGAGAACGACTCTGAACCTGCCAGGGAAACTGACGCTGGACTTGGAGAATCGTATAGCTCTGGGCCTACTAGAGAATCTGACTACCCCCAACCCTAGCGGGGCAGAAGCCCGATGACCCACCTGGACTAGGGACTGAGGGCCGACAAATGCTGGAGACTACAGACCTAGTGCAGCTGGAGACACAGACCTAGTGCAGCTGGAGACACAGACCTAGTGCAGCTGGAGACACAGACATAGTGCAGCTGGAGACACAGACCTAGTGCAGCTGGAGACAACAGACCTAGTGCAGCTGGAGACAACAGACCTAGTGCAGCTGGAGACACAGACCTAGTGCAGCTGGAGGCAACAGACCTAGTGCAGCTGGAGACACAGACCTAGTGCAGCTGGAGGCAACAGACCTAGTGCAGCTGGAGGCAACAGACCTAGTGCAGCTGGAGACAACATACCTAGTGCAGCTGGAGACAACATACCTAGTGCAGCTGGAGGCAACAGACCTAGTGCAGCTGCAGACAACAGACCTAGTGCAGCTGGAGACAACATACCTAGTGCAGCTGGAGACACAGACCTAGTGCAGCTGGAGACACAGACCTAGTGCAGCTGGAGGCAACATACCTAGTGCAGCTGGAGACAACATACCTAGTGCAGCTGGAGACAACATACCTAGTGCAGCTGGAGACACAGACCTAGTGCAGCTGGAGACAACAGACCTAGTGCAGCTGGAGGCAACAGACCTAGTGCAGCTGGAGGCAACAGACCTAGTGCAGCTGGAGGCAACAGACCTAGTGCAGCTGGAGACACAGACCTAGTGCAGCTGGAGACACAGACCTAGTGCAGCTGGAGACACAGACCTAGTGCAGCTGGAGGCAACAGACCTAGTGTTAGGGACTGAGGGCTAAGGACTGAGAACCTAGCACAGGTAACTTGTGGCCTAGCATGGCAGAGGGCTCTTAACCTGGCGGGATAGGACGCTGTGCACCCAATAAGGAGGGGGTCTGCGGTCCATGCAGGGCAGGATACACTGGACCTACTTGAGGGTCAGGACATACTTGGCCTACTGGGAAGGCAGGGAACTCGAAACCTGACCCTGGCGGGAAGGAAGGGAACTCTGACCTTACCGGGAAGGAGGGGAATTGGACAACTAGGTCAGGGGAGACATCAGGGGTGAATTCTGGTGGGTCACCCGGGTAATGTCTGGCTGGTCCCCTAAGGCGAGGTCTGGAGGTAGCAGGACCCTCGGGCCATAACTATCACGGTGCTAGCAGAAGCCGGGGGGCGGGGCCTAGAGGGACGTCGGTTGGTAGAGCGCCTGGACCACCTCGGAGGGAGGTGGCGCTCCCGACGGTCTGGTAGATACGATGTAGGCTCCGGGGGGGGGCGACCAAAATCTGTTGAATAGCTGGGCCACCTTGGGATGTAGTGGGGGTCCCAATGGTCCTGTGGAGGTGGCGAACACTCAGGCCAGCAGGGCCTAGAGTACGCCCTCCTGATCTCTTGCTGCTCGTGACGCAGGTACCCGTGTTCCCTCATCAGCTCCCAACCGGTGAGGGTGGGGTCACTCCCTGATCACTGAGGAGGCCTGCAGCGTGGCTGGTAGTCTCTTAGATGAGAGAGGTGTGTAGGGCCTCGTAACTCATCTTCCTCAGGTGGATGACAGGCTCCGTGTGTCAGTGTGGGCTGAGGTGTGTGGTGACAGCAGCCCCATAAGTCTTTGGGATGCAGGATCTCGTCTGCATCCTGGGCCGCGGAAACAACTCCTCTTCTGGGTACTTCAACACCTCAACTATAGCAGATCAGAATCCAGCGATACCAAGGACCGTGGAAAAACTATATGGTCGCTAACTCTGGAGAAACGAGGGACCATGTTTAAAAAAAACAGTTGGTCACTAAATCCGTCTAGAAGGACCACGTAAAAGCGGTTGGCTGGTATGCACCTCACCCGTCTGAGCGGTCGGCTGTGAATGCCCTCACCCGTCTGAGCGGTCGGCTGTGAATGCCCTCACCCGTCTGAGCGGTCGGCTGTGAATGCCCTCACCCGTCTGAGCGGTCGGCTGTGAATGCCCTCACCCGTCTGAGCGGTCGGCTGTGAATGCCCTCACCCTTCTGAGCGGTCGGCTGTGAATGCCCTCACCCGTCTGAGCGGTCGGCTGTGAATGCCCTCACCCGTCTGAGCGGTCGGCTGTGAATGCTCTCACCCGTCTGAGCGGTCGGCTGTGAATGCCCTCACCCGCGATATACTTATAACTGATTGGTCTGGTTCTGTCCTTCTATAGTGCTGTCTGGTTAGAACATGATGTTGAGGCTCATCACTGTTACTCTCGATAGTTACTACCACACACAGACACCGCTGTTTCCTTTGAATATGTTTATACGATTTTAGTAATCCGAATGACTTGGAATCTTATTGTTGTGGTTATTTCGATGCACGCAAAACATTCCGACAATTCGTGTTACTGGCGACAATAAAAAAAAGTCCTCAGAAACATGTGGCTTCTCCCTTCGGACGACGATAACGCTCTGACCTGAGTGGGCGGGTTTCGGTGTCCAGATGCGCATTTCCAAGCGCTCTGATTGGTTGGGAATGGCAGGGCTATGATGGGTGAGGGATAACTAAGGTAGGCTGAGCAGCCAAACTAACGGGACTGAAGGGAAACTGAAGGGAAACTGAAGGGAAACTGAAGGGAAACTGAAGGGAAACTGAAGGGACTGTGAGGGGAAGTTAGGTAGAGAGGAGAGTAAAGGAGCAGAACGGACTTTTGTACAGGAAGGCTTCTATTTAGCCTTGGTATAATTTCACAAGTCCTGACTTTATTAGATTATTGCTGACTGTTTGAAATGCAGACTATTTTACCTTTAATTGTACGACAATGCTTATTTAGTGAAAACATTTAAAACAATTAAAATATACACATACCGGCCAGTTTATTAGGTACACCCATCTAGTACCAGGTCGGACCCTCCTTTTCCTCCAGAACAGCCTGAATTCTTCAGAGCATGGATTCTACAAGGTGTTCGGAAACGTTCCACAGGGATGTTGGTCAATGCTGACGCGATGGCATCACGCAGTTGCTGCAGATTGGACGGCGGGACATGCATGCTGCAAACAGCCCGTTTCCATCTCATGCCAAAGATACTCTATTGGGTTTGGTCAGCAACAATTTTCAGAGACTCTGTGGCTCAGTTCAATCGTTGCTAAGTTGGTATCAAGGGGCCTAACGTGTCCTAGGAAAAAATTCCCCACACCACCGCGACCAGCCTGTACCGTTGACACCAGGCAAGATGATTCCATGGACTCATGCTGCTTACGCCAAATCCTGACTCTGCCATCAGCATGACGCAACAGGAACTGGGATTCGTCGGACCAGGTGATGTTTTCCCACTCCTCAATTGTCCAGTGTTGGTCAAGTGCCCACTGGAGCCGGCTTCTTCTTGTTTTAAGCTGAAACCTAGTGTGGGTTGTCTGCTGTAATAGCCAATCTGTGACAAGGATCAATGAGTTGGGCATTCTGAGGTTCCGTTCTGAACACCTGAATCTTCTGTTGTACAGTTATTTGTCTCTTTGTGACCTGCCTGTTATCTTGCATGATTCTTGCCATTCTCTCCCTCAACTTCTCTCATCAACGAGCTGTTTTCGCCTACAAAGAGGACTGCCGCTGACTGGATGTTTTTCTGTTTGTCGCACCGTTCTCGGTAAACCCTAGACCTGTTGTGCGTGAAAAGCCCAGGAGGACGGTTGTTTCTAAGACACTGGAACGACGCGCCTGGCACCGACGATCACACCGCGCTCAATGTGGCTTAGGCCACTCGTTTTGCCCATTCTAATGTTCAATCGAACAGTAACTGAATGCCTCGATGCCTGTCTGCCTGCTTTATATAGCAAGCCACGTCCACGTGACTCACTGTCTGTAGGAGGGATCCATTTTTGTGAATGGGGTGGTGTACCTAATAAACTGACCAGTGACTGATATAATAAAACGCCCATAAGTTAGAAATGTTTTTTTGTATATGATGTTTAGGCCATATAGCCCCTAATTATGCAAACCTAAGATACTACTACTTAAAAACATTCCAAATGTTTAAAAAAATGGTTATAATATATTTTAATCAATAAACATTTAAGATCGGAATGTCTAACATCCATAATGAAGGGTGTAACAGCCATAACGGTTGTGTTTCCTCTCTAAAGTAATAATGGAAATCACGATCTTTTAAAAACTGATAGTTTTTGTCTTCATTCAAGCCTTTCCTTAGAAATGGCTATCCATGTTATAACAGCTGTGAGTGGAGAAACAAACTATGTGAGCTCTTTCTAAATCCATGAAATATGATTGACTGAAAAGCCTTTTTTGAGACTTGGCCTCCTACTATGTAATGGCAAAAATTCATGCAATTTCCTACTTAAACTTTTCAAATAAAGCCCGAACTGCAACATGTAGACCTTAAGGATAATGATGAACGTGGCGCCGGTATCCGTTAGGAAGATGTGGCGCCGGACCACGTGACCGGGAAGATTTAAATTTACTGGTCTTTTGGGAAATGTAGCGGACCCAAATGCATTGGGTGGCGTAACCATGGTGTTCAGAATGACATAAATCCGATTATGATCATTAATATTAACAGAACATGCACAACTCCTGTCATGAAGCAGCCAATAAAACGTCATTTTCAAACATTTGCCAAAATGCAATTCGCGGGGAAACATCATTCTAAACAGCTCACCTGATGAGAGCGGTTCCATATGTGACAGATATAACATCTCCGTTAGGAACTTAGAAAGAGAGGGACATCTAAAGATGTATATCCTGAGAACCAAGGAAAATATTGTTTTTCCTAATCATATTTTTTGTGATTCAATAACTGTTTAGGGTTAAAAAAAGCATCCTACAATTTCCACATTTTAATTTTAATTTTTAATTTTACAGCATGTCCACTGTAGTGGACAACAATATCATTTGAGTACGAAAAGAGACACATTTGGTAGATACAAATTTTTACAGAGTTCTTACAGATTACAGAGTTTTTATGAACTAAGAATACATACATTTTGGGCTGTAGATTGATTATTATCCAAGAATACAGACATTTTGATTATACAATACACATTAATCATTCTTGAATCCTTTTCCTTACATTTCGCAAGGATAGCTTTACTATTAAAGCTTAACACTTTGTTATGTCCATATCCTTTGATTGGTCCCCTTGAATCCTTTCAGTGTTATTTGAACAATGAACATATAACTAATGTGTAACAGATTTATTTTGGATTTTTTCCTTCTGTCAAACTGAATCCAATCTAGCTTTTTCTTTCACTCTTCATTTTGTTCTTAGTATTTTCTTTGTTAGTGGTGAAAGTCCTGGAAGCAATTTCTCTTTTTGGTAATGCAGAGGAACATCTTGCATTTGGTACATCTCATGTACGTCTTGCTCTTGCAGCCCTTATTTCTGCATCTTTCTGCATGCTTGGTATCCATCATCTCAGGCATGTGCATGGCTCCTAGTCTGCGCACAGATGGCTCTGGTTGTGGGATCCTCATTTTAGATGGTGGCTCATACTCATCCTCACTCTCTTCACAGCTGTTTTCCAGTTCCGGACTCTCCAACAGCTCCTCAGCTAGGAGTAGTTTGAAGTCCAGGTACTGATGTGTGTTCTTAGATGGTCTGTGCAGAGCTTTGCTGTCAGACTGGTATTGTATCCAGGAGTTGGTGATGGCAACATCAAAGACGTGACTGATCACGCGCGATGTCCACTTCTTGGTCCTGCTTGACATACGATAGAAGCTAAGCATGCGATCACAAAGATCTACGCCACCCATGTTATCATTATACTGCTTAATTACTGCTGGTCTTTTAACCTGGACCAGGTGCTTTTCTTTCTGGGACCATCTGGTACAGATGTCTTCTGGGTCTTTCCCATGTACAGTGGATGCCATGAGCACTGGTTTGTTGTCGAACCATTTTGTGATGGCCAGCTCAGGACTCTTTCTGGCCACTGACACTGATGTTCCTCTCCCCTCTTTTTTCAACTGTTTGTCTACTGGCAGCTGGCACAGCTTTGGGACACAGTTCTTCATTATAGTTCCAGTTGCAGGAAGGCCCTTTGCCAGCAATGCATCCAATAGATCTATGGTTGTGAAGTACCTGTCAAAGAATATGTGGCTTCCTGTTGGAACAGATTCAACCATGCGTAGAACTGCTGCAGCTCCAACTCCTAACCTTTGGACTGTAAAGGTATTCTTCCCTTGGTAGACTTCAAAATCAAGCATCAGACCATTTGGGGATGCAAGGACAAAGACCTTTAGGCAAGTAGGGTTTGGCTTGCTGGGAACATATTGCCTGACTGGACAACGGCCTGTGAATGGGATGATTTGCTCATCAATGCAGACCCTTTCTGGCTTTGCAAGGCTGAGACAGCCTTGGCGCACACGATCGAGTATTGGCCTGACTTTCCAAAGAATATCTGCCTTCTTTGTTTCCTCTGTTACAGCCAGGTCATTGACAATCTTGAGGGAATTTCTTATCCTGAAGAATCTATCCCTAGTCATTTTGCTACTTATGACTGGCACTTTAGTTTTGTTGGCCCAAAACATTTTAATTCTGGGATAGCCAAGGCAGGCCATGTGGACTGAAATGCCCAAGAAGATTTTTATTTCTTGGGGCGTGGTGTTCATGCACACTCCTTTGATTTGCAGCTCTCTTTGATTTGTGTATGTTGCCAAATCTTCAAAGACCTTGTTGTCAATGTACTGTGAAAAGTATTCAATTGGACTCCAGTCTGCACGTGTTGTAGGGTCATCTTGACACACAGGAAGCCCAGGTAACACAGGTGCAAATCTGATATGAAGGAAAAAAGAATAATAAATGATAAGTAATAACAGTTTAAATACTCAATGCAGCTGAATTTAAAATTGTGGAACTGCATCAAACATACATGTTACTCCTGGCCCACAGAGGGCGACGAGTTTCCTGTTCATCCCTGTCTGTATCTGTGTCTGTGTCTGCATCTGTCCCTTCAACTGAGCCTTCTGCATTGTCTTCCTCTTCTTCATCACCGTTTTGTATCACTGGTTGAAACTTATCCTCATCTCTCTCATCATCTGACAACTCCAAATCTGAATCTCCCTCGACTATTCGGTAAAGAGTTCTTTCTGCTTCAGTTCTGTTTCCTACGACAATGTGGAGTCATTATTTACATGAAGATAGTCCTGATGTCCACTATAATTGACATTCATAAAATGGCAAATCTTTCAAAAGATACATAATTTAGTTGCTATCAGAACTAAATATATGATTCCTAACACCTTCATGAACAAGAAAATATATGATTATCATAGTAACAAAACCATAGACAAACAATATTTGACTTACCTCTCATCTTTCCATAAAATGTGCTTGTTCCTATGCCGTCCATTTTGAAAGGAAAGATAGAGGCGGTTCCCGGCCTCCCAGTCAATCAAATGACATATCACTGAAAAGCCCAGGATGTCCTCTGTACAGTACATCAGGAATTAAGAGACTTGCACAAAATATTCCAAGAAGAGGGATGAAACTCAAATGTCCACAACAGTGGACATAAATCAATGGGCGGGGTCTCAGGAGGATATGGGTTGCTAATATGACTAGGATTGTGCTTTCGGCTTCTGAACAACGAAAGAAAGTAGAGCATGAGACCAATGAGAAAACCAATAAAACGGGTCTAATTGACTCCACGTTTCTATGGTCGGATTTTGGCTAAGCTACTTTGAAGGTAAGACATGCCTCATAATATGAAGTAAAACGTTCAGGTTTCAAACAATTAAGGAGCCTATATGTTTTCAAAATGCATACTGCTCACATTGCAAGTGGGTGACGCGCTGATAGCCTGGGCTTCAATTACCAGTTGAGAAATACAAATTGTGGCTCTTTTTTTAATTGTTTTGAACACGTGATTGCATTTCGAATTGTTGCGCAGTGACTGGGCTTATAAAAGCAGACGGTCCACTCCAGCAGCAACAGGCTGTTTAAAGAGCTGAAGCAGGCTCTCAGCAGCAGCGCTGGCGCTGTCTGACACGTGATATTCCACTCATAGGCTCTGGATGCTGTGCGCATGTGATAAATAAGATGCATTATGACCAACAAAAATACACACGCTGCAATTTCATTCCACTAAATGATGCAAATGAACCTATAGACCGATAAGCATGGCAGGTCGAATGTATTAACGTTGACTTGTATTTCCATTAATGAATAAAAATCATTATTTTGCAATGTGTTTTTATTTTCTTTTAACGTTCAATTTGGTTCAATTTTATTTATTGCCTCGAGTCTGCGGCTGTTTTGGGCTAAATGGGAATTGAGACAGAGCCTACTTTTATCCCAACTGCCACTTGTCAATATTCCAAAATTCGAAACCCATTCGTGATCATTTTGTGTCCCGCTGCCTGTTTTAAAACATTTTTCGCAATGAAACACTGCCAGACAGACTCTCACTCTGTTAATAGATCTAGTAAGAAAGTTGTGAAGAAAACATAAACAGCGCCGAAGCCAGTGACCTGATAAGCTGATTGTTGCTTGGCTGCTCAATGTGTCTACCTACTTTCTAGCTACATTGACAAACAACATGTGAATTTAGCTAGCTAGCAAGTCAATTTGTTCACTTATAAACAGCGTGTGGCAGCTTGTGCTTTATTTACAGTAGTTTGACAGCTTTCTGATGATGAAGTTGTAGACCTTCTCAGAAATCAGTCCACAGCTGACCCGATACTTACTGTATGCAGTGCACTGACTGGTTTTTGACTGTCACCAACAAAACTTAACATGAAAATGTATCCTATTATATTAGACCTACTTTTCAGGCTGTTCTAGACTAGACTTGGTTTCCAGCTGTTGTACAGCTTGTCTTTGTCCTAGTGATAAACTTGGCCTCAGGTTATTGAGGGATCTGATTCGGATTAAACCTCACAGGAAGACAGTTTTATCATGTGCAGGTTTCATTCAGTGTCATATTCATTATTGAACACTGTAGCAAAATGTTTTGCAATGCTTTCGTTTAGTTTCTAATGAATATGACCCTGATCTCTCTGTTAAATTAAACACTCTGTCTTTGGCAGGAGAGAGACCAGACTCAGAGGAACCAGAGCCAGAGACGTCTGAACCAGCAAGACGACACAACTGTTCCCATTGTGGAAAGAGGTTTACCCAATTACGGACACTGAAGGTGCACGAAAGAATACACACTGGAGAGAAGCCCTACCAATGTTCCCAGTGTGGAAAGAGTTTTACCCAGTTAGGGAGCCTGAAAATACATAATAGAATACACACAGGAGAGAAGCCTTACCAATGCTCCCAGTGTGGAAAGAGATGTTCACAGTTAAGTTGCCTGATATCACATGAGAGAATACACACAGGAGATAAGCCTCACAAATGCCCTCAATGTGGTAATACTTTTAAGCGGTTAAGTAACCTGAAGGAACATGAAAGAGTACACACAGGGGAAAAGCCTTACCACTGCTTACATTGTGAAAAGAGTTTCAGCTGGTTAAGGCAACTGAAAGAGCATGAGAGAACACACACCGGAGAGAAGCCCTACCAATGTTCCCTGTGTGGAAAGAGTTTTACCCAGTTAGGGAGCCTGAAAATACATGAGAGAATACACACAGGTGAAAAGCCTTTCCAATGTTCCCAGTGTGGAAAGAGTTTTAACCGGTTAGGTAACCTGAAATCACATGAGAGCACACACAAAGGAGAAAAGCACCATCACTGCTCCCAGTGTGGAAAGAATTTTACCTCATCAGGCTTCCTGAAGGGTCATGAGCAAAGACACACAGGGGAAAAGCCTTTCCACTGCTCCAAGTGTGGAGTGAAATTTACCTGGTTAAAGCAACTGAAATCACATGAAAGAATCCACACATGAGAGAAATGTTATGAATGCTCCCAGTGTAGAAAGATATTTACCCAGTTTAGGCACCTGAAAGACCATGAGGTAACACACACAGGGGAGAAGCCTTACCCATGCTCCCAGTGTGGAGAGCGATATCTCACATACTTACAATTCATGAGTTAACACACAGTGCACCCACACATTCACCCCCTGTATATAGCCTCGCTATTGTTATTTTACTGCTGCTCTTTAATTATTTGTTACTTTAATTTTTTTTATATATATATTTTTAGGTATTCTTTCTTAAAACTGCATTGTTGGTTAAGGGCTTGTAAGTAAGCATTTCACTGTAAGGTCTACACCTGTTGTAGTCGGCGCATGTGGCAAATAAAATTTGATTTGAAATTGGAGAAAGCCTACTCAGAAATACATTTGTATGTAGTTTTTTTATACATTTGCTAAACTTTCTAAAAACATGCTTTCGCTTTGTCATTATGGGGTATTGTGTGTAGATCTATGAGGAATTTATTTGATCCATTTTAGAATAAGGTTGTAAAGTAACAAAATGTGGAAAAAGTCAAGGGGTCAGAACTTTTCGAATGCACTGTATATACTATATTCTGTTTTACTGTATTTTAGTCAATGCCACGCCGACATTGCTCGTCCTAATATTTATATATATTTTTATTATATTATTTTACTTTTCGATTTGTGTGTATTGTTGTGAATTGTTAGATACTACTCCATTTCACTACACCCGCAATAACATCTGCTAAATATGTGTATCTTGGAGGATGTGGCTTTAATGCCCCCATGCAGTCTTTGTGTTTCTTTTTTAATATAACTCCAAAATGTATTTTTAATAATTCGTTTTCCTGAGAGAGACAAAGAACTTTGGGAGTTGTAGGGCGAGCTCAGGGCTTCATTCCTCTTCTCAGTTTCCAGATGAGGTTTGGGGTGGGAAGGGACAAGGGTGGGGGACATTGTAGAATTGGTTAAGGGACAAGGGGTGGGGGACATTGTAGGTTGGGTACAATTGGTTTAGGGTAGGATACAGGATATGAACCCTGTTTAGGGTAGGGTTGGGTACAGGAAATGAGCCCGGTTTAGTTTAGGGGTAGGGTTTTATTCTAAAATGGATCAAATCAAATACATTCCTCGTCAATATACACACAATACCCCATAATGACAAAGCGAAAGCATGTTTTTAGAAAGTTTAGCAAATGTATTAAAAATTAAAAAACAGACATACCTTATTTACATAAGTATTCAGACCCTTTGCTATGAGACTTGAAATTGAGCTCAGATACATCCTGTTTCTACAACTTGATTGGTAAATTCAATTGATTGGACATGATTTGGAAAGGCACACACCTGTCTATATAAGCTCCCACAGTTGACAGTGCATGTCAGAGCAAAAACCAAGCCATGAGGCCGAAGGAGTCCTCTGTAGACGTCTGAGACAGGATTGTGTCGAGGCACTGATTGGACATGATTTGGAAGGGTACCAAAAAAAATTATGCAGCATTGAAGGTCCCCAAGAACACAGTGGCCTCCATCATTCTTAAATGGAAGAAGTTTGGAACCACCAAGACTCTTCCTAGAGCTGGCCACCCGGCGAAACTGAGCAATCGGGGGAAAAGGGCCTTGGTCAGGGAGGTGACCAAGAACCCGATGGTCACTCTGACAGAGTTCCTCTGTGGAGATGGGAGAACCTTCCAGAAGAACAACCATCTCTGCAGCACTCCACCAATCAGGCCTTTATGGTAGAGTGGCCAGACAGAAGCCACTCCTCAATAAAAGGCACATGACAGCCCACTTGGAGTTTGCCTGTAATAAGTAATAGAACACCTATCTGGTGATTTTGAAATGACTTGTTATTATGATATTGTTTGCCAGAATAACCACAATGTAGTGAATGTTTTCCTACACTGTGTTATCCACTCCAGTCAGCAGGTGGCGATATGCGTCTTTCAGGTGGCGCTTCTTGCGTGACGTATAATCTAGCGGTCTTCAACAACAAAACGGCTGATTCAACCACCTCGGTAGTTGCTTGCTAACATAAACCGAAACATTGAAGCTATGTAGACCATATGGTTTTGTATTAACATCCGTGTTTTAAACACACTGTCTGCGTCTTTACTAGTTACTCCATTTAATATTTACGTTGTAAGTCAGCGAGCTGGCTGGTTAAATTAGCCTAGCACTAGGCTAGTCGCTAATGCTAACTAGCTAGCTAACGTCCTCGACCATGAATTCACTAAACTACTCCCCTCCTGCTAAAGAAGAGGAGGTCTGCTGGACGGAGAAAGAAGCTTTCGTGAAGGAGGAGAAGGAAGAGGAGGCTGTTACAGTTAAACAAGAAGTGGGGAGTGAAGCTGTTAACAGTGAAAGAAGAAGAGGAAGAAGCTTTCAGAGTGAAAGAGGTGGATGTTACCGTGAAAGAAGAAGATGGAGAGAAAGATGATGCCGTTTTTGGAGTGAAGGAGGAGGAGAGCAGAGGAGATCTGATCAACACCAGTGAGTATTCTCTAAAAGACTGGCACAAACTCTGCAGTTGTTGAACCCACGTGTGGTTTTTAAGAGGCGTTCTACTAAAATGTTACACTTGAATATGTTGTTTGTACTGAAGGAATTGTTAAAGCTTCAAAGAGTGAGGGGCTGAAGAATTGCTACATTTACGCTGCAAATAGCACTTCTGGTTGATTTGAAAAGTCGTAGTCAATCGATCAATAATATAAGAATACTTTTAGCAAAAATGTGAATCTTTAATTTACAATCTGTAGAAACTATGAGAATAGAAAGTTTCACAACTTTTGTGAAACATCACAGCACAGTTGAATTTTTTGTTGTTGATGGTGTTAAGAGATAGATGGGAGGGGTTGAGTGGAACTAAAAATAACAAGTGGGTGGGACTAAAAATAACAAACAAAAAACTACTGTCAAATATACTGTGTCCGTAAAATGTATATAGGTTCAGAACTTTTGTGAAACAGCACAGTTAAAAATATATGGCAAATACAAATGTATATAGTATGTATAAGCTGGAAGTAGAAGCCTAAGTGTTGTTGTCCATTAGTTTACTCCAATTAGGGGAGGGGTGGTAGGGTTAGGGGAAAATAATAAAGGAAAATATATATACATCTTTTTTTTTTTATGTGTGTGTGTGTGTATATATACAAAAAATATATGGGGGATTGGAAATTATGCAGACAATTACATTGATGGAAGCTACAATCTACCTGCAATATTAAAGCTGATCTAACCCCCCCAAAAAAATTAAAGTGAGTGTCCCAAACAAAACGTTAATGAATCAAATGTATATTATACTTTCAAATGCAAATAAAACTTGATGATTTGTATGATAAAGGTACTGTAGCTAAGATTCTTATTTTAATTACTGCACACGGTGTACTGCTGCTCCCCAGTGCTTAACAGTGTACTGCTGCTCCCCAGTGCTTAACGGTGTACTGCTGCTCCCCAGTGCTTAACGGTGTACTGCTGCTCCCCAGTGCTAAACGGTGTACTGCTGCTCCCCAGTGCTTAACGCTGCGTTCATAATGTCTCGGAAATGTGTACATTTCAGCATACTGTCGTATCGGATGAGTGGTGGCAATTATTGCAGATAAACAAAGGAGTCTGCTCATACTGAATCCTTGATCATAAGTTTATTCAGATCACAAGCTTTCAGCATAAGCCCTTTCTGTAGTCTAGCCCCTATTTATAAACAATGCAAAAAGATGCTCCCTCTTCTGGCCAATCACCAGTCTCCCCTGTCTACAACACACTTCCTGTCTGTTTTATGTGGCGTTACACTAAAACATTCCCTCTTGATACTAAAATCAACATTATTTCAGTTCCACTTAAAAAACATTTAACACCATCATAATGTCAATTCACTACAATACAACTGGGAAAAATCCACTTGAATGCCCATCCAACTCGAAAACTCTGATGTAATGTACTGGGGAAATTACCTTGATAACAGCATTTCCAGCAGTGAAATGCAACAACAAAACATTATTTATAAAATATAATATATTTTATATGTTTTTGGAACACAATAATTTGTTTGCAAGCATGATAGCTGTACTTTTAGTTTATGATTGATGCAGCTTGTTTGTCATTAGCCAATCTGCACTCTCAGCCTGCTAACTTTATATTTGGGAGCACCATTTCTACCAATGAAAACATTAAATATAGAGTCCTGGACAGAGTCTTCTCCATCAGTCGCGGTGGATGGAGTGGAACATTAAATATAGAGTCCTGGACAGAGTCTTATCCATCAGTCGCTGTGGATGGAGTGGAACATTAAATATAGAGTCCTGGACAGAGTCTTCTCCATCAGTAGCTGTGGATGGAGTGGAACAGAGACACAGCTCCTTGATATGTTACCTTATATCCTCTTCAGCTGTGATGAATATAATAGTTTTTATTCACACTAGGAGTTTCATTTATACGTACCAAAACAGCAGTAGTGGTCATAGACTAGAACAGCAGTCAGCCAAAAACCTGACATTCTATGAAAGCAAGATTAGATTTGAGGTTCTACGTTAATATTATAAATATATTATAATTATATTATAAATATATTATAATTATTATTGCGGCCACCAAGTAGAAAAAGAAACATCTTGCCTCAGGTTATTGGGGGATCTAGTCTGGATTAAACCTCATAGGAAGACAGTTTTATCATGTGGAGGATTCATTCAGGTCTCTGTTCAGCATGTAACTAAATACTCTGTCTTTGGCAGGAGAGAAACCAGACTCTAACTCTGACAGCAGGAAGAGTCCTTCAGAGGAACCAGACCCAAAGACACCCAAACCAGCAAGACAACACCACTACTGCCACTGTGGAAAGAGTTTTTGGTGGGTAGGGCACCTTAGAGACCATAAGAGAACTCACACAGGGGAGAAGCCCTACCACTGCTCCCAGTGTGGAAAGAGTTTTACAATGTTAGGAAAGCTGAAACAGCATGAGACTACACACACAGGAGAAAAGCCCTACCAATGTGTGCAGTGCGGAAAGCGTTTTACACGGTTAAGGGACCTGAATAGGCATGAATAAATACACACATCAGGGAGGAAGTCCTGCCAATGCTCTCAGTGTGGAAAGAGATTTACTACTTTAGGGTACTTGGAAATACACAAGAGAATACACTCTGGAGAGAAGCCTTACCACTGCGCCCACTGTGAAATGACTTTTAACCAGTTAGGGAGCCTGAAATCACATGAGTGAATACACACTGGAGACAAGCCCTACCAATGCTCCCTGTGTGAAAAGAGATTTGCTCAGTTGAGGTACCTGAAAACGCATGAGAGAATAAATAGAAATAAACATACAAATACACAGGAGGGGAAGGAGGAGGAGGAGAAGACATACCACTGCTCTCATTGTGGAAATACATTTTCCCGGTCAGAGGACCTGAAATCAGATGAGGGAGAGAGGCTGTGTTCTGACTTATGTTTCTGAGAATGTGTCTTTTTTCTTCAAGCCACATGAAGTCATATTGTTTATAACAGGATAGTTGCTTGGCTTTGGAACATTCTCTGCATATTTAAGGAACTTGATTAAATAAAATGTTCTTTGTTATTTCATTACTTTAACATAAAGTTTCCTAAAAGTTCAAACATGATTATATTTAACTACATTTTTGTTCATGTTCTAGGAACGTTCTCCAACTGGTTTGACGTTGGGAACGTTCTCTAATAGTTCATAGAACGTTAAGAAGAAACGTTGTCCTGTGGCAATTTCAATACTTCAGCATAAAGTTTCCACCAGGTTTTCTCATGGTTCTATTGAAAGTAATGTTCTCAGAACATTAAGAAAACTTTCCATAAAAACCAACAACAAAAAAATATTAACATACATTCTCAGCATCAGCAACACTTTCTCTACCCTGTATCTTGTTAAGTGTGTTCAAATCAAATGGTATTGGTCACGGACACATATTTAGCAGATGTTATTGCGGGTGTAGAGAAACGCTTATGTTCCTAGCTCCAACAGTGCAGTAGTATCTAACAATTCACAACAATACACACAAATCTAAAAGTAAAATAATGGAATTAAGAAATATATAAATATTAGTACGAGCAATGTTGGAGTGGCATTGACTAAAATACAGTAGAATAGAATACAGAATATACATATGAGATGAGTAAAGCAGTATGTAAACATTATTAAAGTGACTAGTGTTCCATTATTAAAGTGGCTATGTATCCATGTCTATGTATATAGGGCAGCAGCCTCAAAGGTGCAGGGTTGAGTAACCGGGTGGTAGCCGGCTAGTGATGGCTATTTAACAGTCTGATGGTCCCAGCTTTGGTGCACCTGTACTGACCTCCCCTTCAGGATGGTACGGGGTGAACAGGCCGAGGCTCGGGTGGTTGATGTCCTTGATTATGTTTTTGGCCATCCTGTGACATCGGGTGCTGTAGGTGTCCTGGAGGGCAGGCAGTGTGCCCCCGGTGATGCGTTGGGCAGACCGCACCATCCTCTGGAGAGCCCTGCGGTTGCGGGCGGTGCAGTTGCTGTACCAGGCAGTGGTACAGCCCGACAGGATGCTCTCAATTTGTGCATCTGTAAAAGTTTGTGAGGATCTTAAGGGCCAAGCCAAATTTCTTCAGCCTCCTGAGGTTAAAGAAGTGCTGTTGCACCTTCTTCACCACTGTCTGTGTGGGTGGACCATTTCAGATTGTCAGTGATGTGTACGACGAGGAACTTGAAGCTTTTCACCTTCTCAACTGTGGTCCCGTCGATGTGAATAAAATGCAAATTAATTACTTAAAAATCATACAATGTGATTTTCTGGATTTTTGTTTTAGATTCCGTCTCTCACAGTTGAAGTGTACCTATGATAAAAATGACAGACCTCTACATGCTTTGTAAGTAGGAAAACTTGCAAAATCGGCAGTGTATCAAATACTTGTTCTCCCCACTGTACATCTACATGATGTATTGTTACACCATATAGGAGCAGTATAGACCTAGTCTGTTCATTATATACAGTGAGGGAAAAAAGTATTTGATCCCCTGCTGATTTTGTATGTTTGCCCACTGACAAAGACATGATCAGTCTATAATTTTAATGGTAGGTTTATTTGAACAGTGAGAGACAGAATAACAACAAAAAAATCCAGAAAAACGCATGTCAAAAATGTTATAAATTGATTTGCATTTTAATGAGGGAAATAAGTATTTGACCCCTCTGCAAAACATGACTTAGTACTTGGTGGCAAAACCCTTGTTGGCAATCACAGAGGTCAGACGTTTCTTGTAGTTGGCCACCAGGTTTGCACACATCTCAGGAGGGATTTTGTCCGACTCCTCTTTGCAGATCTTCTCCAAGTCATTAAGGTTTCGAGGCTGACATTTGGCAACTCGAACATTCAGCTCCCTCCACAGATTTTCTATGGGATTAAGATCTGGAAACTGGCTAGGCCACTCCAGGACCTTAATGTGCTTCTTCTTGAGCCACCCCTTTGTTGCCTTGGCCGTGTGTTTTGGGTCATTGTCATGCTGGAACACCCATCCACGACCCATTTTCAATGCCCTGGCTGAGGGATGGAGGTTCTCACCCAAGATTTGACAGTACATGGCCCCGTCCATCGTCCCTTTGATGCGGTGAAGTTGTCCTGTCCCCTTAGCAGAAAAACACCCCCCAAAGCATAATGTTTCCACCGCCATGTTTGACGGTGGGGATGGTGTTCTTGGGGTCATTGGTAGCATTCCTCCTTCTCCAAACACGGCGAGTTGAGTTGATCCCAAAGAGCTCAATTTTCGTCTCATCTGACCACAACACTTTCACCCAGTTCTCCTCTGAATCATTCAGATGTTCATTGGCAAACTTCAGACGGGCCTGTATATGTGCTTTCTTGAGCAGGGGGACCTTGCGGGCACTGCAGGATTTCAGTCCTTCATGGCGTAGTGTGTTACCAATTGTTTTCTTGGTGACTATGGTCCCAGCTACCTTGAGATCATTGACAAGATCCTTCCGTGTAGTTCTGGGCTGATTCCTCACCGTTCTCATGATTATTGCAACTCCACGAGGTGAGATCTTGCATGGAGCCCCAGGCCGAGGGAGATTGACAGTTATTTTGTGTTTCTTCCATTTGCGAATAATCGCACCAACTGTTGTCACCTTCTCACCAAGCTGCTTGGCGATAGTCTTGTAGCCCATTCCAGCCTTGTGTAGGTCTACAATCTTGTCCCTGACATCCTTGGAGAGCTCTTTGGCCTTGGCCATGGTGGAGAGTTTGGAATCTGATTGATTGATTGCTTCTGTGGACAGGTGTCTTTTTTATACAGGTAACAAACTGAGCTTAGGAGCACTCCCTTTAAGAGTGTGCTCCTAATCTCAGCTCGTTAACTGTATAAAAGACACCTGGGAGCCAGAAATCTTTCTGATTGAGAGGGGGTCAAATACTTACAGTGGGGAGAACAAGTATTTGATACACTGCCGATTTTGCAGGTTTTCCTACTTACAAAGCATGTAGAGGTCTGTAATTTTTATCATAGGTACACTTCAACTGTGAGAGATGGAATCTAAAACAAAAATCCAGAAAATCACATTGTATGATTTTTAAGTAATTAATTTGCATTTTATTGCATGACATAAGTATTTGATCACCTACCAACCAGTAAGAATTCCGGCTCTCACAGACCTGTTAGTTTTTCTTTAAGAAGCCCTCCTGTTCTCCACTCATTACCTGTATTAACTGCACCTGTTTGAACTCGTTACCTGTATAAAAGACACCTGTCCACACACTCAATCAAACAGACTCCAACCTCTCCACAATGGCCAGGACCAGAGAGCTGTGTAAGGACATCAGGGATAAAATTGTAGACATAGGCAAGCAGCTTGGTGAGAAGGCAACAATTATTAGAAAATGGAAGAAGTCCAAGATGACGGTCAATCACCCTCGGTCTGGGGCTCCATGCAAGATCTCACCTCGTGGGGCATCAATGATCATGAGGAAGGTGAGGGATCAGCCCAGAACTACACGGCAGGACCTGGTCAATGACCTGAAGAGAGCTGGGACCACATTCTCAAAGAAAACCATTAGTAACACACTATGCCATCATGGATTAAAATCCTGCAGCGCACGCAAGGTCCCCCTGCTCAAGCCAGCGCATGTCCAGGCCCGTCTGAAGTTTGCCAATGACCATCTGGATGATCCAGAGGAGGAATGGGAGAAGGTCATGTGGTCTGATGAGACAAAAATAGAGCTTTTTGGTCTAAACTCCACTCGCCATGTTTGGAGGAAGAAGAAGGATGAGTACAACCCCAAGAACACCATCCCAACCGTGAAGCATGGAGGTGGAAACATCATTCTTTGGGGAGGCTTTTCTGCAAAGGGGACAGGACGACTGCACCGTATTGAGGGGAGGATGGATGGGGCCATGTATCGTGAGATCTTGGCCAACAACCTCCTTCCCTCAGTAAGAGCATTGAAGATGGGTCGTGGCTGGGTCTTCCAGCATGACAACGACCCGAAACACACAGCCAGGGCAACTAAGGAGTGGCTCCGTAAGAAGCATCTCAAGGTCCTGGAGTGGCCTAGCCAGTCTCTTTGGAGGGAGCTGAAAGTCCGTATTGCCCAGCGACAGCCCCGAAACCTGAAGGATCTGGAGAAGGTCTGTATGGAGGAGTGGGCCAAAATCCCTGCTGCAGTGTGTGCAAACCTGGTCAAGACCTACAGGAAACGTATGATCTCTGTAATTGCAAACAAAGGTTTCTGTACCAAATATTAAGTTCTGCTTTTCTGATGTATCAAATACTTATGTCATGCAATAAAATGCAAATTAATTACTTAAAAATCATACAATGTGATTTTCTGGATTTTTGTTTTAGATTCCGTCTCTCACAGTTGAAGTGTACCTATGATAAAAATGACAGACCTCTACATGCTTTGTAAGTAGGAAAACCAGCTAAATCTGCAGTGTATCAAATACTTGTTCTCCCCACTGTATTTCCCTCATTAAAATGCAAATCAATTTATAACATTTTTGACATGCGTTTTCTCTGGATTTTTTTGTTCTTATTCTGTCTCTCACTGTTCAAATAAACCTACTATTAAAATTATAGACTGATCATTTCTTTGTCAGTGGGCAAACATACAAAATCAGCAGGGGATCAAATACTTGTTTCCCTCACTGTACATCTACATGATGTATTGTTACAACATGTAGGAGCAGTATAGAGCTAGTCTGTTCATTATATACATCTACATGACGTATTGTTACACCATGTAGGAGCAGTATAGACCTAGTCTGTTCATTATATACATCTACATGATGTATTGTTACACCATGTAGGAGCAGTATAGACCTAGTCTGGTCATTATATACATCTATATGATGTATTGTTACACCATGTAGTAGCAGTATAGACCTAGTCTGTTCATTATTTACATCTACATGATGTATTGTTACACCATGTAGTAGCAGTATAGACCTAGTCTGTTCATTATATACATCTACATGATGTATTGTTACACCATGTAGGAGCAGTATAGACCTAGTCTGTTCATTATATACATCTATGTGATGTATTGTTACACCATGTAGGAGCAGTATAGACCTAGTCTGTTCATTATATACATCTACATGATGTATTGTTACACCATGTAGGAGCAGTATAGACCTAGTCTGTTCATTATATACATCTACATGACGTATTGTTACACCATGTAGGAGCAGTATAGACCTAGTCTGTTCATTATATACATCTACATGATGTATTGTTACACCATGTAGGAGCAGTATAGACCTAGTCTGTTCATTATATACATCTACATGATGTATTGTTACACCATGTAGGAGCAGTATAGACCTAGTCTGTTCATTATATACATCTATATGATGTATTGTTACACCATGTAGGAGCAGTATAGACCTAGTCTGTTCATTATATACATCTACATGATGTATTGTTACACCATGTAGGAGCAGTATAGACCTAGTCTGTTCATTATATACATCTACATGATGTATTGTTACACCATGTAGGAGCAGTATAGACCTAGTCTGTTCATTATATACATCTACATGATGTATTGTTACACCATGTAGGAGCAGTATAGACCTAGTCTGTTCATTATATACATCTACATGATGTATTGTTACACCATGTAGGAGCAGTATAGACCTAGTCTGTTCATTATAGCAGTATATTGTTACACCATGTAGGAGCAGTATAGACCTAGTCTGTTCATTATATACATCTACATGACGTATTGTTACACCATGTAGGAGCAGTATAGACCTAGTCTGTTCATTACCATGTAGGAGCAGTATAGACCTAGTCTGTTCATTATATACATCTATATGATGTATTGTTACACCATGTAGGAGCAGTATAGACCTAGTCTGTTCATTATATACATCTACATGATGTATTGTTACACCATGTAGGAGCAGTATAGACCTAGTCTGTTCATTATATACATCTATATGATGTATTGTTACACATCTAGCAGTATAGACCTAGTCTGTTATTATTTACATCTACATGATGTATTGTTACACCATGTAGTAGCAGTATAGACTAGTCTGTTCATTATATACATCTACATGATGTATTGTTACACCATGTAGGAGCAGTATAGACCTAGTCTGTTCATTATATACATCTATATGATGTATTGTTACACCATGTAGGAGCAGTATAGACCTAGTCTGTTCATTATACACATCTACATGACGTATTGTTACACCATGTAGGAGCAGTATAGACCTAGTCTGTTCATTATATACATCTACATGATGTATTGTTACACCATGTAGGAGCAGTATAGACCTAGTCTGTTCATTATATACATCTACATGATGTATTGTTACACCATGTAGGAGCAGTATAGAGCTAGTCTGTTCATTATATACATCTACATGACGTATTGTTACACCATGTAGGAGCAGTATAGACCTAGTCTGTTCATTATATACATCTATATGATGTATTGTTACACCATGTAGGAGCAGAAGGCTGTTTACACAGGCAGCCCATTTCTGATATTTTTTTTCACTAATTGGTCTTTTGATCAATCAGATCAGCTCTGAAGAAGATCTAATGTTAAAAGATTAAATGCGATTGGGCGAAAGACCAAAATGGACAAACGTAATCAATATTTCCCTAAACCGCGTTACCTGTCCAACTCAACTCCAGTCAGCAGATGGCGATATGCGTTTTACAGGCGATGCTGCCAGAGTGTGACGTGGCATAAAATATAGTGGATGGGACTCTTCTTCAACAACAACAGATAATCAGCCACCTAGGTAGTATGCGAGCCAATTTAACCTTAACATTGGAGCGCTTTATACGTTTTCGGTGTATATTAGTGACTGTGTTTTAAAACACGTGTTTTATCGTATCTACTAGTTACCAATTTCCCCCCCTTCGTATTTACGTTGTTAGTCAGCGAGCTGACTGGTTAAATTAGCACAAGGCTAGTCGCTTATGCTAACTATCTAGCTAGCTTAATAACATCCAGGACCATGAGCTCACTAAACAACTCCCCCCCTGCTAAAGAAGAGGTCTGCTGGACTGAGAAACAGGGTCTGTGGCTTAATATTGTCGTGAAAGAAGAGGAGGAAGAGGAAGATGTCACAGTGAAAGGCGATGAAGAAGCTATCAGAGTGAACGCGGATGAGGAAGACGAGGATGAGACTGGAGATCTGATTAACACCAGTGAGTACTATTTTAAAAACAGGAGCACAAGCTTTGTCAATTGTTGAACTGATGTGTGGTTTCAAAGTGGTAATCCGGGATTCAAACAACAACAAAATGGCCGCCATTACTTTTTTAAAACATTTTAGTCATTTAGAAAACGCTCTTGTCCAGAGAGACTTACAGGAACAATTAGGGTTACGTGCCTTGCTTAAAGGCACATCGACAGATTTGTCATTTTTCATGTTGTCAGCTGGTGATTGTCAAGCAAATAACTCACGGTAATTGGCCGTAATTAACATAAACACGTTTAGCATCTCCTGGCTTCCACGCATAGCCTACAAGCCACTGATGCAGACCTTTGGAACATCTACATTTTAAAAAGTTTAATACATCCGTTTAATATAGCCTGCACCATCACAGTAAATTCATTAATTACTTTAGACAGGTCTGAAGAAATGTAGTCTATTTCAGAAGAGCAGAATAGCATACTCTGAGTTGTCCTTACGTTAGGTCCTGATCTGGCTATGCCATATGGCTGTGGGCTTCACTAGTTCATTTAGCAGACAAGATTTGCTTAGATTTCCGTGGCATTATTACATATTATTGTATAGTATGAAGAATATAATTGAACAAAGCTGAATAAAATAGAAAGGATATTTTCTCCAAACCATTTCGAAGGATGTGCGCACATGCAGCTATTCTGTGTTGAGCGGTTAAAAAAGAAACTGGTCCTCATATGCTTAATTTAGTTATTTATGCAACTCATCCCCAAAAAAAATTTAAGCGATGAGTCTGATGCAACATAGCAGAACGTTTAGCTTAAAATGTTAAACTTTTTGGAGATTTCTTCACATTATAAGCGCAGCAATTAGCACATGGCAGTAGGCTATAAGCATGAATGTTCCAAAATGCAATCAATTAGCGGGAAAACCCCAATTTCTCAAAAGTGACCGCAAACGCGAATATGCACATAATGCTTTATTATTATGGTGAAAATTATCTTCCCCAAACTTGAAACTCACTCGCCGCCAATGTATGCCAGTTAGACTCTACACCGGTTGTAAAGCGGATTAATGTGCTTTATTTAAAAAAAGTTATTTGGCCACTTAAGTTGTGATACAAACCTTTATCAAAACACGTAGGCCTATGGGCTAAGCTACATGAGGTGTGCGATTATGATTTGAAAAAGTCGCCCAAAAAAAGGCATGTGCTGTTTCTCGCCTTACTGCACACATCATTAACAAGTGATAAGTAACAATATTAGCCAATCAGGCTATTCTTAATTTAATGTTGTTTATACTAAATAATATATGTGTGAAATTAGTTTTGATTTAGAATGGAACATTATCATGCACCTGTCTAGGAACAAGGGCATGGGGGGGGGAAAATATACATGTCATCTATGCACTTGAAATGGAGGAGGCTTTTCCCCTGGTTCATTTGCATGCCAACCAGGTAGGCTAAACTCCTGTTGTAAAGCGAAGCAATGTGCTTAATATTAGGGAAGTTGAGAAATAGATATAGTAGGCCAAGCCTATAGAAAGCTGATGGGATCCCCTTTTTAATAGAGGCTATAAAAACTCTGTTTTCTCACGCAATTGCATAGCATATATTAAATGTTGTGCAACATGATCTCATGAAGTGTTTCATTAGATTTTTGATGACATTTTAACATTGATGTCAGTGATTAGAGGGACAATGGAGTGCTGGGTACCTGACAGTTATCAAGTTTGGTTGGCTATTTAATGACCATCCGCAGCATCAGAGCTTGGAGAAGCCTAGTTACCGTGACGGTCACGTGGAATTTGACTGTGATCATGTATTGTGACCGCAGGTGTGGTGGTAATACATTCACTGTGACAGCTCTAGTCCCATGTTTCATGAGCTGAAATAAAAAGATCCCAGAAATCTTTCATACACACAAAAAGCTTAGGGCCACTCTAAAACGTGCAGTTTTGTCACACAACACAATGCCACAGATGTCTGCAGTTTTGAGTAAGCGTGCAAATTGGCATACTGACTGCAGCAATGTCCACCAGAGTTGTTGCCTGAATTGAATGTTCATTTCTCTACCATAAGCCGCCTCCAACGTCGTTTTAGAGAATTTGGCGGTACGTCCAACCAGCCTCACAACAGCAGACCACGTGTAACCACGCCAGCCCAGGGCCGCCTCATCTGGCTTCTTCTCCTTTGTGATCATCTGAGACCAGCCACCCGGACAGCTAATGAAATTGTGGGTTTGCACAACCTAAGGATTTCCGCACAAACTGTCAGAATCTGTCTCAGGGAAGCTCGTCGTCCTCACCAGGATCTTGACCTGACTGCAGTTCGGCGTCGTAACCGACTTCAGTGGGCAAATGCTCACCTTCGATGGCCACTTATAGAAGCAACAACGGCTCAGCTACAAAGTGGTAGTCTGCACAAGCTCACAGAACGGGACCGCTGATGCGCGTAGCGTGTAAAAATTGTCTGTCCTCGGTTGCAACACTCACTACCGAGTTCCAAACTGCTTCTGGAAGCGACGTCAGCACAATAACTGTTCGTCGGGAGCTTCATGAAATGGGTTTCCATGGCCGAGCAGTCGCACACAAGCCTAAGATCACCATGTGCAATGCCAAGCGCCGGCTGGAGTGGTGTAACGCTCGCCGCCATTGGACTTCGGAGCAGTGGAAATGCTTTCTCTGGAGTGATGAATCACGCTTTACCATCTGGCAGTCCGATAGACAAATCTGTGTTTGGCGGATTCCAACGGACTAATCTGGGTTTGGCGGATGCCACGAGAACCCTACCTGCCCCAATGCATAGTGCCAACTGTAAAGTTTGGTGGAGGAGGAATAATGGTCTGGGGCTGTTTTTCATGGTTCGGGCTAGGCCCCTTAGTTCCAGTAAATTTAAATCTTAATGCTACAGCATACAATGCCATCTAGACGATTCTGTGCTTCCAGATTTGTGGCAACAGTTTGGGGAAGGCCCTTTCCTGTTTCAGCAAGACAATAACCCCATGCACAAAGCGAGGTCCATACAGAAATGGCCCGTCGAGATCGGTGTGGAAGAACTTGACTGGCCTGCACAGAGCCCTGACCTCAACCCCATCGAACACCTTTGGGATAAATTAGAATGCCGACTGCGAGCCAGGCCTAATCGCCCAACATCAGTGCCCGACCTCACTAATGCTCTTGTGGCTGAATGGAAGCAAGTCCCCGCAGCAATGTTCCAACATCTAGTGGAAAGCCTTCTCAGAAGAGTGGAGGCAGTTATAGCAGCAAAGGTGGGACCAACTCTATATTAATGCCCATGATTATGGAATGAGATGTTCGCCGAGCAGGTGTCCACATACTTTTGGTCATGTAGTGTACCTTGAAAAAAGGTAGGAGTGTGGATCAGAAAACCAGTCAGTATCTGGTGTGACCAACATTTGCCTCAGGCAGCGCAACACATCTCCTTCGCATATGATCAGGCTGTTGATTTTGGCCTGTGGAATGCTGTCCCAATCCTCTTCAATGGCTATGCGAAGTTGCTGGATATTGGCGGGAACTGGAACACTCTGTCGTACACGTCGATTCAGAGCATCCCAAACATGCTCAATGGGTGACATGTCTGGTGAGAATGCAGGTCATTGAAGAACTGGGACATTTTCAGCTTCCAGGAATTGTGTACAGATCCTTGCGACATGAGGCTGTGCATTATCATGCTGAAACATGAGGTGATGGCGGTGGATGAAACTGGGATTCTGTTCACAACGTTGACATCAGCGAACAACTTGCCCACACGACGCCATACACGCTGTCTGCCATTTGCCCGGTACAGTTGAAACAGGGATTCATCCGTGAAGAGCACACTTCTCTACCGTGTCAGTGGCCATCAAAGGTGAGCATTTACCCACTGAAGTCTGTTACAAAGCCGAACTACAGTCAGGTCAAGACCCTGTTGAGGACGATGCGCACACAGATGAGCTTTCTCTGCGACGGTTTCTGACAGTTTGTGCAGAAATTCTTCGGTTGTGGAAACCCAGTTTCATCAGCTGTCCTGGTGGCTGGTCTCGGACGATCCCGCTGATGATAAAGCCGGATGTGGAGGTCCTGGGCTGACATGGTTACATGTGGTCTGCGGTTGTGAGGCTGCATATTTTCTAAAACGACGTTGGAGGCTGCTTATGGTAGAGAAATGAACATTCAATTATCTGGCAATAACTCTGGTGGACATTCCTGCAGTCAGCATGCCAATTGCACGCTCCCTCAACTTGAGACATCTGTGGCATTGTGTTGCGACACAACTGCACATTGTATTGGCCTTTTATTGGACCCAGCATAAGGTGTGTAATGATCATGCTGTTTAATCAGTTTCTTGATATGCCACACCTGTCAGGTGGATGGATTATCTTGGCAAAGGATAAATGTTCACTAACAGGGAAGTAAACAAATTCTTGAGCAAAAGTTGCGATAAATAAGCTTTTTATGTTCAAGGAACATTTCTGGGATCTTTTATTTCAGCTCATGAAACATGGGACGAATACTTTAAATGTTGCTGTTGTTCTGGCTACACTGTTTGATGGGACAGTGTTCGCCATAGTTGTCTAGCTAGCAAGCCAGGGATAAGAGGGTTGCCAACCAGCATGGCAACGGGACCTTTGAAAACAAACAAATGGGTCCATAGAAAGAGAACAAAAAGACTATAAACGATTGGGGCGCGTCTCCTAGCAACCTAATTGGCTTGGGTAACAACCCTAGATGTGTGTCGGGACTATATCTCGTGGAAGGATGAAATGGAATGAATAAATGTGTCAAAATAACATTTTTATGGAAAATATGTAAATTTTTATTTTAATATGTTGGTAATCTGTTGTACAAAAGTGATAATGCCCTGGAAGTTGGTGTTTTGGAGGATATATTGGCACGGTTTGCCGGCCCGAGACAGAACACCTGTGCCAATATATAACCTTCTAACACTGGCTTCTCTGGCATTATCACTTAAACACTACAGCCACTCGGTAATGATGCTTTCTGCTGCTCTACATTTGCATTTCAAACATTTAGCAGATGCTCTTATCCAGAGAGACTTACATTAGTGCATTCGTATTGAGATAGCTAGGTGAGACAACATACCACAGTCATATAATACACATTTTCCCTCAACAAAGTAGTAAGATAAGACAGTTTATTTAAAATACACTTTAAAGAGGTTTCAGACGTTTTTAAAAGATGGGCTCTGCTGTTCTGACATTAGGGCAGTCCTTCTCAAATAGTGGGGGGCTCGGAGCGATGCCGGGGGGGCGCGTGTGACCCCGGGGAACATGCTTTTCTTTGCCGCAGGGAGTAGTTTTTTTTTTGCACCTAATAAGAGCACAGAGCAGGAGATATGAAGTGCAGATAACAAACCCTTAAGAGACACCATGGAAACATATTTAACAGGGATGAAAAGAAAGGCGTAGAGAGACGGAGATAATGAGACAAACGTAAGTCTCCCGAAAGCTAAGACGAGGAAATATGACGAAGCGTATGTAGCGCTTGGCTTCACTGTGACTACGGTGGGAGATGAGGAAAGACCGGTATGTTTACTGTGTCTAAAAATGTTGGCAGCGGACAGCATGAAGCCAAATAAATGAAGGCGTCACTTAAAGACATTACACCCCAATCACGCTGATAAGCCGCTTGAGTTTTTTCAGCGAAAAATGTGCCGAATATTGCCAACAATCGTCCCGCTTTGTGAATGCTACTTCAGTAAACCAGTGAGCACTGTTGGCATCATATAAGGTGGCGTACCAAATTGCTCAGTGCAAAAAAAAAACACTCCATAGCAGAGGAGCTGATACTGCCTGCAGCATTAGACATGGTCTCTGTCATGCTGGATGACGCAAGTGCTGCAAAAATAAAAACTATCCCTCTGTCCAATGACACTGTCGCCAGACGTATAAATTACATTGCTAACGATCTTAAAGAACAGCTGGTAGATAAACTCAAAGACAAACGTTTTGCATTACAGTTCGATGAAGCAACTGACAGCAACAAAGACTTTGTTTATCGCTTATGTACGTTTTGACATGACAAACTCCCTGTGTGAGGATCTACTTTTTTGTAAATATGTCAGAGACAGAGCCACAGCTGAAGAGCTATTCAAAATGCTGGACTGCTTCCTGACTGAGAATGGGCTAAAGTGGGAGAACTGCATTGGTGTTTGCAGTGATGGTGCACAGACCATGGCTGGGATGAGAAAAGGGACTTCGGGCACTCATCAAGAAGGCCTCACCTAAAGCTGAGTGGACACACTGTGTTATACACAGAGAATCACTGGCATCAAGGCACCTTTACTCTGAATTAAGTGACTGACATTGTACAGTGGGGAAAAAAAGTATTTAGTCAGCCACTGATTGTGCAAGTTCTCCCACTTAAAAAGATGAGAGGCCTGTAATTTTCATCATAGGTACACGTCAACTATGACAGACAAATTGAGGAAAAAAATTCCAGAAAATCACATTGTAGGATTTTTTATGAATTTATTTGCAAATTATGGTGGAAAATAAGTATTTGGTCACCTACAAACAAGCAAGATTTCTGGCTCTCACAGACCTGTAACTTCTTCTTTAAGAGGCTCTTCTGTCCTCCACTCGTTACCTGTATTAATGGCACCTGTTTGAACTTGTTATCAGTATAAAAGACACCTGTCCACAACCTCAAACAGTCACACTCCAAACTCCACTATGGCCAAGACCAAAGAGCTGTCAAAGGACACCAGAAACAAAATTGTAGACCTGCACCAGGCTGGGAAGACTGAATCTGCAATAGGTAAGCAGCTTGGTTTGAAGAAATCAACTGTGGGAGCAATTATTAGGAAATGGAAGACATACAAGACCACTGATAATCTCCCTCGATCTGGGGCTCCACGCAAGATCTCACCCCGTGGGGTCAAAATGATCACAAGAACGGTGAGCAAAAATCCCAGAACCACACAGGGGGACCTAGTGAATGACCTGCAGAGAGCTGGGACCAAAGTAACAAAGCCTACCATCAGTAACACACTACGCCGCCAGGGACTCAAATCCTGCAGTGCAAGACGTGTCCCCCTGCTTAAGCCAGTACATGTCCAGGCCCGTCTGAAGTTTGCTAGAGTGCATTTGGATGATCCAGAAGAGGATTGGGAGAAGGTCATATGGTCAGATGAAACCAAAATATAACTTTTTGGTAAAAACTCAACTCGTCGTGTTTGGAGGACAAAGAATGCTGAGTTGCATCCAAAGAACACCATACCTACTGTGAAGCATGGGGGTGGAAACATCATGCTTTGGGGCTGTTTTTCTGCAAAGGGACCAGGACGACTGATCCGTGCAAAGGAAAGAATGAATGGGGCCATGTATCGTGAGATTTTGAGTGAAAACCTCCTTCCATCAGCAAGGGCATTGAAGATGAAACGTGGCTGGGTCTTTCAGCATGACAATGATCCCAAACACACCGCCTGGGCAACGAAGGAGTGGCTTCGTAAGAATCATTTCAAGGTCCTGGAGTGGCCTAGCCAGTCTCCAGATCTCAACCCCATAGAAAATCTTTGGAGGGAGTTGAAAGTCCGTGTTGCCCAGCGACAGCCCCAAAACATCACTGCTCTAGAGGAGATCTGCATGGAGGAATGGGCCAAAATACCAGCAACAGTGTGTGAAAACCTTGTGAAGACTTACAGAAAACGTTTGACCTGTGTCATTGCCAACAAAGGGTATATAACAAAGTATTGAGAAACTTTTGTTATTGACCAAATACTTATTTTCCACCATAATTTGCAAATAAATTCATTAAAAATCCTACAATGTGATTTTCTGGATTTTTCTTCTCATTTTGTCTGTCATAGTTGACACGTACCTATGATGAAAATTACAGGCCTCTCATCTTTTTAAGTGGGAGAACTTGCACAATTGGTGGCTGACTAAATACTTTTTTTCCCCACTGTAGGTGTAGTCAATTTTATAAAGACCAGACCACTAAAAACAAGAGTCTTTCTCTGCTATCTGTGAGGAGATGGGAGCTGAACATCAAGCTGTGCTGTTTCACAGTGAAGCAAGGTGGCTGTCATGAGGAAAAGTCTTGTCCTGAGTTTTTGAGCTCAGAGAGCAGATAAGAATGTTTTCGGAGCAGGAGCACAAGTATGACCTCGCAGAAAAATGTAGTGATGAGAACTTCCTGGCAAAACTGGCCTACCTGAGTGACATATTTGGAAAGCTAAATGAACTAAATCTACAGCTTCAAGGGAAAGATAAACACCTCCCTCAGGTCACAGACAAGATCAGCTCTTTCACTCGAAAGCTTGCAATGTGGGTCAGGCGTTCTTCATAAAGGAAATACTGATTCATTCGAGAACCTGCATGAATTTGTTGACACTACTGACTATGATGCCACCTCAGTGATTCCATATATTAAGGAGCATATTTCATCACTGATGGGATTTTTTAAAAAGTACTTCCCTGAAAACAGTTCCCAATATGACTGGGTGAGAGATCCTTTTAATGCACCAGCTCCAACTGGTTTCAGCTCTGCAGAGGAGGACCAGTTCATTGATATGATGTCTGACTCCACATTGAGACTGAGGTTCACATCACAGACACTGAGTGAATTCTGGCTGAGTGTAGAGAGGCAGTATCCACTCTTAGGGCAGAGGGCCATGGGCATTCTTCTTCCTTTTGCAACATCTTATCTTTGTGAGACTGGCTTCTCTGCTGTTGCTGCACTGAAGACCAAGTACAGGTCCCAGCTAAACATTGAGCAGGAGCTGAGAATTGCAGTATCATGCTTCAAACCCCGCTTCGAAAAGCTGTGCACTGCAAAACGTGCTCATTGTAGCCATTAATCCTGACTTCCTCATTTTGCAAAAAAAAAATCAGCACATTGTTTTATTCATTTTTGTTTTATAGGTCAAAGTGTTTCATATATTGTGCTCCTGAGTTAATGTTGCTGATCAATTTGAATGTATTATTATTTATTGATTATATTTTATTTTATTTTTCAGTATCAAACGGTCAAAAAATGTTTACAGTTTAAATAAAGCTTGAATAATTTTTTTAATTTCAGGCAAATTGATGCACTTTAAGTATTTTCTGTTACAGACTAAAAAACAATGTTAATAAAGTTATTCTTTGCTGTAAGTTGATCTATATTTCTTTTATTTTTTTATTTTCTTTCATGTTAATAAGGATACAATGTTATGCAGAGGTGTACTTAGAACAATTTCATAGACAAATGATACTATTTCCAGTTGCGGCTGAAAGTAGGGGGGCGCTAAATGTTTACTTCTTCCTAGGGGGGGGCGCAACAGAAAATAATTGAGAAGCACTGCATTAGGGGAAGCTTGTTCCACCATTAGGGTGCCAGCACAGAGAAGAGCTTTGACTGGGCTGAGCGGGAGCTGCCCTCCTGTAGGGATGGGAGGGCCAAGAGACCAGACGTAGCAGAACGGAGTGCTTGGGTTGGGTTGTTAAGAACGCTATTCTGATGATAATCCCATATTGGAATTTGGCCCCAGGTACCCTCTCTAAGGCCAGAGGTCACCATAAAGCAGGTCTTAGTGATTGGTCAATCGGCCATGGGTGTCCTGAAGTGATTCAAATGTATAGTCTATTCAACCCCCAAGGCAGCCTTGATTTAATGTTTTGACCCAGGGAAGGATGAAACAACGAACAGTGAAGGCCAGAGTATTTAGGTCTGCCCTCCCCTCAGGAGGGTGGCACATTGTTACAAACCTTGTAGAAGAGTCATTTCAGTCTCTCTGCAGTCTCCTTGTGCACATCTTGGTTTAATAAAACTCGTAAATATATAAGTTGTTCAGCTGATCTCTTGCATCCAGCATAGCTGATGAAAGGGAGGAGAAGTTCCCCTTGCTGCTCCAGAACCAAGCACCAAGGTCTTGAAGATTATGCATTTTATTGAGGGATCTAGTCTAGATTAAACCTTGTAGGTTTCATTCAGGTCTCTCTGTTTAACCAAATACTCTGTTTGTCTTCAGCAGGTGAGAGACCAGACTCTCTCAACCGGAAGAGTCCTTCAGGGGAACCAAACCCAGAGACGACCAAACCAGCAAGACCACTCCACTGCTCCCAGTGTGGAAAGGGTTTTAGACACTCAGGGAACCTGAAAACGCATGAGATGACGCACACAGGAGAGAAGCCTTATCACTGCTCCCAGTGTGGAAAGGGTTTTAGACTCTCAGGACATCTAAAAGTGCATGAACGAACACACACTGGAGAGAAGCCATATCAATGCTCCCAGTGTGGAAAGGGTTTTGGACACTCAGGGAATCTAAAAGTGCATGAAAGAACACACACTGGAGAGAAGCCATATCAATGCTCCCAGTGTGGAAAGGGTTTTGGACACTCAAGGAATCTAAAACTGCATGAAAGAACACACACTGGAGAGAAGCCATATCAATGCTCCCACTGTGGAAATGAATTTTCCTCACCAGGGGACCTGAAATCACATGAGAGAACACACTTAGTAGAGAGGCCTTTCCAATGCTCCCAGTGTGGAAAGAGATTTATTCAGTTATCGCATCTGAAAGATCATGAAAGAATACACCCAGGAGAACAACCATTCCAATGCTCCTTGTGTGGGAAACGTTTTACCCATTCATGGAACATGAAAATGCATGAGATGACACACACAGGAGGGAAGCCTTTCCACTGCTCCCAGTGTGGAAAAAGTTTTACCCAGTTAGGGACCTTGAAAACGCATGAGATGACACACACATAAGAGAAGGAGAGAAGCCTTTCCAATGCTCCCAGTGTGGAAAGAGGTTTACCCGGTTAGGGAATCAGAAAACGCATGAGAGAACACACAAGGGAGAAGCCCTACCACTGTTCAGACTGTGGAAAGAGATTTACCCAGCTAGGCTACCTGAAATCACATGAGCGGACACACACACGAGATAAGCCTTTTTCCACTGCGGAAAAAGTTTTACCCATTTAGGGAACTTGAAAACGCATAAGATGACACACACACACAGGAGAGAAGCCTTTCCACTGATTCTAGAAATGTAGGGAACCTGAAAGTGCATGAAAGAAGATACACTGGAGAGATGCCTAAGAGTTTTATCAAGTTAGGGACACTGAAAAAGCATGAGAGGACACACACACAGGATAGAAGCCTTTCCAATAATCTCATTGTGGAAAGAGATTTTCCCGGTCAGAGGACCTGAAATCACATGATAGAATAGCGAGGCTGTGTTCTGACTTATATTTTTGACTAAGAAATTGTGTTTTGGTTTATGCCACAAAATCAATGTGTATGTATGAAAGCTTACTCAATAACAGGCTTACCTTTTGTTTTCAAGACATGATCACATCTGAAATCTTTTATTTTTTTTTTATGTGTATTTTGATTATGAATTTTGATTATTCATAATATAGATTTGAATATTGGTATTTCAAAATACAAGTTATTATATAGAATGTGGATTTCTTGTTTCTAACCTTGAAACCTATTGTATTTGATATGATTTGGATATTGCTAAATGAATTTGATTGGATACATGATTTGGATATTGCAAAATGTAAATTATTAAATTAGATTAGGATCAAAACTTGTGGAGGAACAAAAATAGCATAAATAGGAAAGTATACCAGTTTCATTTGAGGACCAGGATGTTGAGAGGTTTTTTGGGGGGGGACTTGATGTTTGGGCCGGCGGCCGAGAGGTCGCTGGTTTGGGTACCTGATTTGGCTGGGTGGGAGATCGGTCTTTTGACCCTGGTTGCTCCTGTGGGTCGCTTTGGATGGGATTGGCTGCTAGATGACTGAATGGAATGTAAATGTTGAGCGGCTTCACTGCAGGTAGATTGTATGTTTTAAAATTCAATAAAAATAAATAAAAATGACAATTAGATTAATAGAATGTGCATTTCTTACATTTCACATTTTGCTGACGCTTTTATCCAGAGCGACTTTACAGTTAGTGAGTGCATACATTTTCGTACTGGTCCCCCGTGGGAATCAAACCCACAACTCTGGCATTGCAAGCGCCATGCTCTACAAACTGAGCTACACGGGACCTTGATTCTAACTTTGAAAACCTCTTGAATTTTGCCGTTGCGATTCATTTGAGTTCATTTGTGTACTAGTCATCAAGCTAAAGGAGTATTAAAATGCGATGATGTTGTTCTGATAACATTGATAAGATGTTGACATGAAAAACATTCACAACCTCATGAATGTTCACATTAGTATTATTCCACCATGTCAGATAACTTCGGTGCTGATTGTAAAACGGATTTGATAAACGCAACATATTATCTGAAAAATTAAATATATATTTTTAACTGGATGTTCATTATATACATCTACACTATGTATTGTTACACCATGTAGGAGCAGTATAGACCTAGTCTGTTCATTATATACATCTACATGATGTATTGTTACACCATGTAGGAGCAGTATAGACCTAGTCTGTTCATTATATACATCTACACTATGTATTGTTACTGACTCCAGTGGAGGCTGCTGAGGGGAGGACGGCTCTTAGTAATGGCTGGAATGGAGTCAATGGAAACCATATGTTTGATGCCATTCCATTGTTCCAGCCATTATATGACCCTCAGCAGCCTCCACTGCTGGACTCCTATGCTATGACAAGAAGTCACTTTATCATAGCAGGTTAGGAGAACTTACGCAGCATGTTAGGATAATTAATGTTGCAGGTCACGAGAATTAGGTTAAGATTAGGAAAAGGGTTAGAGATGGTGAAACTACTCTCTTACGAAAAGTCACTTCCATCTAGAAGTGGTATGTTTTTAGGGAGCATTGTTACAGACCTAGCTGCTTGTAATATTATCTGTTTGTTTGATTGATTTCCTAAATGCAGATGTGCAGTAGTTTAGAATGTTTTAAATTCTCACTTGTAAAAAAAAAATCTGCACTGGTCAATGAGGACATGATCTCTTTGTACCTTGCCATATAATATTATTAGTTAATGAAATAAATGAAAAATAAATGTTTTGTCTGAAAATCAATAAAGTTGGTACTCAACTACGTTACCCACTCCAGTCAGCAGATGGCGATGTGCGTCTTTCAGGTGATGCTGCCAGATTGTAACGTATAATTTAGTGGACGGGACTCTTCTTCAACACCAACAACAGCTAGTCAGCCACCTCCTTAACTTGCTAGTAAACATGGCCAAAATATTGGAACTCTTTCAGTGTATATTTATCGCTAATGCTAGAGTGAAAGAGGAGGAAGGAGTGTTGGAGGATGCATTGAGGTGGAGAAAGCATTGTGAAAGAGGAGGAAAGAGTGTTGGAGGAAGCATTGAGAGTGTTAGAGAAAGCATTGAGAGTGAAAGGGGAGGAAGCAGAGGATATGACTGTCACAGTGAAAGAGGAGGAGTAGATGACTGTCACAGTGAAAGAGGAGGAGTAGATGACTGTCACAGTGAAAGAGGAGGAGTAGATGACTGTCACAGTGAAAGAGGAGGAGTAGATGACTGTCACAGTGAAAGAGGAGGAGGAAGAGGAGATGATTGTCACAGTGAAAGAAGAGGAGGAAGAGGAGATGACTGTCATAGTGAAAGAGGAGGAGGAAGAGGAGATGACTGTCACAGTGAAAGAGGAGGAGGAAGAGGAGATGACTGTCACAGTGAAAGAGGGAGAGGAGAGGAGATGATTGTCACAGTGAAAGAAGAGGAGGAAGAGGAGATGACTGTCACAGTGAAAGAGGGGGAGGAGACTTGAGATCTGATTAACACAAATGAGCAGGGCTGCAACTTTCACTGGGGACGGGGGTGGGGGGGACAGGCGGTTTTATCATTGCACAGTGATCCAGAAATATGGCATCTGTGTGCTTTAGGACCATGCGGACGCCTCAAAGCAGTCGTGGAGGCTGTTTGGCGGGTTTAGCCGGCTGGATTTAGGACCACACACACACCACAGAGCATGTGGACAGGCTGTGTGAAGGCAAAGCTTCTGACCAGCATGGTGCTGTTGTCTGCAGCTGCTGTCCCTGTGTATTGCGAGTTGTAAAAGCAAGCAGAGCAGAAACTGGCTACTCTTTTTTTGACTAATGTAGCTGGCAAGGTTGACTTAACATAGAAAAAATAGTATTTATTCCCAGTGCTGAGCTGGTAGTGTAACTGACATGTAACGTTAGCTAATGTTTCATCCCCTCTCGACTGAAGTTCTGTCTGAAGATAATGAAATATTATGTGGTCCTCTGTAGCTCAGCTGGTAGAGCATGGCGCTTGTAACGCCAAGGTAGTGGGTTCGATCCCCGGGACCACCCATACACAAAAATGTATGCACGCATGACTGTAAGTCGCTTTGGATAAAAGCGTCTGCTAAATGGCATATTAAATAGCTAGCTAGCTCCCACAGCCAGTTCAGCTCTAGCCTCTACAGTTGAAGTCGGAAATTTACATACACTTAGGTTGGAGTCATTAAAACTTGTTTTTCAACCACTCCACACAGTTCATGTTAACAAACTATAGTTTTGGCAAGTCGGTTAGGACATCTACTTTGTGCATGACACAAGTAATTTTTACAACAATTGTTTACAGACAGATTATTGCACTTATAATTCACTGTATCACAATTCCAGTGGGTCAGAATTTTACATACACTAAGTTGACTGTGCCTTTAAACAGCTTGGAAATTTCCAGAAAATGATGTCATAGCTTTAGAAGCTTCTGATAGGCTAATTTACATCATTTGAGTCAATTGGAGGTGTACCTGTGGATGTATTTCAAGGCCTACCTTCAAACTCAGCGCCTCTTTGCTTGACATCATGGGAAAATCAAAAGAAATCAGCCAAGACCTCAGAAAAACATTTGTAGACCTCCACAAGTCTGGTTCAACCCTGGGAGCAATTTCAAAACGTCTGAAGGTTCCACGTTCATCTGTACAAACAATAGTACGCAAGTATAAACACCATGGGACCACGCAGCCATCATACCGCTCAGGTAGGAGATCCGTTCTGTCTCCTAGAGATGAACGTACTTTGGTGCGAAAAGTGCAAATCAATCCCAGAACAACAGCAAAGGACCTTGTGAAGATTCTGGAGGAAACAGGTACAAAAGTATCTACATCCACAGTCCTATATCGACATAACCTGAAAGGCCGCTCAGCAAGGAAGAAGCCACTGCTCCAAAACCGCCATAAAGAAGCCAGACTACGGTTTGCAACTACTCATGGGGACAAAGATCATACTTTTTGGAGAAATGTCCTCTGGTCTGATGAAACAAAAATAGAACTGTTTGGCCATAATGACCATCGTTATGTTTGGAGGAAAAAGGGGGACGCTTGCAATCTGAAGAACACCATCCCAACCGTGAAGCACGGGGGTGGCAGCATCATGCTGTGGGGGTGCTTTTCTGCACGAGGGACTGGTGCACTTCCCAAAATTGATGGCATCATGAGGAAGGAAAATTATGTGGATATATTGAATCTCAAGTCAGTCAGGAAGTTAAAGCTTGGTCGCAAATGGGTCTTCCAAATGGACAATGACCTCAAGCATACTTCCAAAGTTGTGGCAAAATGACTTAAGGACAACAAAGTCAAGGTATTGGAGTGGCCATCACAAAGCCCTGACCTCAATCCTATAGAAAACGTGTGGGCTGAACTGAAAAAGCGTGTGTGAGCAAGGAGGCCTACAAACCTGACTCAGTTACACCAGCTCTGTCAGGAGGAATGGGCCAAAATTCACCCAACTTATTGTGGGAAGCTTGTGAAAGGCTACCCAAAACATTTGACCCAAGTTAAACAATTCAAAGGCAATGCTACCAAATACTAATTGAGTGTATGTAAACTTCTGACTCACTGGGAATGTGATGAAAGTAATAAAAGCTTAAATAAATCATTCTCTCTACTATTATTCTGACATTTCACATTCTTAAAATAATGTGGTGATCCTAACTGATCTAAGACAAGGAATTTTTACTGGGATTAAATGTCAGGAATTGTGAAAAACTGAGTTTAAATGTATTTGGCTTTTTATACTGGAATAGAATAAAAGTAATCCTTCTACCCCCACCCCCCCATAAACATTTTTTGGGGTGGTTGTCCCACTGGCTATCATAAGTTGAAGGCACCAATTTGTAAGTCGCTCTGGATAAGAGCGTCTGCTAAATGACGTAAATGTAAATGTGTAAACTTCCGACTTCAACTGTAGCAGTATCTAATGGAAATGTTTTGTAGCTTTTTTCCCCCCGTTTCAACAGAAGTAAATTAACTTGGCTAGTTTTCGCCAGTTGATGTACCATTAGAGCCGAAAGTTGGCTAATCACACTAGACCTGAATCAAAACGATGAAACCATCGGCCAAGCTACTGAAGACTGATGACGTTTTCTGACAGCGCAATGTGAGTTTGTAACGTTATTGATCTGTCCGTTTCCCTAGCTAATTCCCTACTTTTCACACTGACACGGGATAAACAGCTCTACAGCCTACACTGTCATGGTGCACAGTCAGCCATTTTGAGGTCTGAGCTAAAGGGCTGACCCCATTTAGTCGACTGGTCGATTGTTTGGTCAATAGGCTGTTGGTCGACCAAGATTTCTTTAGTCAAGCAGTCAGTCGCAAAACCTCAACTAAATCTTGTCATGAATAATGTGGAAATTGAGCAAGTTGAGGAGACTGACCTGGTCATATTGATACAACAGTAGCTAAGATGGGGAGAAGTCTGTCCATAATGAAGCGCTGCTCTACGTTCTTAACAGCACTATCAACAAGGCAGGTCCTACAGGCACTAGTTTTGTCGCACCTGGACTACTGTTCAATCGTGTGGGCGGCAGGTAGCTTAGTGGTTAAGAGCGTTGTGCCAGTAACCGAAAGGTCGCTGGTTCTAATCCTGAGCTGACTAGGTGAAAAATCTGTCGATGTGCCCTTGAGCAAGGCACTTAACCCTAATTGCTCCTGTAAGTCGCTCTGGATAAGAGCGTCTGCTAAATGACTAAAAATGTAAAATGCAATGTGTAAAGAGGGACTTAGGAAAATTGCAATTGGCTCAGAACAGGGCAGAACGGCTGCCCCTTGGATGTACACAGAGCGCTAACATTAATGATATGCATGTCAATCTCTCCTGGCTCAATGTGGAGGAGAGATTGACTTCATCACTACTTGTATTTGTGAGAGGTATTGACATGTTGAATGCCACCAGAGGTCTCTTCACAGTCCCCAAGTCCAGAACAGACTATGGGAGGCGCACAGTACTACATGGAGCCATGACTACATGGAACTCTATTCCACATCAAGTAACTGATGCAAGCAGTAGAATCAGATTTAAAAAACAGATAGAAATACACCTTATGGAACAGTGGGGACTGTGAACAGACACAAACACAGACACATGCATACAAACGATAACATACGCACTACACAAACACACATGGATTCTGTGTTATAGATATTTGGTAGTAGAGTAGTGGCCTGAGGGCTTTAAAATTGTTTAACTGCTGTCGTATCGAGTGAGTGGTGGCAATTATTGCTGATAAACAAAGGAGTCTGCTCATACTGAATCCTTGATCATAAGTTTATTCAGATCACAAGCTTCCAGCATAAGTGACAGGTGACATGACACCCGGAGAGCGACGCCTCAGAATGGCTGCTCGTTCTGCCCTCTCCTTCGTTTTCCCCCCTATTTATAAACAATGATGCTCCCTCTTCTGGCCAATCACCAGTCTCCCCTGTCTACAACACACTTCCTGTCTGTTGTATGTGGCGTTACACTAAAACATTCCCTTTTGATACTAACATAAACAACATTCCATTTCTTCATGAAAAACATTTAACAAAGACATAATCTTAATACACTA